>HF955066.1:221135-303998 GCA_000582765.1 Phytomonas sp. EM1 | reverse complement strand
GGGCGTGCAGTGGTGTCGCTATTCCTTCGCTTCTTTGTAAGTTATTTCCTTATATATATATATATATATATATATATGTATATGTTGACAGCAATATTCATTTGCTCGCGTTGCATTATCAGGAGGACAATCAAGACCAAGGTATAAATTTGAAATTTTTTTTTGTATGGTGCTTGTTCAAATTATTATATCAATTTCTTGTTGTTTTTCTCGAGGTACACATATCAGAAGCAACAAAACAACTCTAAATGCTGGGCAAGTGGATTGATCAGATTAACCAAAAAATTGATACCGCTGTAGATTTTTTTGTGGATGAAGAGGAAATTGAAGATGACGACGAAGTGAATCCTGAAGTTGTGGGGGAACACAGAACAGATGACAACACGAATGGGACTGCTTCTTCTCAATTAGATATAATCGCTTCGGTATCGCCGTCTTTCTTTTTATCTTCCTCGTTGGTTGAGTCGGAGGGAAACAACATAGTAACAAGTGGCGCCACAGTCGTTTCCAATGTAGGCAAACATTCAGTATGTGTGGAGGGGCTCGACAGTATTGATGCAAGTGAAGATGCATGTTTTCAAAAACACAGTATTAATCGAAGAGGTAGTCACTTTTTATCTCCGGTGGTTGTACATAATACAACTCATGCTGACATGGTTAATAACCAAGATTCGGCGTTAGAATCGTTAGTGAGGGCGGGCGTCACGACATCGCCTAGTCCTTCACAGCATTCAGACATGAATGAGTCCAGTTCAACTTTCCAAGAGGAAGCCGATGGACGTGATGCACATATAGAAAATAACGTTTCTAGCACACCATCAGTTAATGCATTATTGCCTGAGAAGAAGTTTTCGCCGTCCGACGTTGTCTCGGAAATGCTCACGACGCTTCCAGAAAAGAGTGTTCAGCCCAGTCATCTGGTGGAACCCATTAGTTCCTTCCTTCATTCCCAAGAGAGATCGCCTGAGCTTGTCAAGCTAAACACTGCCTCGCAAGAGGTGGAATGTTCTACTTGTAAGGAGGAAATGCAGCCCACGCTCTATGAGCACTTATCGACCGAGATGGCTAACCCAGTCGCTCATACCGAAGAGATTTACACATTGAAAGGACATCTTAAACAGGCACAGACAGAATTTTCTCTCAAGGGAAATGCATCGTCACAAGCTTCCACAAAAGATGAGGTATCTGTTGCTGAAGAGCTCGAACGAGAAAAGAGGCGTAATAAGCAATTTGCAGAAGATCGTAAGATGCTGTTAGGTAAGATTAGTGATTTAGAGGCAATTGTAAAGGATTACCAAGAAAAGGAGGAATCGTGGAGCAGAATCCAAAAGACGCAGCAAGAGGCATTCAATAGTTTGACGCATAAAAAATCCAAGCTAGAGGAAGAGTTGAAGCATCGGAAAACATGCATTGTTGAGTTGTCTAAAAAGCTTTCCAAGGCACAGCAGTCAGATACTTCTTTCAATACTAGGCTACAAAGTATCGTGAGTGAACATACTAATGCCGTAAATGAACTCAATAGGCATCATCTGGATGCGCAGAATCGTTTAGAGAATGAGATTAAGGATCTCAAGGAGGCCATACATCGATTCAGACTTGAATTTGATGAACAAGTGTGTGAATCAGAGCGTAAGATTTCTGAAGCTAATCAGCGCGCACACTTCGCTGAGATGCGTCTAACGGAAGCGGAGCTTCGATCTGCTAACTTTTTGTACGATTTAAAAACTGAGCTAGAAGACACACAAAAGAGGATCACCCTTTTGTCATCTGAATTGGATGAAGCCAGAAACGAGCGCGGGGAGATTCTTGCAAGGTATAACAGATTGAAACGTGAGCACGTAGTCGAGGAAGATAGCCACCGCGAGCATCAAGAAAGACAGGCAGCTGCACTGTCTGAGGCACATAGGGAAATACAACTATTAAAGGGGCAGGTAAGCATTTTCCAAGAGAAATCACTCGCTGCTCAGCATGAGGTGGAGGATTTGAAACGTCGATGCATAATGCTGGAAGCTGGGAATGTGGAAACAACAGCTCCTGAGAATGGTGATGTGCACCGAGAGATGGTCATCGACCCAGAGCATGATTCTCTGTCGAAAACAGCTAACAGCGTCGCAGATGAAACTTTCTCGCAGCTTTCTTCCTTTAATTTAGTGGCAACACAAAGACAAAGTGATTCGGTTCCGCGCCCGAAGGTGCTTTATCCCCCTTTGCCCCTTGAGCCCAATATCCTGTTCTCCTCTGTGCATAAGGATGATACAACTGCGAAGTCCCGTGATCGTCTCGAGAAGGAAGTCATTCGACAAGCTGCCGAGATTGGGCGTTTGAAAGGAAACGAAATGGAGGTTGCTAGCATGAGAAGAAAACTTACGGAATTGAACAAAAAGTATGATCTACTACTACAAATGTATGGACAACTTGAGGAAGAATACAACACCCAGAAAGAGTTGATATCAAAATCTGTTGCAGGTGAACATCCTTCTGAGAGGGTTACTTAGCAGTGTTCACTAGTGTTTCTGTCGTATTATTTTGCAACGCATTTGCTTTGTTGTTCATTTATACATCTGTTTTTTTCCCCTCACTCCTTAAAACCTGTTTCTTCTTTTATGTGTCCCTCTCTTTTTATTATGCTCCTATTTTTCTCCTTTTTTCTTCACGAGGCGCACTCATAAAGGTTGATCCGATTGCCCTATTTCATTTCCTCGAAGTTGAAGCTCTTCTTTTCACGCGAGCCCTGGCAACATCGACGTACTGAAAGCACTGAGGAATCTGATTTCCGCCCAAGTAAATAGTGGTGATAACACCACCTTTTTTCTGTGGTATGCTCAGTTACGTGCAGAGCCAAGTTCGTTTTGAGTGTCCTGCCGTACACATTTCGCCGTTGATTTATTTTTTGATCAACCTCCGCGATGACTAGGGCAGCAGCGAAGCCTGGAGCTCCCATTGGGGGTGAGATCATACCTATGACTGCCTCTTTATTTGCGTGTGCGACGAAAAATTCCAAACTTTCGCTATCGGACCAGGAGGAGTATTTTAGGGATGAATTAACTCTTATCCGTCACGGCGAGCGTCAAGACCACGCTGACCGCGGGTGGAGGGGTAGTCATCTTCTCTCTGTGCAGGATCCCCCACTGTCAAATGCAGGGCGGATGCAATCCTTTGAGACCGCGCTTAGATATTATGCCCTACAGAGGGAGAAGACGGTTGAGCAGCGCATTCGTGGCAGAGTTTCCTTTTTTCTAGTGTCTCCATTTCATCGTTGTATAGAAACAGCGATAATATTAAATATTGTAGCATTTCAAGGGTCCCTAGCCATATTCATTAATCCACAGCTCTCAGACTGGCAACAATCTAAAGTTTTTCGCTCACCACCAGTCCTTAGCGGCCAATACGCCATGTCTCAAACCGGAAGGATTGACAACGGGGGGAACGGAAAGCTGCTTTTTTTCTATCCCCAAGTCAAGGCTTTGCGAGCCTCACTTGTACCTTTCCTACAAATGCGCGCCGAGGAGGTTGGGAAAGGAACAATTACAGATGCATTACCAGTTCCTCCTGAAGTTGCCCGGGAGTGGGTCCGAACACTTGAGATGTCGCTCGACGATCACTTGGAATTGCCGGTCTGGACAGACAGTGCCTCTCAAAGCTTTATCTTGGACAAAATCGAAGCTTCCAACCCACAAAACAGTGATGATGGTCATCATTCAACAACCACGTTGTTCCCCTCATTGAGCACGTCCTCGGACTATTTTGGATGCGGTGTGAAACATCCAGAACGGAGGGCTGATTTACTGAAGCGTTGCCAGCAGGTAGTTGAGACATATTTCCTGAATAGTGAATCGTCTGTTTTAACGATTCCCGCGTCGGTTCGTGCATCTGTAGAAATAGAGAGGCGCAATCAGTTGCCAAAGTACTTCATACCTCGCTCATCAGAACGACGAACTAGTAAAAACCAGACACAAACACCTCTAGCTCTCCTCCCTCCTTTACACGTCATGGTAGTCACTCATGGGGATGTGATTGCTGGCTTGGTTGAAATTTGCTGCCCCAAGTACCTAAGCCACGGCGACGGCGTCTCGGTGCCGTACTGTAGCATTACAACTCTTACGCGACATAACAACTACTATCGTATCCCTTCTTTAAATGAGCGTCAAAAGGTGGATAGCAAAGCTGTTTCGTCTGCCAACAGGGGCCATGGGGCGTCCAAAAAGGCTCAGGGTGCTCTGTGCATGCAAAGTGCGGTCCCATATGGTAACTTGGCCGCTTCTCTTCTTCATGAAACTGCATCTGTGGGCTCTTTGGGCTTATCCATGAATTGGCAAGTGGAGGAGTTTGGCTCTACCGACTTGCTTCGCACTCGAATTTTTATTAGATACAACTAAAAGCCCTCACTAGCTTGGATAACGTCCGCTACTTCGACGAATCATAAAAAGACAAGAGTCAATTCGGGAAGGAATGGCAAAAATAAGTGCTAACTTGGTGCGTGATTTGGCATTACACATTTTATGTGTGCGCTTGTAGTTTTAATATAACTTAATGTCTTTCTTCCCTTTCCATTTATATTTGATAGTAAGCTGTTATTTATTCCATTCAGGTATACGAATTTTAGATTATGCCACCAGAACGGAGTCTATGTGCGAAATGTAAATCCTATGACGAGGGTGCGATTGACCTTGATGACCGTCAGTGGTACTGCAATTCATGCTGGGCTGCACATGATAGGGCCATGTCGAATCAAAAGTTAAAGAAGAATGATTTCAAAGTACAAACAAACGACGTGCTGAAGATTAGTAATGCGACTAGAAATACCGATGGCTGTAAACAAGTTAATTCTGAGGGTATAGGGACGAAGCTCACGGATGGGGGCGATACACAGCGAACGGGAGAGTTAATTGGGAGCAGTCAACATGCAAAAGTTGACAAGTGGATGGGTGGCGGATCCCCCAAAACCTCAGAGGTTAGTGTAAATAGGAGTGGCCAAGGCGCGATGATGGATGCCGTGGAGGCTGCGTGGAGACGACAGCATGATGCTTTTCACAGCTGCACACCTTCTCAGAATGCCGTACCTTCTGTTTATTCGACACTCGCGCAAGATTTTAGTGCTGAAGGATCGTCACCTACCAGCTTTGTGGCCGCGTGCATGCAACCACAACAGCCTGTCCGTATTATTACGCATTCTGGTGTCCCTTTATCACCTCGTGGCGATCGTGCTGGAGGTACTGGCCAATTGACGCACCCGAGGCTTCCTAAAGTACCCTTGGATATGCTTCTTTCCACCTTAGATGATATTGTGTCACAGGTATACGTCGTCTTTGATGAAGATCTTACAAAGATATTGCTCAATGGGCTTGACCGTGTCACAGCGTGCGAGACAGTCGACCAGCGGGAACTTATGAAAATGAGGGTAATGAACACATTCCTCGAGACTTTTGGTGACAAACACTATGACCTCTTACAATGCATCTTGTACAAACCACGGGAAGTCTTTTTGCGCTTACTAGAGGGATTTTGCACCTTGGGGGATGACGAGAAAGACAACAACTCTAGCACCGGAGGCTCAAATCCAATAGGACTCACTGTGCGTTTCGTAAAAAGCGGGGGTAAACAGCGATCCCAATGTCAGAGTGTTGCATTCGACAGTAACGGTAATATTGAGAATCAGCGTTGGCTTCAACACATGAACAGTCGCTATCGTGCCTTGCTGGCGGAATCCGAACTGGAGTTCATGTTTCGGAAGGATTTTAGTGTAACTGGCTCTGCTGTTCCTAAGGGAACTACTGTGACGAAGCAAAGCGACTATGTTCGCATCCACATCCCATCCCTCAACCTTGAAATGCTCCCACTGGATAAGCGCATTTGCGTAGCGACTTCACTGCCAGAGTGGACACATCCAGCCTTTTTTCCCATTACTCATTTGAACACAATTCAAACATCTATATTTGAAACAGCCTTTCACACCTCACAAAACATGCTTGTGTGCGCACCAACAGGTGCGGGTAAGACTGTCTGTGCGCTTCTCATGATGCTGCGGTGTATCAGCGAACATTTTGTAAATGGTATCTTAAATCGTGACTTCAAGATAATTTTTGTAGCGCCAATGAAAGCTCTGGCGCAAGAAATGGTTGCGAATTTCTCGCGCCGCATGGCGCCATTCATGATCAAGGTGCGCGAACTAACGGGAGACATGCAGTTGACGAAACGTGAGATAGCGGAAACGCAAGTGATCGTGACCACTCCAGAAAAGTGGGACGTCATCACGCGTAAAAGAAGCAATGAGGAATTTTTCAATAAGGTGAAGCTTCTCATCATTGATGAAATCCACTTACTGAATGAGGAGCGGGGCCCGGTTCTTGAGGCGATTGTCGCGCGTACAATGAGACAAGGAGAGATGGATTCAAATCTCCGCGTGCGTTTGGTTGGGCTGTCTGCAACCTTACCGAACTACAAGGACGTGGCGAATTTCTTGCACGTCGATTTAAAGGATGGTCTCAAAGTGTTCGGTCCCGAGTACCGGCCTGTGCCATTGGAACAGACCTTCATCGGTATGCAAGGCGTGCCTAGTAAGCACAAGGAGAGACGCTTGGATGAATTAGCATATCAGGAGGTCCTTCAAAATGTAATGGAGGGACATCAAGTTATGGTTTTTGTGCATTCACGAAAGCAAACTGTAAACTTATGCAGGTATTTTATGGAGGAAACAAGAGCGCGTGGCAATGAAAGGTACTTTCGCTACAATACCGTACTCCCAACAAATATTGAAAAAAAAGCCCGCAATTTGCAGGGTAAGGATCTCTACACGCTCTTCGAGAGCGGATTCGGGGCACATCATGCTGGGCTCATTCGGTTCGACCGAACGACCACTGAGGACCTTTTTCGTGAAGGATACATTCGGGTGCTCTGCTGCACTAGCACCTTGGCATGGGGTGTGAACCTCCCAGCGCACACTGTGGTTATACGTGGGACCCAGCTATACGACCCGAAACGCGGTGGTCTGGTCTCGATTTCAGTTCTAGATGTGATGCAGATTTTTGGCCGTGCTGGTCGCCCTCAGTTTGACACCAAAGGTCACGGCATTATTATCTCCGATGACAAAGAAATCGGATATTTTCTTCGACTTATTTCTAGTTCGTTGCCGATTGAGAGCCAGATGCAATCCAAGTTGTGGGATCATCTCAATGCGGAGGTAAATGCGGGAACCATATCATCTATTGCAGAGGCATCATCGTGGCTAGAGTATACCTATCTGTGGCAAAGAATCCGTGTCAATCCATTAATATATAACTTGAAGATAAGCAGCGTACGAAAGGATCCTGAGCTGAAAGGTACTAGGTACGAAATTATTCATAACGTATTTTCAGACTTAGCTGTGTCTGGAATGGTTCGGTACAACCCCGAAATAGGTTCTGTAGAGTCTACAGATTTGGGTCGCATGGCAAGTCACTACTATCTCACGTATACAACCGTGAACGTTTTCAATAAGATGATGCGACGACGAGACGGGACCTGGGAAGACTCACTCGATATGGGCACTGCCATGAATATATTGTCATGCGCTAGCGAATTTTCGGCACAGCACGTGCGCCAAGAGGAGTTGGATCAACTTCAGAAGCTGCACCTGCAACTGCCCAGACAGGTGCGTGAGTATCGCATCGCTGGCGAAAGCACAGATGAGACGAGTGTTCAGTGGAAGGTAACGACACTACTTAAGGCGTATATTAGCCGTTTGCATATTGAGGACCACTCGCTGTCTGCAGACGTGAACTACATTGCCCAAAATGCTCCTCGTATTTCGAGGGCACTTTTTGAGATTGAGCTGGAACGTGGTCACCCTCTTACCACCTACATTTTTCTCACTCTGTACAAATGTTTGGTGCATCGTTGCTGGGACTTCGACCATCCACTGCTTCAGTTCACTTCCTGGATCAATAGGGTGAATATACCAGACGCCGTCTGGGGCTATTTAAGTAGCCGAAATCCAAGTATATCGACGCTGCAGGAGCTCACACCAAAGGAAATAGGCGATATGGTGCATAACATGCGTTGTGGGCGCGATATCGCTCTTCTCGTTTCGAAATTTCCCACATTGCAGCTACACATCGACGTCCAGCCCATTACGAAATCTATTCTTCGTGTGAAAGCTACAATCCAGCCGAATTTTGAATGGGGTCGCGATATTTCCGGTAATTCGGAGGTCTTTTGGCTGCTTGTGGAGGATCAAGACAATAATTTTATTTTTCATCACGAATCTGTCGTAATCACACGCAAGGAGGTGGAGAGCGGGACGCCTCATGTCGTGAACTTGACTATTCCAATTGTGCCTCAGTATGATATGTATTCGGTCCGTCTGTACAGTGATCGATGGATGGGTTGCCAAGAGGATTACACTTTTTCAATTGGTCACTTGCACTTACCAGAGGACACCCAAATGACGACCAAGTTACTTCCGCTCGCTCCGCTGCGGTTAAGTGTTTTGCCCGAGAAATATCAAAAACTCTTTGAGAGCCACCACCAATTCAATGCCATGCAAACACAGGTCTTTCACGTCATGTATCATACAGATGAAAATGTCTTTCTGGGCGCCCCTACTGGCAGTGGTAAGACGATATCAGCAGAGCTGGCTATTTTGCGCGTTTTTGATAATTTCCGTTCTGGTAAGGTCGTCTACATTGCGCCACTCAAGGCCCTGGTTAAGGAGCGGCTGCGGGATTGGCAGCGCCGGATGCGGCTGATTGGCAGGTCCGTAGTGGAGCTTTCCGGTGATGCGACCCCTGACATTATCGCCTTGGCCAAAGCAGACATTTTGTGTACCACTCCAGAGAAATGGGATGGTATTTCGCGTAACTGGCAGGTGCGAAGCTATGTGACATCAGTAAAGCTGGTAGTGTTTGACGAAATCCACATGCTGGGTACGGACCGCGGTCCGATCCTAGAGGTGATCGTAAGCCGTATGCGGCACATTGGATGGAGTCTGAATGCCCCGATTCGTTTGGTAGGTCTGTCTACAGCGGTTTCAAATCCATCAGATTTGAGTTCGTGGCTCGGGGTGGTGAAGAAATGGGCTGTCTTCAACTTTGACCCATCCGTGCGCCCGGTCCCGATGCTAGTCCACATAGCGGGTTATCACGGAAAGCACTATTCCCCGCGCATGGCGACTATGAACAAGCCTACATACAATGCTATTTGTGAGAAAAGTCCGACTCAGCCGGTAATCGTCTTTGTTTCGTCCAGGAGACAGACGCGGCGGACAGCTTTGGCTCTTATTGGGTTTCTCTTGGCAGAAAATAACACAGCAAAATGGATCCATATGGAAGTCGACGAGATCGAAAAGATGATTGCAAAGCTGACTGATCCCTACCTAAAGCACTGTCTACAGTTTGGCGTTGGGATCCATCATGCTGGTTTGTTGGAGAGCGACCGCTCTATTGTTGAGGAAGCATTTCTTTCAACCAAAATTCAGGTTCTGGTTGCGACCTCAACATTGGCCTGGGGAGTGAACTTTCCTGCCCATATGGTTATCGTGAAGGGAACTGAGTACTACAACGCCAAGACACATAGCTACGTCGATTTTCCTATTACAGACGTTTTGCAAATGATCGGGCGTGCGGGAAGACCGCAATACGACACCGAGGGGGTAGCGCAGGTACTATGCCACGAGCCGAAGAAAGGATTTTACAGAAAATTCTTGTATGACCCTTTTCCTGTGGAGAGTGCTTTGCACACACAGCTCCATGTTCATATTAACGCCGAAATTGTTTCTGGCATAATCGCAACGCGGCAGGACGCCATGAATTACCTTACCTGGACCTACTTATTCCGCCGTATCACGCGCAATCCATCGTACTATGGCCTCGAGGACGGTTCTCCCGAGGCGGTTACGACGTTTCTCTCTGACCTAGTGAAGGCTACATTAGAGGAGCTGGAGGAATACGGTTGCATCGAGTTTGGAGACCAGACTGATGAGAATGCGAATCTTAACGCACTGCAACACACGGTTCTTGGCAAGCTGTGCGCGTATTACTACATTTCCCATCGAACCGCAGGCATGTTTAATCGCAGGATTCAGCCCTCCATCAGTTGTGTTGAGGCTCTACGAATTCTCTGTGATGCAGAAGAATTCAATGAGTTGCCTGTACGGCACAATGAAGACAAGCTAAATATGGAGCTGGCCAGTGGGCTTCCCTTTCCTGTGTCAGATGAAGAGGCGGATAGTCCAAACTTGAAGGCCTTTTTGCTTTTTCAAGCCCATTTTGAGCGTGCGGAGCTTCCTGTTACCGACTACGTCACAGACCAAAAGTCCGCTACGGATAACGCAGTGCGTGTGATTCAGGCCATGGTTGATGTAGCCGCGAACAATGGCCATCTGTATGCATCGTTGCGCTGCATGACATTGATGCAGTGCATCGTTCAGGGCATGTGGTGGAACGGCCCCACGTTATTGCAGATTCCTAATGTCACGCTGGAAATGTTGCCGGCTATACAAAGCGAGTGTGGTATAAGTCAAATATCTGAGTTGGCCAACAGTCCTCTCGAAACTATCCAGCGTTTCGAGAAAGTATTACAGCGCCCTGTCTTCGGTCTCACACCAGACCAAGTGAATGAGGCGATGGAGGGGATACGGGGGCTACCACTTGTGCAAGTTGATGTCTTTGTGCGTTATCTTCAGCCCGAGACCACGGGGGCTCAGGAATTTCGCACAAATGATGGGAATGATATTCCTGTGTTTGAAGTTAGTGTGCACCTGGAGCGACTTTCTCACCCTCGAAACTACGTTGTTGCACCTCGTTTCTCAAAGAATAAGGACGAGCAATACTGGGTGTGCCTTGGCCATGAAGCCACAGGTGAGCTTGTGGCTCTTAAACGTGTTAATCGTCTGAATCATAGAAGTGTCACAAAGTTGCGTGTGGAGTGGGACGAGGACTGGTCGAGTGCACCAGTACAACGACTTTTGAGGGGAAATACCAGAGGTGGGACAAAGCTGAGTGTTTATGTAGTGTGTGATTCGTTCGTTGGCATGGATCAGCAATATACTTTCGAACTTTCCAGACCTTAAATTGTGAGTGTCGCAGAAAAGTTGATTTTAATCGGTGACAAATGTGGTCTGTTTTACCGGCTTTTTTTTTCCATATCCATAATGTCCGCTTTTTACTGTTGCGTGGCCGCTACGTGGGAAAGGTCAGCAGTGTAATAACTAAATCTTCTATTTTGAAGTAGTTGCTAAAAGAGAGGAGGGACCATGGGCATGTTAAGCAGCTAAACTCGTTTGTGTGACCACCTACATCTGGGACGAATGGTCCGGTGCTGTAGCTCAACCTTTTAGTCCTTTCCACTCAATTTGATTGTTTGCTACTGTATATTTCAGTTCTTTTCGTTCATCATCCTTTTTCTGTAAATGATGTCAAATCAATTTTTTACTATCACTCAGAGCATCATGTGTTGACAACGGGAACGACGAAATACCAATAGCATCCTTACTTTAGAAGTGAAACTGGAGTACGGAATTCTAGCCAATATGCAAAAAATTAACCACCGCTGCTCTCATTACCCAGCATTGCAGCTTACTGGTCGATGCGTGCTTCTCATGAAGAGTATGGATACCAACAAAGACCAGCATAGGAGCAGTTTCATGGAACTTACATCCTCTTCCTCTCTAAATGAGGGGAATGACGTACCAATCTCAACAAGACAAGCATTTGCTATCCCGCAGTCGCTGTCGGGAAATTCGTATTACCACCGGCGCTTTCTGGGCAGCGCATCTTCTCGCCAGCAGGTAGACCCACCAGGCTCACTGGGGTTGAGATCGGAAACCCATCTAAATGCAGGGGATCTCCTCCTACATGCAATTTCCTCCTCGGTGTCCCGTCACCTGCGGCACCTCCCAATGGCGGACGTCACTGGGATCCGCACCAGTTATTTTGATGCATCAGAGCGCTCCAAAAACGCTCTGGCTACCCTGGATGAGGTTGTTGAAACTATGCACTGGCACGATGGCAGCGAGGTGCCTGCACTAAAGCGAGGGGAAGTTCCTGTTGGGCGTTTGGTGGTATTGTGCACGTATCCAACACGAAGAGAGTTCCATAAACAGGGCTTACCAGCAGTTGAAGGTAGATGTTCCACAGAGAAGCGTGTTCCGTGCGTTTCTGTACCACTCTTTCGCGCGCTCCAAGCATCTGTGATGGTGGAAAACGCTGGTGTGTTTTTTCTTAATCGCAGAGGATCACTATTCTATCATTCTGATTTTGAAGCGCTACAGATGGCGAAGGCGGTCGCCGCACGGTGTCATAGCGTGTGTAGGCGAACCATGCTCCGTCCTAGGGTCCGAGATGGTAATGTAGTTGGAGTACAGCTTGTCATGTGACATATATATATTCATATGCAAGTCTGGTTCTGCGGGAAAGCATAACTTACATCTAAACATATACCCGAGGGCGTGCTTTGAAGTCACTCAGGCTTGAGTTTCAGTATTTTTTTGGTTTAGTTTTCTACATTTTATCTTTCCATTTTATCGGTTGCTGTTTGTGTGACTTGTAGGTTAATCTAAAGGGAACAAACTTCAAATTGAAAATATTTATCAGTAGAAGAAATTAAACATGCCTAGCGGACCCAAAACTAACAAGTACCTTAATCGCCACAGTGAGGAAGCTCGCAAACGCGGTGAGGAGCGCCTCCATGAGTCCAGGCAAGCGAAGGAGATTGCTGCAGAGGATGCAAAGTGGAAGGATACCGACGCTAAAGCCTCTAAAAGGCTTGAAAAGCAGCGTGAGGCGGAACGCAAAATGGAAGAAAAAGCCCTTCGCGAAGCTGAAAAGCGAGAACAATTGGCGAAGGAAGAGTCTGAGTATCAAAAGGGCAAACCCCCAGCCCATGTTCAGAAGCGCGAGCTTCAGAAGATCCTGAGCAAGGCCCTGAGCGCGTATGATAAGGAGCGTGACTCAGTGCGTGGTTCTATCCCAGAAAACAAGACCAGTGCTACTTATGATGCTAATGTAACTGAATTACCGAAGCGTAATGAAAATCGTCAGGTTAAGGTGGAGCCATCTGTTGACCCTAATACAATTACTTCTCATGGAACTATCGACGCGGCGTTGCGGAATCTTAACACTCAGCAACAGGCTATTCCTGAAAATCGCCATATTGGAAAGCGTGCGAAGACATTGTACAAGACCTTTTACGAGGAGCAACTTGAAAAAGTTAAGATGGAGCGTCCGGGTTTGCGTCGAACCCAGTACAATGACATTATTTGGGAGATGTGGCAAAAGTCCCCGCTCAATCCATTCGTGTTACGCAGCGAGGCGCGTGACCAGGCCCGTTTGGAGGCGGATCGCAAATGGATGGAAGGAGGTTCTTCGAATGAAGACGATGAAGAGAGCATTGAAAACAAGTAAAGCAGGAGATATTTTTGGCATGCCCACGCTCATACTTGGAGGAGGGGGAAACTGTATAAAACAAACTCTCCTATAAACTTGCAGTTTTGGGATTCTATTTGTAATTTGTCCCAAAGTCTGATGAATTAATATTTATCTTTCTTTTTATCCTTTTTTGTTTTCCAAATATTTCTAAAAGCGATATTTCAACTATTTATTCAATGTCATTTGAGGTTTAAATTAATTATTTCCTACTGAATAAGATTGCTATTCTGGGTCTAAATGCTGAAAATCGATTTTATCCTGTAAGATTTTCTTTCTCACGATTCGCTAAATGTATCTTCCAGGCTTTCCTTTAAAAACATTAGATATTGGTTTTTAGATCTCCATAATTGTATATTATAGACTTGGAATCTGGTTGACAGCCAGACGACTTTTCGCTTTGGCAGAAAGAGAAATAGTAGCCTGATATTTTTATCGAGGGAGGAAGCTGCAGGTAGAGGAACGTAGAATGAACTTTGATTTATTTGAGGATGATTTGAAGGACATACGCCCCGTTACTGCGGGGATAAATCAAAACCAATTCCTTAGGTCAGAAGCGAATCCTAGCAGCAATGCTGCCACACGAACCTCGTTACCAGCCACAGCCGACACAGCTTCGTCGTTGCTGAAGGCAATACCACCTCGTCCGGTAGCCGGCCGTCGAGCGGCAGCTGTGGCGTCAGCCTTAAAATCGCCGTCTTTTCCCGTCGTATCACATAGTTCCGATAATCACAAGACCACAGCTCCGGTGCTGTTGAATACCACGTCATCCTCGATGATGGGGGCTGCTCTTGAGATACCTAAAAGAACGGGAATGGCAACACGTAGCAAAACTGCAACGCTAAGCGCCTCTGCTTTCGAGGAAGAGTTTGGTAGTAGCAAAGAACCTTTCGATATTCTGGGTTGGGGCAGCCCACCAGAAACGCATAGAACACACCATATAATCGATACTATAGAGCACACGGAGGTTGATGCGGCCGCAGTGCAGCGTGCAGCCGAGGTCGAGAAACAGCGCACTGAAATGCGAAGTTTATACGCTTCGCTTGACGCCATTAGCGCCGAAATAAAGGAGTTGGATGACAAGTTAGACACACGACAAGCTAAGGAAGAGGCTGAGGTTACTGAGTTGTCCACAGCGAAGATAATGAAATCAATTGAATTGGAAGAACAGGAGCGTCAGTTGGGTGAGGCATGTGAAGCGGTGCGGCGGGAGACGACGTGCCGTTTAGATGCAATGAGCGACCGCTACTCTAAGGAGATGACCAGCTTAACGCAGAACACGCGCATCGTGGAAAGTGAACGGTATAAGAGTCAGCTTCAACACCTACAGGAGTCTTTGTTGGCGGCAAGCAAGTCCGTGACTGAAATGCGCCACAAACGGGCACTTCTTATTCGTACCGATCCATATACTCCGAAAGGCATCTCTCTCGCCCTTTCGGTGGCGAAAGAGGGTGGTGTATCCGAGAAACATGGAACGTACATGCCCCATCAGCGAGACGATGACTCCTCAGCCTTTCCTGAAGCTGTGCAGAGTTCGATGGATTCCAGCTTGCCTGCTCCAATTGCGACTTCGCCGTTTGATATGGCTACACAGCAGCAAGGGCAGATAGGTTACCCTTTGAAGTCCATAGAGGAGCCAAGCAGGAATCAAGACGGGTCATTCGAGTCTCTTATTCACACCGCCTTGTCTATTCTACAAGGCTACTATGATTCTCGTTTAGATGCTATCAAACAACACGTGGTCGATTACATTCACAACGAAACGTTCGAAGCGACACATGCAGCCCGCACTCGTAGAGAGAAAGGCTGGTTTGAAAATATGGCTGATCAGAAGCAACAGTACGGGGATTACATTACGAATATGATGAACCGTCACTTTGCGTGGTATTCACAAAGAGCAGCATTAGGGCGGGAGAGCCTTGAAGCCCTGCGTGAGGGGGTCCGGAACGTATCGAATCAGCTTAAGGAGGAGTCCAAACAACGCCTTTCGCGGCTCACAGTCGAGGTTTCTGATAAAGTGAGACGTGCGCTTGACCAGTTTGAGCAAAATGTCTCAGAGGTCTACCAGGGATTGGAGCGGCAAAACTTTCTTACTCGCGAGGGGGATAGTGCCATCAGGCAGGCTCAGGAAGCAGAGGTAGAAGGCCGATGTGAAACTGAAGCTTCCGTTCGACGACAACTGTGGCGTGCGGAACTCATTGGACTCCAGGAGAATCTCACCAGAATGCGTTCTCGGGTAGACCGCCAGACGCGAGAACGCTTTGAGAAGATGCGTTTGGACGCAACGTCTGCAAGCAATCAGTGTGGAATAGGATCTATAGAGGCGCAGCTTAAGGAGCTCAAGGGACTCATTCAGGAGCAGATTTTGTCAGAGCAGTCGCAACGCAAGGAAACTGGGATTAATATTTCACAACACCATTCTCTGATAGCAGAGACTGAGCAAATAGTTCGCACCCTTATGTATACCGCACGGCGGCAGAAGGAGGAACTGGATACACGTCATCAGTGTTGTCAGGGACTACGTCAACGCGTACACGAAAATTTAGTAGAGACTGTGGAGCGCCTACAGGCGGGCAGGCAGGTTCAGAGGTCGCAGCAATCCAAAGTTGACTTTTCTCGCAGGATGTGGGAGCGTGACCATCAACAGAACCTTAGCGCGTCGATACGCCTGGAGCTGCCAGTGCTTGTATCTGCATTCTCTACAACACATGAGGAGTCGGCAGAGGAGGCGATTGTAGGGGTCGAAACTCATGCACCTTCAGGTGATATCACACTTGTGTATCTGCTTCAGCTCGTTGCTGATCGCTTGCGTGAGCGAGATGCACGGCATAAAAAGCTACGCACTACACACCAACATGAGTGGGCAGCTCAGAATATCGAGCTAGCATCTCTTGGAAAGCAATACGATGAGGTGTGCCAGCTTTGGGGCTTCATAGCGAATATGTTTAACGAACTACAACGCACACAGTCTTCCCTAGTGTCGAAGCAGGTTGAAGTTCATACTGAGGCTGCGCGGGCGAAGGTTGAGGGTGAGAAACTTGAAAAGGAACGGAAAGCATTAGTGGTTCGTCATGAGAATCTGGAAGAGCGAATGATGTCTGCTAAAAAGGGGTTGAATGCCGCGCTGGTTGTGCTGGAGCGTCAGAAACAACACCTCCAGCAGTTGTCCAATCTACAACTGCATCTTTTGCAGGGACAGCACCATTTTCTCAAACAACAACAGCAACTACCACAACACGAGGCGTTCTCCCAGCCCACCATGGCCACCTCGTATGGAAGGAAACAGAAAAATTCTTCCGAACAGGGAGCAAAGGTCAGGGGTGCTGTGATGACGGCCCCGCCAAACGGCGGCACGACTGTATTGGATGAGGAGAAGAACACACTTGATTCCTACGAAATAACCCAGCAGCATCAACACCAGCAAGTATTTCACTCGTCTTTATCATCTGTGCTGCCTGCATGGTCTACACATCGTGCCATGCGATCTTCGTCTAAAGACAGCAACGACGACAAAGCACGGCTAGGCGGATCAGCAACTTTATGCGCCGATCTGAAGGCTGTCACTCAGGTTGCATCATCCATGGCCGTGTTGAGCCCCACTCTACAAGATCTTACTCATCTTCCTGATTCTGCTGCCCCTCACTCCACCACACACGGAAAAGTAGTCGCTTGTTAATTTAGAACTACCCATTGTCCACTCCCAACCTGGCCATCTTTACTAGCAAAAGGCGAACAGCTATACTCCGCAGCATTCGTGTGAATCCAACGGGATTCCCTTGTGCCTGGTATCACCGCTTTTGATTGCGTATGCTTACCGATGAAATGGAAGTAATATGAAAACACTAATGAATACTTTGGATGTGATGACGATCTGTCATAGATACTATATCATACTCACGGCATTACAAGCTTCCATCCCGAGTTTGCGGTGTTCATCAACTCTCTCCGATTTTTTTATTCTGCAGAGGCACACAAATCATTCCGATTTGTCGCAAAGTTTTGGATGAAAGTGTTAGCTGTGGTGGCTACGTCAGCGTCTAGCATTATTTCCCTTGCGTGTTGCCAGCACTTGCTTCTGAGCCCTGTTCTTCTTGGGACTTACTCCTAGTCTCCCCTTTTTTTACCCTTTTATTCGTCTGAACTGGGTTGTATTGCTTGAATACTGAGGTACATAAACCAGCAACAATAAAAAGAGCGCTAGTAAGCGTGGCTGCGTAGCTATACTTGCTACCTATTCCGTTTAAGGAAAGGCAAGCTCAGCGCTGAAGTGACAACAAGAGCACCAAAATCTCAAAACGATGCGTTAGGTATTTCCCTCCCCTCACCATCTCTCCGTCCCTTCATGAATCTATGTGCACCCCTATTCATGTACAACTATTGTAATGTGGAAATATCAGCCCTCTGGGTTTCTATGGTTGTCCGTACTACTCAAATATTTCTATCTAATGGTGCATACACCTATAGGGCAGAAAAGAACCTTTGGGTCGCTCTTTTTTTGATGTCAAATCTTTCTTTTCATTTTTGTGTGATGGAATTAAGAAAGTGAATGACGGAAAAAGTGTTTTAAAAGCTTCTTGAATTTTACTGATATCATTACGAAAAACATGGGATCTGGACTCCAATATTTACGTATATATGATTTCTCTTTTCTATATTATAGCGAATCCTTTTGAAAAGGATTATATAAACCAATAGGAACTCAGACGTTTAGTTGCTGCAAAAACTGTCATTCGGTTCTTTTTTTCGCTAGACATGAATAAGGTGATCCTAACGACGTACCGCAGTCTGCTGAAGATGTGCAGTAGAGCCGATCGCGACCTTGGCATGCGTTCCATGCTATCCTGTGCTCCAATCCAAGTGTACAATCATAGCATCAATGAGTGGGTACCGCTGAACGTGGGGAAGCTGTCGTCGTGGCAAGATAGTCGCATTTTTGTCGACAACTTGATTCGACGCCTTAACAACATCAGGCAATTTTACATCCCACCAAGCCTACATGAAGAGACTGTGACGGCCATGAATTTGCATCGCTTGAGGATTGCGCAGCAAAAGGCCGATGAGTCAATAAAGGATAGCAAACCTGTAAACCCAAAGGGGGATGAACCCGGGATGAAGGCCTCATCTTCGACATCAGCTCCAGGGGATAGACCCGCCTCTGAATCAACTTCAAAGGGGTTCGAAAATTCTAGTAATGCTGTCATTACGCGGGTTCCTTTGGATGTAAAGCCATACGATCTCTTGTGTCCAACTTTGCGTTTTTTTTTCGAAACTACACCCTTTTCCGCAAACCATCTTGCCAACGCCTTTGCTGCTGTCAAGGAATTGAGCTACCTGTGTAAGATCGCTGACCAGCATAAGGATTCTATAGTGGGGGTTCCAGTTGAGCTCCAAAACATCGATCGTCCTGTTGTTCAACGCATACTAGAGTTACAACCAATGCATCATCTTCACCTTATCAAAGGACTCACAGACGAGCTCCGACAGTCACTTATGAGCCGGGGCGCCCGTTACGCCCACAAGATAGAAGCCAGAAGAAAAGAGGCTCGCGGAAAGGTCGGACGTGGGTCCGATGAGGAAGTGGATGTGTCTCATTCGGAGAGCGGTGATATAGGCAGTGACACCGAGGAAAGTGTGGAGCTGACTTCCGAAGGTGGGGCCGCCGAAACGACGGAGTCCAAGCAAGCGGAGGAGGCCTCAATCGATCCCGCGTCATCTATTCATCTTGAAGAAGCTGAGGGTGCTGTTGAAGAAGACACGGCTGACGATAACGATGTAGACAACGATGAGTCGGATCAAGCGGCGTCATCTGTTCCTACAACCCCAAAGACTGTGCAGTTGCTTCTGGCGCACCCGCAGCTTTGTGGTTTCTTTCGCCACAGCGTGATGTTGGTAGTAAGACACGCCAGCAACGAGTCAGCCGCCTTTGTTCTCAACAAACCACTTGAGAACGATGAAGGGACTCAGGTGCCAGTAGGCGCGACTGTTCGCTTCAGTCGTGTGCACAAAATTTTCGAGAAGTATTTTCGCATGCACACTATTATGGTGGGCGGCCCAGTTATGATGGGCACATTCGAGGACAATCTGTTCCTGCTCCATTCAATTCCAGGGATACCCAACGCGCTTCCTATCGCGGATGATTTGTGGCTCAATGGTGATTTTGATGTCTTAATGGAAAAACTTGACGCTAATGAGGTGTCACCAAAGAGTGTGGTGATAATGTGCGGCTTCTCGGGATGGGGAGCGGATCAACTTAGAGGGGAGATAGAGTCCGGCACATGGATAGTGGCTAGCGCCTCCCCTAACGATTCGCGAACATCAAATATGGTTCTTTCGGTTTCCCGCCACTCTGGCGCGCACGCGCTGTGTGAGGCTGATGGTGACAAGGTTCCAAAGAAGGATTCTGAAACAGAGACTTCAGATGAACAAAAGGTATTGAATTCCTTAGGTGGCGGCAGTTCTGGGAACCCTTTTCGTGCACGGACAAAATTCCAGGGGACGGAGTCTTGGGTGTGGATGTACGATTCACTCGGCGAGCCACTGTCTGGACTGACAAGGAATCAAAAGCCCGAGGCAGTAGAATCTCCAGATCGAGAATAGGTCGTCATGCCGTTTCCCAGGGGTGGGAGGACGCAAGAGTAGTGCTGCTCTCAATCGAAGAGATCGATTCAATTACGAAATCTATCGTTACTTTAGTGATTTCGTGTCGAGGTTAGCGCAGTCTCAACATAGTCAGTTGAGTTTAGAATCTCATATTAACTACTAGCACGTGTTTGATAAATAAGTGCTGCGTTATGCTTCCCCAAACTGTGAATGTTACTCTATCTCGAAGTGGAAATGTGTGATGTTCATCTTGTATTTGTAGTGTTAGCGATGAGGGATTTTTTTTTTCCGCTTTTCTTGAAGAAAATTGGAGCTTGTTTCGAACATAATGGAGTCTTTTTCAATTTTTTCTTTTCATAACCCTGCCGACAACATTGCCTAAATGGTAAGCAGGGAACGTCATTTTTGTTGATCCTAAGTAACCCCTGTCGCTACCTGTAGTTTTTTAGGAGTGTGGGGAAACGAAATCATACCATTAGAATTACAAAGCAGAGTAAATTGAAACAGGTTCTAGAGGTTGCATGTAATGAATGAAGATGAGAGGACTAAGCTATATTTAATAAAAAAGGGTGTACCAGTGCTATTTAGTAATGTCAATCGATCGAAGATGATCTTACTTTTAAATGTGTTGTCTTTTCCTCATATCAACCTGAGGTAACCCCCAACTATTCTGTTGATATTAAGCCCATATCTATTCATGGATATACTTATGTGCATACGGTTCCTTAGTTTCCGCGATGTTATATCTCGTGCTCATTTTCCTTTGCTTTTTTTCCTTTCAAAAAATGCATAGTGTGTAACACGAATCGAAATCAAGGACCCGAATCCGACTGAGAACCATGGGTGTTGATCTGACCGGTGTGTCCAAGAAGAAGCGTGTGGTCCGCCACCACACCTACTCGACGAACCCTTACATCAAGCTTCTCATCAAGCTCTACAAGTTCTTGGCCAAGCGCACCAACTCCGGTTTCAACAAGCTCGTCTACCAGCGTCTTTTGAAGAGCCGCAGTAACCGCGCGCCGGTCTCGCTTAGCCGCATCGCGGTCGTCATGAAGCGCAAGTCCAGCTTCCTTGAGAAGAGCAAGAAGGCGCCGATCGCCGTCGTCGTGGGCGATATTCTCGATGATGTCCGCATGGCGCGCATCCCGGCCCTCCGTGTGTGTGCGCTGCGCTTCTCGAAGAACGCGCGGCAAAGCATCACGGCCGCTGGTGGCGAGTGCTTGACCTTCGACCAACTGGCTATGATCGCACCCACGGGGAAGAATACGTTCTTGTTGCGCGGCCGTAAGTCCGGACGTGAGTCGGTCCGCCACTTCGGTGCCGCCGGTGTGCCTGGCAGCCACGCCAAGCCGCATTGCTCGAATCGTGGTAAGGAGACGAAGCGCGGCCGCCGTCCGGGCTGCTCCTACAAGCGCAAGTCCTTCCGTCATGTCTAAAGGATATGGTGGAGATGAGACGCGATTTCATGGAGAAAACCGAAGCTTTGTTTCACACATACACAAACTCATCGATTTTATTTTTTGGGTGCATAAAGTATCCCTCTTAACTAAATATAAATAGCGGTGTGTGGGCCTGGAATATGCCACCTGCAAATTAACACGCTTCCTGTTTAAAAAACGATTGGAAAAGTGCCTTTGTTCTCCCTATTCGAATTTTCGTCTGCCTCTCCTCTTTTTTTTTTTGCGTGCTTTTTCCTTGACTTCTAAAAGCTTCTACGCTTCCAAAAGGCCTTTCTAACAAACTTCTTCTACAACAGCAACTTTCCAAGTCACAATGGCTGAGACGACCTTTGTTGAGGAAGTTCCCCTGAATGAGGAGACCACTCGTATCATAGATGATGAGCCAAGCTCTCTTGAGGATGCCATCCGGATTGTCATTCAGAAGTCGCTTGAGGTGAACGGCCTGGTGCGCGGCCTGACTGAGGTCGCTCGCGCTCTTGACCGTAATGTTGCTCACCTCTGCATCCTGGCCGAGGATTGCGACGATGAGGAATACAAGAAGCTTATTACTGCCCTCGCGAAGCGCGGCTCGATCGACCTCATCAATGTGGGTGAGCGTGAGAAGCTTGCTGAGTGGGCTGGACTTGTGCGCAAGAATGCCGCTGGTGAGATCACGAAGACGATGAAGTGCTCCAGCGTTGTTATCTACGATTTCGGTGAGAAGACGCGCGCCCTGGACTACCTGCTGTCCAAGCTTCACTAAGTCATTCTTCATTTTCACTTTGTTTCTATCATCCAGTGTTACCAAGGGGGAGATAATTGTTTATAATTTGGAACGATTCGAATAATACGATCCTTATTTCTTCCATTTGATTTCATTTGGCGGTGATTTCCAAAGGAAAAGGTGAGATACACATTGAGAGATACTAGAACGCGTAAGAAGCCATGCATTTTGTTTTTTAGTTTCTAAAGAAAAAATTGAACGAACACGCTTTAGACAATCAGAAAAGACGAAGTGTTGTACACTGACGCTCCGTTTTTTGTGATTGTTGTCGTGCGTGCTTATATGTGCGATGGGACTTTCCGCTTACTGGAATGACAGGAAAGTATCAGTAAATTTATATGGCTTATCTTGACACCTCTTTCCCTTTTTTTCTTCTTTAAAACTTTAGGAAAGGTTCACATAGAGAATTCGTGATTTAGTGCCCTTATACTATTTACTTTATCCCTCGGTTTTGGGCGCTTTTGAGTATCAGAAGCGTCGCTTTTTCCTCCTTCTTTACGCCATAGAAGGGAGGAAGGGGGGAGGGGGGAAGGAGTGGAACATTCCGTTAAACCATTTGTTTGTGATTTTGTATTTCATTTTTATTCCCCAGACCACAGAGTCGGAGGACATAAAAAGTGTAAAATATTAATTGTATTATTTTCATAGGAGGGAGGGGCACATATAAACATGGCCTCTAATAGCCGTCCTCCCGTGAAGCCGGAAAAGCCTTTTATTCCTCCGTTGACACTTGAAAGCTGTGAGACCGGTGGTGGCTGGGGAGTTGGTGAGATCTTCGCACGACTCCCCCCTGCACAGGAGCAGGCAAAGAGTCAAGAAAAACTCTACCGTGTAGCAAAGTCTCCTTCACAAGCCGGTAATTCGAAGTCTCTGTCCCTGAAGCCAGCAGTAAAGGGTTCGTCGACGGTATCGGTAGCGGCAACCAAAAATGGTGTAAATGGTGTCGCACAGAGCATGTCCGGCGTTGTGCATGAGCATCCCTCAGGAGCTCGCGGTGTAGATAGGAGTCTCACTGAAGTTCCCTATGTAAGGGCCGACAGTGGTAACGGCGTCCCAGTAGTGGTTTACAACCACCAGAAAGATGACGATGACAACACTTTTATTGATCATGGTAGCACTGCAAATGGTGTCTATGCGCAGAAGGCTACACCAAATGGAGGAAATTCCACTAAAGCGATGTGGCGACCTTCGCAAGAAAAAACCCTTTCAGCTTATCCCATACCGTCGTGGACGAATACACTCAAACCAAATCCAGTCCAGAGCATACGCGTCAATAGTAATTCTGCTGCTGCAATAAACAACTCTATTGCTGTGCCCGGGCCACAACTTGGTGTGGAGAAGCTACCTACCGGTGCCAATGTGAATAGCGGTGCTAGTGCCAGTCCAACAGCTGCGACTTCTTCGTTAGCCCTATCGCTCCCTGCCAAAGAAGCAACCCTCAAGGCGGGTGGTCTGCCTATCACCTCCGCTTCTGCGGACTGCCAGCGCGTGGTAAGCTCCTATGGTAGCAGTGATGTGGTTACGACAGTGTGGCGGCCGCCACGTATTGTCTCAGAGTTGTTACTAGATGCGCCCGCACGCGACTTGGCGGTTTCACCAGACGGTGGTGCCGTCTGGGCGGCGTTCGGGGACCACCCCCCGACCCTGTTTGAGGTGTGCAGTGAGAAGAACACGCTTGAGTCGGTGCGCTCCGTGAATTGGGTGACGCAGGTGTACTGCATGGCGGTGGTGCCACTTCCAACCGCCAAGTGGATCACCTTTAAATCGGTCACGGCGAATGAGGGGCCGGAGCCCAATCTTAACCCCAGCAGCTCTACGAAAAGGAAGGATCGACATAGCGCGAAGAATTTCCACTTACACAGAGGTTTATCGTCGTCGATCACGGATGACAATCTTTGCACGTATGCGCTGTGGTGTGGTCTGAGTCGAGGAAATATTAGCATTGTCGATCTTCACAACTTCAGCGACTCTGGTGCGATCAATGGTGCGCATGACCAGGCTGTAAACAAAATTTGGTATTTAGAAAATGGTCGAGTCTGGACCGCGGGTCGTGACAAGGCACTCAAGGTATGGGATCCTCAGACTCGACGCATGCTCAAGAAACGGAACATCGCGGCCGTCCTGTCTGACCTTTGTTACGTGCCCACCGCGCACCAGGTTTGGGCAATCGCGGATGACGCCTATATTCGTGTGTACGAAGCTGGGGGTAATAACGTTCGGATACAGAAGCGCCCTATTGATCATGCCGAAAATGCGCTGAAGATGCGGAGCGATGTCACCCTGATTGAGTACCATCAGGATGGGAATTTTGTCTGGGCGAGTATGAGCAAAAGCACGGTGTTGATAGACCCGCGTACATTCGCTGTAAGCCAGACCTTACTAGTCGCCCTCACGGCACTTGTATTTCACAAGAAGACAGCCATTATATGTGGGCGTGGACCATTGCTTCTGGATAACGACGCCGATAGCGTTGCTATCCTTGACGTCACCAACCCGGTGGAGCCCTCTTTATTGTTTTCCGGGTTCCGCGTAAACGCACCAAGCGGACTTGGGATTCGCCTGCTTACGGCAGCGCAACCATTTGCTATCCTTGAGTACTACAGCACACGAAATGATAAAAAAACTCTTTGCATGTTTACTTATGAAGAGTTTAACGGTAGAGTGTATCGTGACGAAGAAAATATTCCACCGCAACGTAAGGTAAAAGGGGGCATGCCCAGCGTACCATCCCAAAATGTTCACCCGATTTCTCCTGTTAATGCTGCGGTTGGTATCAATAGTGGTGTTGCTGCCGCTAATGTTGTTAACGCTGGTGCCGCAGCGAACAAGCAGCTCGTAGGCCGTGCTTCATCGCCTGCTAGTTTGATCACCGCCAACAACCACATCCTCAACTCCAATACACCTCATGTACATCCAACTCCATCATTAGTTCGCGCTGTCGTTCCCGCATCCGGGCCCTCAACTAGTTTCAACGGCAACCTCCTCGTTGCCTCTGCTGAAGTCTCCTCTGCGCTTGACCAGATGGACAGAAAGTTGGAGGAGGTAAGGAAAGCTGTCGCAATCGAGCGGCGTGAGAAGGGGCCCTTGAGTGACTTTTCTAAGCTGCACAATACACTCACCGGATGGGTAGTAGAAGTCACAGACTACGCACTGCCCTCCCTACCGCCAGCTGTTGTGGAGGAGCTTAGCAGGGAGTACGAGACTCCGGAAGGAAAGGCGTTGGCAATCGCCTTTGCGAGACTGCAATGCGCTGTGACTGGAAGAAAGCATCCTGCAGACGTGGCAGCAGGCGTCCATGGATCAGAGTATTTTGCTGTCATGCCGACTCCACAGCCGGCGACTTCTAACTCTAAAGTTATCTCGACACATCCCACGGCACCAGCTGTACTTCCCGCTCGCATGTACGCCTATAGCGAGAATGGTTCCACCCCGCAGACACCATCCTCTGAGGCCACCAATGGCGGCTGTGGCGGCAGCTTCTCATGGTCAGCACGTGCAGATCTAAGCGCGAGGGCAGCAGAAGCTCAGATTCAGGCGGGGGGCAGTTATGCAGGTAAGAATTCTAATTCCTCGGAACAGATCCTCCTTCAGCTTATAAAGGAAGAACGACAAACTCATCAGGCCCAAGTACAAAGCTTGCAACAGCACAATTCTCGCATTCACGCGCGTCTGGAGTCCCTTATCACTGGCGTCAAGGATTTTGTAGGTAGGACAGTAGGGTCTTATCAAGAACTGAAAAGCATACGAATGAATGGTCTGCCACAGGACACGCTCATGTTCTACGACCGTTTTATCGCAGTTTTAGAGCAGACACCACTCCTTTCCATAAATTCCTGCAGTTCTCGAGAGGAGATTGCTGATGTACTTCGTAAGCAAGCGGCTGCATCTGAAACAAATATTCATGCCCTTCGAGACTTTGTATGTGCATTATGTAAAGCTTGCACGGTGGCTACCCCCAACTACGGCAACTCATTTAGTCCCTTATTTTCCCTCGACGGTTCACAACGCATGCTATTGCCACAAGCGCAGGCCTCCTTATGGCCACACGATCTTCCTCACAGCAACGCGCAGTCCCATTCTGTCGATGAGGCATTTTCAAGTAGCGCGGGCATATTGTTGACGAAAACTCCACAAGCATCGACGTCCCGAGGTTCCCCAGTCTTTAGATGGGCGCAGAATGAAACGGTGGATCGCGCCAGTGAGATTGAGTGGTATTTACCAAGCATTGCCTGCAGCGCTCTTTCCCAGGTTCAGCTTATTCGTCTCATCGGAGAGGTAGCCGCCAATGTTGAGGAATCTATGAAGCAAGTGGAAGGCAGATGGAACATGCTTAAGCAGAGTCGCCGCCAGGTGATGGATGACATCACTAAACGATGTAGCGGATCTAGCAAAGGTGAAGAGCGCCTGAGTCACACTGTTGATTTATCGGAGGACTTCATGCAATGCACGGCCGTATGGGATCTTTCTATCGCCGAGATATTCATCCGGATGTGTAAAGACGAGGCATCATTAATCATAATGGAGGCGTTATTGGAATGGCGGAGGGATGCTCACCCTCGATGCTCGACCTGCCAAACAGGTGCCTATGAAAATCCCTCCCAAAACTGGGTTCATACGATACTTAGTTCTGGATATCGCAAGAGGAGCATTGCACATCCTTACCTATCGCGCGCGGAAGGAGCTGACAACCTTGCACGACTATCGGGGGGTCTATTTTGCCCTGAATCTCAGTCATGCGGTAAAGTGGAACGTGATTATGTCATGAGTGGCGTCCCCAATGATGATAATAGTGATGTAAACCATAAGGGCGACTGGATTAGTGACGACGACGCGTTTAACGCATCGCGCGGCAGCGAATCTAGTGCTACTTGGGTTGCAGCATCGCAACAGGTTTCCATGCTTTCACTGAGGATGGAGTCCGTGGTTGCGAGCATACGGACATCACTGCAGCAGGAGATCAGTTGCGGTGAGAATGTTCTAAAGTCTTTGCCCGAGCAGGAGGCGCCGCTGTCGTTTTCTGTGTCTGAATCCGGCGAAGAACCTGTCGCGTCACCGAAAGGTGCAGAATCTAAGGGACTTAGTGCGGATAATGAAAGAGAAGACGATTGCATAGCATTTAACAAAGATCTATACCTGGGACTGGCAGGTCCAGAGCTACGTCGTTTAGTCAAAACGCATGCCACTCGTTTGGACGGTTTTCTGCATTGGGCGTGGGTGGGCGTATACCTTACAGCCTTGTGCCTCAACAGTATCTGTGCATTGATTTATCCAACCGCATCATCGTTATCAGGGAAAGACAGCAGCTCATCCTCTTCATCACCACCCCTCTCACGCATTATAGATACAGGTAACTTCCTCGTGATCAACAAGAAGTTGATCGACTGCGCATACTTTCTAAGTAATGTGATGACCTATAGCTATGTGACGCGTTGCGTATTGCTGGGATGGCAGGCATCACCAAAATCTACCATGTTGTCTGCAAATAATCCAGTACATCATGATAGTTGCCAGTTTGGGATTAGTAATGCTCACCAAGGCCCATTAACCAATGTTAGCTGCGCTTCCACAGGAGGGCGTTCGTTTCCTAATGAAACACTCCAATCGCCAACAGGCGAGAGTGTTCTCTTGAACAGTATGAATTTCGACTCTACGTTAAGCAATAGCAAACCAAGCAAAGACCACCATAGCAACCTTAAGTGCACCTTTGGTCACTGTCATTCTAACAGCACTAGTATAGCAGCGTCAGACGATGTAACAGTTTCTCGCGTGTGGGTTCGAAGAGACTTACGCAAGCGGCAGTGGATCTCATTGTTTAGTTTCTACACTCGACTAGTCCTGCAGCAACAGATTCCGCCAGAGTTGTTTCTCCCATCTGGCAATGAGGAAGACGTTGATGACGACATTCATGTTAAGCGAGTTTATACGGAAAATAATGGCGTTACCGATAGTGTGTCGCGACGCTCGGGTCGATCTAAACAGGCGGCGCAATCGCAGCATGGTGAAGATAATTCTCAGCAATCTGGTAAATCTCGACATGCTCGACGGAATGATAGTGAATTGCAGCAAGTTACATTCTATCTTGGTAAATATGCAGAGAAGGTGAGCGCGCTTTTTGAAATCGCGTCTAATGCTTTAGAGAACTGCCACCAGCTCGAGAAGCGTATGCATACCATAGGGCGGGAAAACAGTGGTGATAGCATGAGCGATGCAGGCAGTAACAAGGAACGGGGGAAAAATACTAATGAAGGGTGCGCAGCCAAAATATCAAACACAGTCACTGTATCTTATGTCAGTGAGGCTGAGAGCCTGCATGCAATCGATCCCAAGACTATACTGTGCCACATGTAAGCTCTTGTAGGTTTTTCCTTCACGTTCATTTCATGTTTTCTTTTTCTTGGTCTGGAAAGGATGTAGTTACATATATTATCGCTTCCATTGTAATCCCAATGTGCGTTCTTAGAGCGTGTTTTTCGACTCCTTTATATTCCTTCAATGTGCTCTTTTGGGGTCCTGGAAGACAAGAAAAACTCTCATCTTGATTCGTGTTCCAAGGAAATATGAATGTACATAATGGTGAAGAACAGTTAATACTGAAGTCAGGCCGATAAATGGCTCCCGAGTAACCACCATGAGGAGTGATTGATTTGAAATTACGAACAAAAAGTATACAAAAATATTTGTAAAAGCTTATGGTTTCATTTTTTTTTATCATTTGTATACAGCCACACGCTTCGATACTATATCCATAGTCTTTTTGCTTACTCGTAAATAAAGAAAAATTGCCGAATAAATTGCGCGTCAATTTACAATATATGTGTATTATCATTACCGTTATTATTATCATTATGACATTTCACTATATTCTAGGCTTTATGAGAGTTTCTTCTGCATCATACCTTTTATACATTTGGCATGCAGTAGGGATGTGTATTATATTTCTGAGCTATTTTCATTTCTTATGATATCAAATTCACCAAGAAGCTGATTCTTCAAGCTTGCTTACTTATTGCGTACGATTGATGAAAGATGCAATAAGATGGACAACGTTGACGATAGTGCAACTATATTTGCTCACCAACATCAGCGTTAATTTTGTGATTGAATGAAGGCAATAGCAAGGTGATATTTTTTTTTTAAATGGACAAAACTACTAATGATTAGAAGATCCAAAAACAATGGTTAAGTCAAACGCTGTAGACCACCTGTCAGGATGCTAGTGCATTTAAGAAAGTTTCATTTTACGAGGCTTACAAAAGAAAAACAGTTAGGTTATGAGATTCAGAAGAAAATATCTATATTTGAGTGAGAGTATTCTTCTTGAATAGAAATTCAATCAGTTTGAAAGAAACAATCAAGAGTACATCACATTATAGCTACAGTCCTAAGGTTAGATTTATAACCTAAGACTGAAAAAAGTGGCAGAAAAACATGATACAACAAATCCATGGGGAAATGATCAAAATCAGTAAATATTATGCAAGAAAAAACATTAGAAAATCTGTTGCATTATTCATTGCGTACCTTCTAACTAAATCTTTGTACTATATATGTAAACACGTGCATAAACATACCCGATGCTGCACTTTTGATTCATTTGTTGAGGCTACTCCGAATGGCAACAACAAAAATGTGTTACCAATAATTCTATATCAATGCAGGACGGGAGTACATTGAAATTACTGGTCTTGTTATTACTATTACCACTTCCTTTCGGGCACTTGCTTACTGCATGCCCAAAGGCTTGCTGTCTTTGTTTGTTAATTCGACTATACAATGATTTTGTGTAGCCTACTATTAGTATTGTTATTTTGCAAGCTAAGTACATTTTTGCCGATATCTCCCCCTTATTTAATGCTGAAGAACTAGTCGTAAGGCGAATTATTGCACACAGAAACGGCGGAGCAGGGTCCATTGACTCGCTTGGACGAATATGTTTCCATTACACCTGTACTTCGCTAACATCAGTACGAGGGATTATCCCAACTTCACCAGGGAGGAGCATGACCTACAGAAGCCTGGAGTTATTCTTGGAAAGCATTACGCTCTCAGAGGCATCCGCATCGTGGTGCCGATCAGCTGTGGGCTCTCGGTAATGTATTTTTATTTCTATCACATTCCGCGTTTGGCGATGGCAAAGCGCCCACTGGCTAAACTCTCGCACTATTTCTACCCTAGCGCGGCCTACGGCACCCCCGTAGGCTTGCTCGGGGGGCTTACTTACGGTGCTATTCAAGAGAACGCACGCCTCCGCGAGGACGTCTTGACAAACACGCTTCAGCAGCAGCGTCAGGCGGTTGAAGAGGCGCTACGGCATTTTGAAATCCGCCGCGCACGCGCCTCCGCGCGCGTTGAGGCGTCGTTACCCTGGTATGTGAAGCCTCTGGTGTTTTTACACCTTGTGGAGGATCCGGTGGCCGCCCAGCTGCGGCGCATGGGTCTCTCGCGCAAGTCTTGGCAGGATCTGGTCGAACCCAACAGTTTGCTCGGGGTTTCCATGCGTTATAGTAGGGTGGAGGATCCGCGGTGGTATCGGCCGTCATCGTCGGTTGGAGACCCCTGTAATGGACCGATGAAGGAAGCCGCTTTCCATCGAGGGAGTTCAAAGGAGGGGCATGTGGTTTCATCAGACCAGGATCGCCTTGCCAAGGTAGGTCCCGGTGGTCGCATCCGAGGGCACTCCCTTAGGGCATCTGCACCACCTCCCCCAGCTCAGCCCTATTTGAGCAAACTTCAAACAGATGCTCTGGTAAGTCGAGTGATGCAGCTACAGGCCTCTCCGGAGGATAATCGATGGCTCCGTACTGGCGGTCGCTTCTCGCTTTACGGCATGGTAACGATGCTTGTTATGCTAAACAACAGGGGCATGTGGTACCGCACGAGCATGGGATTAGGCTTTGGGGTGGTCCTAGGAGCTGCGATTTCAGCTACACGATTGGATGAAATATTTACTCATTTACGATAAAAGCGCCGCTTCCTTCTTCACTTTTCCGCTGCTGCTGTTTTTCCCCTTGCGGTCCCTCTCTTTTTTCTTGGTGCATTATTTGAAGGCGTCTATGCATCCAAATCAGGCAACGCTTTCGAGTAGTCTCATGGGCACCATATCCTTATGTTTGTATTCGTTCACGTTTTGGGTAATCATGATTTCCAGAACCGACTCCATCGGGATGGACTATGTGTGGCGTCGCCACGGTCCTGTCAAAGTTTCTGGTAAGCGTTGTCAAGCCAGTAGCGGTGGTTGATAAGCATCTTTGGATGAAATACCTGCCTCGTGGGGCATTATTTGGACCGGAAAAAAGCCCATGCACCCTTCATTGGCGTTTTCCTCCTTTTTGGCGCTTTTCTTTTGTGAAGGAAAGTAATTCTTTTCTCTCAAAAATCCAAATATAAAGTGTTACACCTTGTTTGTTTCATTTTCTTGAAGCATACTGTACTAAAGCCGAGTGTGCGGTATTCGGCAATTAGCTTTTCCTCTTCTTCCATATAGAAGTTATGGAACAAAAGGATGCAGGTGCAACTCAGGAGCAATCCATACAACACACAGCAGGGACAAACAATGACACCCAAGGGTCCTTATTGCAACTGGTAGCACCTTTTATCGAATCGGCTCCGCCTGGCAAGTTAAAAGAGGTTGTGTTTCACCTAAAGAGTCTTTTACTGAGGCTTCTGGCGGTGCGAAACCACGGAGCGCCGCCGCACAGCCAAATCCCAGCCAATGAGCTTCACAACTTTCTTCAAAGCTGCATTCCTGCACTTTGCCTCCGCCGTATTCTTCAGAAAGATGGAAGCATTGCTTCTCTCGCTACCACTAAGTTACCCCAGTTTCGGGATCAGCTTTCGCAAAGCACCACGAATACAAGGGACGACGGTAAGGTGAGCAGTGGCCTTGCACAGCGAAGGATTCATTTAGTGCTTAGCCACACTAATCATCTCTTGTCTTGGGTAATAAAAGTGAATAGCGCGAAAAGCGTTGATGGGAGCGGATATGTGTGCGATGCGGAGCAGGTTTCTCGTGGAAGCGCGTCGTCATGGCATCAGCAGAGGTCAATGCTGAGTGCCAGTCTTTCGGACCTCACTGCTTCGTTACCTCCTGGGATAGCGGCCTTACCTTCCTATGGTGTTGACATCAAAAACGAGAACATGTTTCCGTGGCTTAGTGATCATACGGAGACTTCCCATAGTACCGTCGAGAACAGCTTTTTATCAGCTGCGGCGACTGAAACCGGGCGACGAGGTAGAAAAAATAGGTTCTGTAGTAGCTTTGAGGGGGATGCCAATACTATAGCCATCTTGAGTGACTTGAAGAAATTTTTTAGCCACGTCCCGTCTATATTTCTAGCGGGAGGAAATGAGGATCCTGAGGTGAGGAATACAAAAGACAATTCTGGTTCCGCACAAGAACATGGCCCTAGTTCAGGGGATGAAGAGGCTGAGGTAGAGGAGGAAGAGGATTTATTCCGTGACCTGTATGCAGTGAGTTATGGGTTTGATCGTCTCGAGAACGTTTTTTTTGATCTTTATTGGGGGCTTTATGTGGAAATAGATGTTGTCGTGGGCCGTTGCATTCGTGTGATTTCCTTTAGTGCAGTTGACGAAGCCATTTCATCGGCTCAGGACTTACCAACATCTTTATTTTATTTGTTTCACCAAGAGCTCAAACTGCAGCGTCAACCTGAGGGCAAGGACACCGCCAAGGAGGCTGTTGGAGCTACAGAACACGTGAATTCAGCAGAAGGTGCTCTTTCTGGAGCTGCAGACCGTAGTAACGAGCTTGGGGTCAATATCCCACTGTTTGATACTCTCTTTTCCGGGGTGCGGAAGAGGCTGGAAACAGAGCTTCAAGCTCAATTCCAATCTTTCGAGGATAACAGTGTTGCGACCTATGTGGGAGTCAAGGGATTAGATAAAGAGGAGAATCTGAGCAACCTTTTGAAGGAATATCGTGAGAAATGGTCTGCCGCGGGCGTGGCAAAGATGAGGGAAAATGACGCAGGTGCGCCAGATCCGCCGCTCGCTTGGCGAGTGGCGGATCGCATGGCCATGGGTGCGGCGAGCGCCTTCACTGCCGTGGTGTGGCTGCGCGGATTTCTTGTTAACAGTAGGGTGGATCTCTTACCAGGAGAACACATGGAAGCTGAACCGCCGGTTGCACCCAAAGTTGCGAATCCCGAACCCATCATTGCCTTGGATCCCTCGCCGCGCGATCTGAATAGTAGCACGCAGCCGGATAAACCATCGGTATTGCCCTCAACACTTTCTGTTACATATTCCAAATCACGGGGTGCGCCTGTGCGGGGTTGGTGTAGTATGTGGACCTCACGCTATGAGCTTTGTCGTGCGGAGCAGCGGCACGGTGGAGTGGATTTAGCTTCACCGAAGGACTTTTCTCTCCATAAGCCGTGCGGCGCGGAGGTAATTTCAGACGATAGCCCTCAATGCCATCGCAGGGCTTTGCCTCTGGGCGTCGCCGACGCCCCTGATGCGCCCTCGTCGACACCTCCAGGCAACGACGGCAAGGCGCTTAAACAAACAAACAACATGACTGATGATGGCGGCCCATCCTTGGAATCCTACAAGTCGCCGTTTGATGTGACCACGCGCGAAGCCTGCTCGTTTATCATTTCCGCAACGAGTGAGGTGTGGTTGTTTCACGAACCGGCTGCGGGTGGCGGCACTGACAACACGCGCTCGGATTTCATTCATTCTTCCTCCGAGGCGGGGTGTGGTGGTGCCTGGGGCATTCACAACCAGGAAACTTCCGCTGCGTTTCCTGCTACCCCTGGGGGTATGCATCAGCGGTGGGTTGTGCGCTGCCCAATGGAGGGGTTACCGACGGCGAGTGTTAATGTAGACGTGGTCACCGACGCGGTGCTTGCTCGAATCAGCAAGCACGAACAGATGGTTCGAGATTCGATTATACGTGTCTGTAACAGAATTCTACGGCCAAAGCGGTTGATAGGGATATGCTATCCGCATCAGGAAGCGAAGTCCCCATTGTCATCCTTGCTACCACAATGCATTCCATTCTTGGCTTCCAAAACAAACTTTGATCCACTGCGATACGATGAGAGTATTTTGTGCGTTCCTTTCCCTACCCCTTCACAGGAGGAATCCTGATAACAGGAAAGAAGGGGGCTATTGCAACGCGCCTTTTCTCTTATTTGGAATTTGTGCATTATTTTCTCTCTTCTGCTTCGCAGAAGAATCATTCTGCATAATTCCAAAACGAATTCTAAAAAATTAGTTCTGAGTGACGCTTTTTACCCCTTGATTTTTCCACCATTTCACTCATCCACTGAACGCTTTTTCTTGGTGTTTCCATTTTTGTTTGCGAAGCAGAAACAGAAAAAGCAACTGGAGGATAGCTGAGACCTAGGCACAGCTCATCTGTTTCCTTTTCAGCGTTTCAACTAAAAAGGAAAGACCACAGACTAGCGAAGTTGAGGATCGGCTTCTAAGAGCTGAAAAAGTCTCAAGCACCAAGTTTTTACCAAGACTGTGTGTTTAGGCTTTCCTCTGATAAAAAATATTAGTGATAGTTCTCTAGTAATATACTAAGGATCAATTCTGCTCCTATGGGAATTCATCAAGCGTATGGCTTCATTATCCCACATCGATCACATCTGCGGCTGCTGAATTTTTCCTCTCCATGGCCAACCTACCGTTTCCCAGCCCCTCTGCGTTGTTTTCATGCCCGGAGTCATTATATTCCGGACGACATGTTGCTGAAGCGTTGCTACGCTGCTGTAAGCTTTGCCATGGACTCATCACGCAGGGGAATCTCTTTTCTTGCTTCATCGCCCGAATATCCATCCAGGGAGGTTTTCGAGCCTCTGGCTTTTTCATCACCCAAACGAGTTTCTGTCAGGGCGATTCGAAGCACCACTGAGGCGTCTGACACCTCTTTGCTCATCTATGCGGGTTATTCTCAAGATCCCGCAGCAGATCCAGAGCGTGATGGCAAGGTTACAAATCACAATACTACCGACAACCTTCCCCCCTCGATCTCTCAGGCGACGTCGTTTGCCGTGTTGGATCGCGATGCCTTCCAATTAATGATCGATGAGGCCTTGGCCACGTATTCGCTTGAGGAAGAGGAGTTCAAAGGCTGTTCTACGAAACGTAATCCTCGGCACTGTACCGCAGGTCCACTTGTTGTTGGGTGTGATAGATCATCCGATGGAAGCGAAAGTTCTTTGGCAACGGACGTGGTCTCGATGCAGGCACCAAACCACTTAACACGCGAACTTCATCGACTTCTGCGTGAATCTGAATCTGAACTGGCCCCGCTTCTGAAGGTGAAGGCGCCCATCGATGCTTATATCGATCGCGTGTATTACCCGCTTCTTGTATATTCGTACTTTGGTCTTTTTGCTCTACACTTCGTTATCTACTTCAACTGGATTTTCTTTGTCTTTGATTGGAATCTAGTCGAGCCCACAACATACTTTTTGGGCTACACTGGCGTTTTTTTCGCTTTGGTATTCCATTATATGCGGTGTGACGTGTCCGACGATGAATTCACACACAAGCATTTTCTAACCTTTATAGCTGAAAAACGAAGGGCAAAACTCTACAGAAAAAGCCAGTTGGATGAGAGTCGAGTTCGCGAGCTGGAGGTTCTGATTAAGGATGTCAAAAGAGAATTGCATCGAAGCTAGGGTTATGTGATCCTGACTCTCTCACCTGCCCATTGCGTATTTTGATTACCATTCAATCTGTAAACATAGGGAGAGGAGGGGGGCCGGGATAAGGGTCTCAGAGCTAATTTGACTTTAGCGTTTCCTAAACCTCTCGTGTCACTTTATAATATAGGCCTTCTTTAGCTTTAAGGGGTTTGCATTCCTGTGCTAGTGTCGGTCTTACTTATTTTCCTGTTTTATATATTTATTAGATGCCTCAAGGTAGCTTTCTCATAGGTTCACATTCTTGTAGTGTGGGAAGCGAACTACTCTTTCGGGTAAATTATTGATTGTGACGTGAAAATATTCCTTTTCCAACTATTTTTTCATTTTTACGACGGTTCCCTCTTACTGTTAGTTAGAAGAAATACTTCTCGCATTTGATTTACTTTCGTCGTGTTGATCAGAAAATGACAGTTATGCATTCATTACTTTGAATCCGCGTGGTAGTATCAACGTGACTTCTATCCATGGAGCAACCTGCGAAAAAAACAATAACACTTGGTTGATGTGGTTCTATTGTTACTATTTTATTTTTTCAAGGGAGCCTACGCATTATTGATTAGAAGGGTGGTAAGTGCTAAGGACAATAGTTCGCTTTCTTTCTGTGCTTGATATCTCTTCTTCGGAACGAATTTTTACTCTTAACAAAGGAAATGTCAATTTACCCGGGTAAATGGATTTATTAAAGGAATGGATCTTATCTTAAATCTTTTCAATAGTACATTTGCGTGCAACTTTTTATACTTCCTCCATCTCACCTCACTAAAGTCCTATGGGAACCTCGGTGTACAACTCCTGCCATTTCTGGTATAGTTTTGATATCAAAGCGACGTTCCGCGCACATACTCAAAGGAAAGCAACAACTAAAGAAAGGAGAGTAGGTGTAATAGAAAACAACGGCTTAAGCACACCAACATACTATTAGAATGTATAACTCGAACCACAAAACTTGCCATTCGAGTCCATTGAATTCATCAGCTTTGCCTATTCTAACGGCAGCTATTGAGTCTCGCCCGCTTCAGCCGAATCCTCATCACGCCCGTTCGGTGACGAGCAGTGCCAGCCTAGCAGCGGTAGTGGCGGTCTGCAACACCCCCAAGAACTGTTTGTCATCGGATTCGTTTACGCAATCCGTTGAACCTTCATCGCGGGAAGCGCTAAAGCAGACCTGCACCACTTCTTTTCTCGATTCCAAATCCCTAGGCGGTGGAGGGACTTTTACGTATCCCACCCGATTAGGAAGGGTGGGTTGTGAAGAGCAGCCGATGAGCGCCGGGCTTTTCTCTGACTCTCAGAATTCCAGCACATATGCTAATGGTGTGTGCTCGTCGCAAGACCGATTAGCAAAATCAAAGCAAAGTCGCCAGCACATTTCTACGTTTGTCGGGGCCCCGGCGTCTAATACCATTGTGACATCACCACAAAACCACATCAACACATTGTGTGGACCGTTCCCTAAAGGAAATTTTACGATCAGTAAATCTGATCATGAACGTGCACCACCTGCTGACAACCGAAAGCTGGCAACTACCTCGACTATGAAAGACTCACGTAATTTAACATCCAATGCGGCACTTAATAACAGACCGCGTGCAGTGAACTACAATGAGCTTATGAAGTCCGAACAAATGGGGTCAAAATCACTTTTACCTGATGGAACCCCCAAGCCATCAGAACCTCAGAGGGGACTTGTTCCGGAGTCTCATTCCGCTAGACATCCCCTTGGCTCTGATCCTGTTGTAGCAAACGGTCCTTCGTTGTCGTCTTTGTTGACAGCGCAATCTATGCCCAACCAAAGGGGGGTACAACAGCCCACTTCAAATAATGTGGAGGGCTCTTCACAGGTGGCCTTTTTAGAGGGGCCCCTACCACCTGAGGTGCGTGCCATGATTGCGGCAGCTTGCGCTTCTTCGGTTCCAATTGTTCGCTACAATGAATTGTCTGCTGGTGTGCCACATGGGATTGGGGAAAATGGTACCCTTACTGTACAGGAGCCCGTTGCGGTTGATGAAGCCGAGCGACAGGCTCGTCGTTTACTGAGCACTAGTCGTCGGCTTAAGGTTTACCGCGAAGAGCTGCTAACAGCGCAGGCGGAGTTCAGTGATGTGCAGGGCCTTGTGCAGAAGGATACCCTTGTGCGGCAGGCCCTGGAAACTGAGCTCGCGGATATTGATAGCAGGATCGCCGCACTGATACAGGAACGTGCCTTGTGCGAAGCTCAATTTCAGCAGCAAGGGAATCTCCTTGCGCGAGATTCAGAAAAGCTTGCCAAGGCACAAGAGCGCGTTTCGGTGCTAAACGAAGCTATTGAGAATATGATGAAGTCAACACAAACGGATCAGATGATGCTGCGTCGACTTGTCCCAAACCTGAATATTGAAAATTATATTTGAGCTCATCGCCTTTTGTCATACGTATCAGTATGACCAGTGCGGGAGGAATGCAAACTCGCAAAGAGTCTCTCTTTTCCCTTCCACATCTTTGTTTAACCCCGAGGCAAAAGGGTGAGCAGGAGCGGAAAGATTGGACCGGATGGAGGTGTGAGGTGGTAATGTTTAAAAAAGGCATTGCTTCTCATATTGTGGTTTGCGATTCTGAAAGTATCTCTTGCTCGAATGTTGTATTTTATGTAAATAAGCTCGCGTATCATGTTGATTAAATTTCCTTGACACACTTTTTATTAGAAGTGCTTGCATAGAATCTCTGTTGTTGCCTCTGTTTATTTTCCATCATCTTTCCCAAAAAAAAAAACAGTTACTGATAACTACGTCGCTTTTTTTTTTCGGCTTTCCACATTCTTATTTTTCTTTCCTCCTGTGAGCTCCTTTCCAATGACCGCTGTGGGATAGGGGTCTATGATTATCATTACTTTTCCCTGCTTGATGAGTGCTCGTCGTCGTTAACAAGATTAATAATTAGAGAGGATTGACGGAAGTCTATTAACCAAGAAACAATGAGTATGCAGAATGACTTCCTAGGTGTGGAAAAGGAGCTTCGCGAAATTACTGCGGATTTCGCTTCCGGTCATATGAACGCTTTTGGCTCCAAGGCAACACAAGATGCTTTTTTCCGCGAACTCAAAATCATCGCAGAGATCGAAACGCAAGTGTTCAACAAAACGTGTTCAATCCTCAAGCAGGGAAACGAGGACGATCACGCGTTGTTGACAAGTATGTTTGCAAGTGCTCAGCCGCCATCCCCACATGCTGTTGATCCCACCAACAAGAGCAACAGCAATCATGTGCCTCCATCGAACGTGCCGACTCCACGGAAAGCGAACGGGAACATGGACGCTGGACCGATCGACCTACAGCATAGGGGGTCCCTCGTGGATGGTATTCAAAAGATGGATGAAACGATCCGCTCGAGGCGTTCGAATGCGTCCCACAGCGTGGATCGATCCTCACAGATGCGCCCCAGCCCCCGCAAATTCGCCCACGGCCACATGTCCACCTCATCTACGGGTGGGGATGGGCCTAACGTTGGCGGTGGCGCGGCATCTGGTTTGCCACCGGCCCCAAACAGCAGTTGGAATGACGGCTCGGGGTTTTCGGACAAATCCTTTGAGAAGGTGACGGAGCGCTTCACCTTCCTGGAATCTGAGTTCTCCACCTTAGGAAACAAACTCCAGGATATTTTGAAGCACGTGACACAGCTTAATACGATGTCACATCAAATGGATGAAGGGCCTATGATGGTCAGCGATGACGATGATGCAAACTGAGGCGGATGGAGATGTAGAAATGCCGCGAGTCTTACGCAAACTGAGTTCTGACGAAGGGGTTGTGGGGGTGGTGAAGACACGTTCACTCCTTTCTTAGCCTCTTATGGGAAATGATATGCAGAGGGACGCTCAAGAAGTCTGTGGAGACGTAAAGTGTTTGCAAACCAATCGTTGACACTGTCACTGTACTTGTCGATTGAAGGTGAGTGGATGGAGGTGTGGAAACTCTTGAATAAGCGAGATCTTTATAATATAACATATGCTGTTCAATTCAAAGCGCAGTAAAAGCTATGAAAGTGAGGCGATTACTGGAAGTATTGTTTTTCGGATTGGGCTTTTTTTATTTTCTTCGCATTGTAAAATATTTATCTTGCAAAGGGCCAGGGTTACTGAACCAGGCGGATAACAGATACGAATGACCCCAATCGAGCAGGTTGAGGTTGCGGTTTTTTCTTGCTTTTTCATGACATTTTCTCGTTGATTTTTCACTTCAAGGATAGGTGATACGTGAGTGATAGTGTTGGTTTTCATATTATTGTTCTTGTTTTCCCCCATTTGTTTTCTGTTTTTCTTTAATTTTGTATTCTAAATGGCCAAGATGCACAAGGGAGTGGCTTCTTAAACTATAAGAAAACAAAGGTTAATATAAGCTAATAATAATAATACAAATAATCATCTGATAACGCTGACTAGGGCAGTGTGAAAGGTAATACATTTTTATATTTATATAGTTATATTAAGTAATACCCGGATAGTTTCGTATGGAATATGACCTCAACTGCTCTTAGTAACGAAACACTCTATCAAATATTTGAGGCCACGCTTTCTTCTGACAAAGCAGTACGTGAATTTGCTGAGAAAACAATCAATGATATCTCCCTCCAGCACAATGACCTCGTCTTGTATCTTATTCGCTTTTGTTGCGAGCCTGTCTCATTACCAACCAACCTTAACGGCACATTAGAGGCCTCACAAGAGGTGCTTAGAAACCAGCAACGGTCGATACTACAAAAGCATAAAAGTATCCAGCTCGCCGCTGCGATTCAGGTTCACAATGCGTTAGGTCGCAGCGACTGGAATCGAAATGCATATTTCACCGAAGAGGTTAAAGACCACGTCCGTCAGCTGATCATATCAATCCAATGTCTGCCTCATGTTTCTGAGCATGTGCGGCGCCAGCTGCTCAAAACCACAAACGCGTTAATAACGTACGAGTTCCCAGATAGATGGCCGCAGCTTGTTCCTCATCTTGAGAGCCTCTTGGGTGACTGGACCATCGCTCTACGCGCTGCTATTGATGCCGGCGGCATGTATGCCCAGGTTTTGTCGGTAATTGTCCAGATGAAGGCTGGACTGGCGATCTTGTACTGCTGCTGTCGCGTGTATGAGGATCCACTCAAGGTTGACGCGGCGGCTGTGAACGCGTTTACAACTCAGCTGGTGCCCTCGCTGGCTAGTTTGGCCGAAATTTTGGAGGGGTTGTGGTCTCAGGAAGTGGTGCGCTGCAGTGCCGCTGATGCACCTCAGCTGGCAAGCGCTGTGGACAGGAGGGCTTTGGGCCCCGACGGCAAGGCCTATGCTGTGGGGAGTGGAGACTTGCTTCTCGAGCAATCATCCCTCCAGGTCGAGCTTTCTCATGCGCTGCGGCTTGTCTTGAAGTGCTTCTGGTCTTTGTGTCAACAACGGTGGCCGAAATGTCTCTGTGACACCGCGCTCTTTCACCGTTTCTGGTACATCTGCTTCAAGAGCCTTACAGAGGTGGCTTATACGCACTACCTGCCGTGGTGTAGAAAGCAACTGCTCCAGAGGCGATATGGAGGTTCTCAGAATAGGGGCAACAGCGGAGTAATTGGAACGTCTTATGAGTGCGATGGCGACCAATTCGAAATCTTCCAGCGGTCATCATTGTGGCGCATGCTGAAATGGGTGGGTAACTTCTCGCACAAGCTTCTTCAGGATTTTATGGTGCCGAAGAGTTGTGAGAAGCGAGCCCGCGCGGTTGCAACTCTCTTCTGTGAAACTTACTTGTGTGACGTTGTACAGGCCGCCCTGCATCTTATACGATGGCACTCCTTGACACCAACAGTTGAAGAGTGCTCTTCGCAGCCGTATTTTGTGTGGCTGGTAAGTTCAAAGGCATATATCATGGCACTCGAAACATTGGGCATGGCGGTGAGCCATCGGCGACTCTATGAAACGATTCTTCATCCTATTGCAGAAGAACTGATGACAGTGCTGCTCTTTCCTCGTTTGGCGTTCTCTGCCGAAGACACTGAGATGTGGACAAATAATCCGGAAGAGTACGTGCGGAAGCAAATGAGCCCCACGGGAGATGTCTATAATTCCAAGGTTGTCGCTGTCACCACTCTCCTTTCGTTGGTTACGTCCAGTAAAAAGCATATAGACGCGGAATTTCTTCCAAAGTTCGCAAACTTCTTGATGAATCAGTTGCAGCTATATGCACCACGTGGGTTGCAGGCATCGGACGAGACAGAATCTGGCCATGAGGACTGGGAAGCTTCCCGTCGGGTAGACGCGGCGCTATTTTGCATCTATCATTTCAAAAAGGCGCTGCTTGGTATGCAGCTTGGGCACGAGCACCTAGAGAACGTACTAAACACCTTTGTGGTGCCTGCGATGCAGGGTCGGCTTGGCTTCTTGCGTGCTCGAGCGGTGCTTGTGCTTAGTGCCTTCTCCGAGAGTATCGAGTGGAGTAGCCCTGAGGCCTATCAGTCTGCCCTTCGCGTAGCGCTTCCGCTGCTGCGTGACCCTGAGACTCCGGTTCGAATACAAGCATGCGTTTGTTTTGCGCGTCTGACATGTCATCCGTATGTCCGCGATGTCGTGACGCCGTGTATTGCCGAACTCATCCAGAATTACTTTCAGATTATGCAATTGATGGATAGCGAATCGGTGGTGCGAACTCTACGTAGGACAATATCGTTTTACAGGGACTCTCTTTCACAGTGGGGTCTAGAGCTGGCTGATATGATTGTGAACCATTTTTCGTCTGTGGCTCAGACGTTTTCGAGTAAATATACCCAGTTGGAGGGCGATGGTGCTGGCCACGGCGCGGAAGGGGGGGGCCATGCCATGTCTGGATACTTGGAGGACGAGGGTCTCGCAGACACACTCATGGCGGCCGATGAGCTTCTTGAAACGCTCATCATCTTGGTCAAGGTTCTTCCTAGTAGCCCATCAACGCGGGAGGGAAAGATAAGTGACGGTGGGGTTGGGGGCACATACCCCTTATCCCCGACCACAGCAGAGATGGATGCGAACGTGTTTGTGCAGATGCAACAGCGGGTCGCGCCGATGCTTTTTTTCATTTTGAGCCACCAGAGCGGAAGCGCTTTTGGCTTCATGGACTCCGCGCTGAATTTACTGACCACGCTGCTGGCGCGCAGCCCGTGTGTGGCGTCGGCAACCTGGCGACTTTTGCCGTGTTTGCACCATCTTATATGCCATGCCGGCACCACCGATTACTTCTCAGAGATGCTCGCCCCTATCGATAACTTTATCTCCGTCTCGCCGCAGCTTTTTTTGACTACCCCTATGAGCGTTTTGTGCGGAGGGGAGGCGCACGTCCCTCGTTTCACGAGCAACAGCAGCTCTGCGCCTGGTGGTGTGGAAGGGGCTCCGCAGGACGTAGGCGTGTGGACCCCGGCCCAGCTGCTGCAGGATATGTGCCGTGTTGTGTTGCTCTGTCCAACCTCGCACAACCGTGAAATATCGACCGTCCCTAAACTCTATGATTCGCTGCTGCAGAACTATTGGTTTTTGGTTTTCTCTTCTTCCCCTTCGACATGGGTTTTCTCCACGCCGTTTAACTGTGGGGAAACAGCGGTTCTTGGAGAGGCCACCACATCGTTGTTTGCGGAGTGCGTTGTGAAACCCATTGCACAACAAGTGCTTTTTATCCTTGACAATCGGCCTAAATTGAATTCTACGCTTCGAGTGCTATTTTCTAATGTGCTCTTTTCCTGCATCCTGTCGGACGTCAACTCCACTCTGACGACTCTGAGTGATTCTGATACCACCTATCCCTTTTTTGAGCAGTATACTCGCCTTGTGGTGAAGGCTTCGGTAGGCTCTGGTGGAGCCCCACTCGGCAATAAAGATGCAACTAAGCGGCGGGTCCAGGGTAGGGCGAGTGATAACAGTGCCGCACAAGGAGTGTGTGCAGATTTGTTGCGTAGTTACGATCGCGCATTGTTCATTTTGGCCTTTTCCCGCTCCATAGGCTTCATGTCTGCCTGTCAAGCTTGTTATGAGCAGCAGCAGCAACAACAACATGGAGGCAACCTGACAGCCCATGCCGCTCTTGAGGCCGCACTTTTTGCGGTTGTGGAGAGCTGTCTTCTTGAAGAGTTTGCGCAGCAGGACCTCGGTGCAAGCGTCCGTGAAATCGCTTTCCACGTGAAGCGTCTGCAGAAGTGTCTTGCTAAGATGCAAAGGAATACAAACAGTCCGCAGTCTCACCCTTCAGCGGCGACTGCCGAAGTCGCTGCCGCGGCCGTTGCTTATGGTGTTGCTTTTCTGAAATCTCACCATCTTTCTCCGGGAAAAGAGGGCACCGTTGGTAGTGCTGGGGATGACGAAGACGGATGGGTAGACGACGAGGACGAGAGCAGTGGTGAAGGTAGCTCCTCTACTGCCTCAGATGATATGGAGTATGAAGGAAGTGAGGAAATGTTAGACGATGATGACTTTGGTGATGATAATAACCAAGACTCCGCCGCTTTACACACACTATGTGCACAGGCCGAAAATGCGCGTCAGGGGGCTCACAATAGATCCATAGCTGAATGTCCGGAAGATGCCCCGATCGATCAGTTTGCGGATGACACTGGCGGCGACGACGATGAGTTTGACAACTTGCTCGATGAAGACGATTTTGAAAGTCCTGTGGATGGGGTGAACCCATGGGGGGTGTTGATGGATAGCATCGTCACTAATGATGGGTTCTTCCCTCAAACAAACGGACAAACTTTGAGGAGTTCAATTGCCCAGCACAATTCAAATAATATTTTCTCTGAGGTCAGAGCGGCTGTGGATCTTCTATTTTCGCTGCGCGCCCACTCAGCGGAACTTGTCCAGAGGTAAATTTGGGGTTTCTTGTGAGGCTGCGATTTTAGTCATTACCTTTCGCACCACATTTGGGTTATTAGCTATATATTCACATATGCTATACCCTTTATTAACGTGTGGTAGTGAAGTAGGTGTGTTTGTAGAGGGGGAGGGACGTTAGCCTAATGATTTGATTTTTTACTCATGATGTTTAAACGTGTAATAGTGCCCTTTCCATAGTCTTACGTCTTTTCATAATTTTTCTCGAGTTAACTGGGCAAAACAATCTTTTTCATCGCCTTAGGTTCATGAGCAACATTTATGCATCCATGCATGATATAATCTTTTAGGCTTGATGATTTTCAAGTGTGAGTCTCCATTTCTTTTTTTCTTTTACTTGTTTAGGACGTTTTCTCTCTATTCTTGACGTTCCATACTGCAGTCACTTTTGTAGGATTTTCTTTTCGGCTTGTGTCTATTATTGCGGTTGTTGGTGCTTCCTAATACAGCGCGTTGAGATCTTTTCAGCGATTTCTCATTTGAGTGTTTTAGGGAAAGCCACCTTCGCAAGTGTATTACATCAGAAGTTGCTAAGGAGGGGGAGAAAAGGGAATCAGTGTGTAAGCCAAAAAGAGGCATTATTGTGGCGAAGCTGAGCTCCTAAAGTGGTTGAAGATAGATATTTACTTCTTATATACAAAAGATATTGAGCTTATCGATTGTTAGTTAAAAGTAAAATAGCTTTTTTAGGTGGGAGCATTATGCATTGGCGTAGGTATTTCTTTGTCGGCGTGGCCGTGCTCTTCCTTCTATCGTTCACCGGTATCATGCTCTCTGAGGCCTTTATCCCCGTTGTGAATAATTCTGCGGAACTTGGTTTGGTTTTGCTTCTGGTGTTTACATTTTTGTGGATCCAGATGGCAATCGGCTTTGCGGCTAGCGTGCTTAAAGACCCAGGCCCTGTTCCACCCTGGATGCAGCTTGAGACCATTGAGGCTTTTGTCGAGCAGGAAGTGCAGAGCATACTAGACCAGCGCATCGACGATCCACACGCACAGGGTGGCTCTCAGAAGCCGCAAAATTCGGTGATCCGTGTTGTGGGCACATCTACTCTTCCTGTTCAAAAGAAGTTGTCCATCGCCAATTCTTCCGCGCCTGAGGGAGAGCGGACCGAGGTGGGCAACAACGTTGGGGAAGCAGTCGATCACGCGGTTAGGGCTAATTCAATGATGTTCACTGCACAGACGCAACGCATGCAGCAGGATAACCGTCATGGTGCGGGGTTTACTCGCATGGCAGGCCTTAGCACAAATGACAATGATAGGAGTGGTGGGAGCGGCGGTGGTTTTGACTTGTTTGCTGAGGACGATCAGCTGTTAGAAGATCAGAGGAGTGGCACTGTGACGTCGAAGTATGAACATTCCACGCACCGCCGCCGTCGGAGGCTTCAACATGATCTGCGTGTGTTGACATTTTCGCGGGTTGCCCGCAACGCCTTGGATGCACTGCGTAGTGACCCTGAGATGAAAGCGCGAGAAATGAGCCTCTTACTCAACTATTCCTTCCCGTGCAAGATTTGCTCCGTGTACCAGATCATGGGCACGCAACACTGCGATAGTTGCAAACGCTGTATTAGCCACAAAGATATTCACTTTAGATGGATTGGGCAGTGCGTGGGCTCGGGTAACCATAAATACTTTGTGCTTTTTCTACTTTATTTAGCTCTGCTGTTGATGGTGACATGCGTTATCACCTTCTATGCTGTGGGCAAAGGTTACACGAGCTTTGTAGTTGACGATGAGCTGCAGGTTCTTTTTCTGTTCTGTACGCTTTTTGCCGCCACGTACGCCACTGCCATCCCGATTTTCCTTCGAGCGCACCTGCATGCTGTTGGGTGCGGTGATAGCACGCTGAGCCGGATTCGCCGTGCGAACCGTGAGAGCGTGGAGCGCTTCGCGCGCCGGATCACTCCGAATGGGCACTACCGCCCGCTGTTTGAGGACGAACCGGAGACCCCTCCAGGCGCGTTTACCTGGGATCGCCTCCGAACCGCGGTCTTTGGGATCGGCCCGTGGTGGGAATGGTTTCTGCCGAGCCTCTCCCCGAAACAGGCGTCGGAGGAGGAGCGGGAGAGCCTCTTTTGGGTGGCGCTCGGCGAAACGGTGGAGCAGCAGCTGCGCTCCGTCGCGGAGGCCTTTCGGCATCGGAACGCTGGTAATGGCAAGGAGGAAATTTCGATTGTTGGTGCCCCGCCGGGGCTGCACGACGAGTCGGTAGTTCCAGCCGAAATGGATTCCACTCATGTAGCGACTGCTGGGGATCCTCCGGAGACGCCGAAAATGAAGGAAGCAGTTGTTGATGTCGGGAGCACGATGGCTACGGATGGAGTCAGTGCTGATAGTGGTCGTCGGGTTCCTTTTTTCCGAAAGGCTTTTCCTACTCTTTCTCAATTTTCTGGCAGTAATGCACGAGATGCTATTGTTCAGCCTTCGCCGCCACTAGACTCGGTGAATTCGATCTGCTCGGACGCCGTGTGTACGGATAAACCGCCACCAAGGACCGATTCTGTTTCTCTGCAATCCGCCATCGTCGATTCTGAGCGAAACCGAAACACTAATGGTGCATAGTGACTTGACGTTGGAAAGCTTTGTGGTACAATATCGTTTATTTGCGTGTTGAAGTTTTTTTTTTCAGCCCTGTCTTTAACCACAATTACTGCTGTTACATGACCATGAATGTGTACAAGGTGTGTAGACCTGAAATGCGGTCCGAAGATGTTTTGATAAAAGAAGGCTTCCGACAAAGAGTGAATCAATAATTAAATAAGAATTCGACATGAAGGAAAAAGGATAGAGGTTTAAAGGGGATAGAATGATGACAAAGTAGACTCCAGTTGTCTACTTGCTTTCAATTTTTCAATTTCCTGTTACTCTGCCTATGCTTGCCGTGGTTGATGCCAGCAGCAATCGCCAAAATCTACCAAGATACTTGCTTGTTGATTTTATCTTTTCACATGCCTAATGACATAATTGGCAAATAGTTCCTGAAGTTTCCAAATGTGTTTTGTGACGAAATCATTATTGCATTTTTTTTGTTGCTGCAACTACTTATATATATCGAATCGATTCAATTCTGTGCAACAACTATCGAATTGCCTCTTTGAAAGTTCATTGATTATGCTATTACGCAAGATGTGAGGTCTTGAAGATAGGATATCACATTTTAAAATAGTAGCATTGAAATTAATATATTGCCTCACGTGTCTTCCTTTACAAGCATCAGTATCTTTTCTTCACCATCTTCCTTTTTTGTGTGCACTAGTGTCAAGAATAACGAAGCAGCAACTAAAAGTCCTGTCCTTTATAAAGTGATATCGATTCCTCTCATTAATTACATCATTATCTCATCAAAGGTTGTTGAAAAGAAGTTTTGTATCCTTTTGCAAGCTAAATTGATCCTTTCATTGGATCCTTGTTCTGTATCTTTTAACTCATTAGGCACGCCACACTATTGTTACTGTTATTAACGAGGATGTCGGTTAATCCTGTCGTCAAAGTGTTCCTTACGCAGCCGATACAAAATGTTTCTGCGTCTACCCTCTCTTCTCTAGTGTATGAGTTAAAGAGCGACCTGCTTAAGTTATCGACGAGCGGCGATACCGCTGCCAACGATGGCATTCTCCACGACGTCCTACAACGGCTTGTTAGCATCGCGAATAATGGTACCAAAAATACAACAATACGGTCCATGGTACTTGAGTGTTTGTACTGGATTTCCCATCACGCAAGCGATGCCGTCCGTCAGGGCCCCTTATTTGATAGTGTTTTGCAGCTCAACGAATCTTTTGAGGCCATGCTTGAGCAGGAGGGGGATACGCTAGAGCTTCAGTATCTCATGCTAAGCGTGCTGCTTTTACGCGTTTCAGGGTACGGGCGCCTGAAGGTTGGGGACCTCCTCGAGGACCTCTACCGCGGCGATGCCCGGCGTGTGGTGAGCCTTCTCCTTAAGTTGCTGGAAGACCCTAGCTACGAGTGGCCCTTATGCGAGGCCGCCGCGCGGTGGATGTTCGAGCTGACAACGCCCGCCTGCTACTTTGCTGCGGAGACCAAAACAGACCGCGTGATCGATGTGTCGGTGTTTCAGGGAAAACTATCCGTAGTTCTGGAGCATGGGATGACGAGCGGCGCGTTTGCCGCGATGTTCGCGGGGATTGTCGAGCTGTGGCGTCGGTCCTGGGGGGAGAACGCTGTCCTCGGTGCCCTCAGCTCCTGCAACACCATCACTGGTGGGAGCGTGTTCACTTCGAACCAGCTCACCAAGCTGGTGCAGTGGGCCACCTTGCTACACTTCGTCTCCGCCAGCATTGAGAATCTCTCCGCGTACTGCAATCGGTCTCAGTTCGTGAAGAGTCTGCAGCGGAGTTTTTTTCTCGAGTCGCAGGCCTTCCTGGCGGACGTAGCGATTCCTTTCATCATGGCGGCCATTCAGGCATGGTCGCACGGCGTTGGAAGTAGGACCGACGACTTGGGAAGTTGTGAGCATCCCAAAGCCGATCCCATGCTGCGGGCCGCTATCGAGGTGTTGCAGTTTCTGCGGTTTGCTTTATACAAGGCACCAGCTACCCCACCTCCAAGCGATGCGCTTCTCCACGCGTTGAAAAGCCTCGCGCAGCATGTGGTCCAGCGTGAGTCGACGCTTAGCAGGGACGACACCGGAATGGCAGTAATCCTTTTGGCGGTGGAGTTGCTCTGTAATATCAACGCCAAACGGCAGCGGGCGCTGAGCAATGTTTTTGAGACGCTCCTGAGAGTCATTGCCTCTGATGAATCGCCCGCTTGCTACGTTGTGGGCTTGCCATTTGCGAACATCTTCATCGCGCACTTCACAGGCGAGACCTCGTCTTATGTCGAAACCCAGAACGAGTCTGTGGAGCTTGTCCATCACATGTTTTCGAAGCGCAAAGAGGAAAATGATGAGTTAGGAGAGGCTGCGATCGCTTTGGAAGAACAGCTTGACGTTGTCCAAGAGGCGATTATGCAGTGGACACTTGGTCAGGCCTTGGATGAATTCATGTGCATGTTGTCAGCGCAACCTCTAATATCCGGAGGCGATCTCATTGGTACTGGTACAATTAAATCATATCCCGTACCGGAAGGTACTCTTTCTAGACATTTGCCTAGTGGTAGACGCCATGACAGCAGAAAGCCTAACAGGGCGAAGCATCCAGCGAAGTATTGCTGTCAGATGACAGGGAAGTTGATGCGGGAGCCGGTGACGTTGAGAAGTGGGCATCACTTTGAGTTTGATGCGTTAAACAAGGTGATCAGCGAGGTTGGCCATGTGAATCCCTTAACAGGGGAAATAATCGAGGAGGAAGTGGAGGTTAACGAGGCACTCCAGCAGGAGATTAGCGCATACTGTGTGAAGCGTGCAGCCCGTTTAGAGTAGCTGTACAGGGTGTTCAAAAAAGTGTGTGAATGTAAATACAAATGCTTGCACCTGCACCAATAAAACGTTAATTGCTTGAGAAAGAATAAAATTATAGGTGTATGTGATTATCAATAACTTACATTGAAATGTTTTAGAAACAACAAGCGAGTGGAAATCTCAACGGAAGTGTCGAGAAAGTAGAGTAGTCGAAGCTGATTATATATGAATATCCTTTTCACCATGGACTCTGTTGAGACTTATTCTTTCTAATACTACATGTTCTCTTTGCCTCCCCAAAAGAGCACGTGCGTAAAGGGGCTAACTATTTACAAATTTAGTTTTGTATCACACCAGTCGAAACCCTAGTCCTAATATAGAATATACCTATATATTTTGCGAGAAGCCATCTTAACGAGCATCAAATGTATTTTAATGTTTTTCTTTTTTTTTCATTACAAAAGTCGTTTCTATTTGTACCTTTTAAACCTTGACTGCGTGCCGTTTTTACAGATTTTGTATATCCTTCTCCATATTCATCTGTGTTTATTCCTCTTCCCCCTTTACTCATCATTACCATCCTACTTTCTTTTTTTTAAATCCTGGCGTGCTTCAGAATTTTGTAAAAATTACGCAAGCAGAAGGTTCAATTTGAAATTCCATTTCCTTTCTGAGGTCCTACTTAACTTTAAGGAGTAAAAAAATATATTATCAAGTACTATTTATCAAACAAATAATTTGAAAAATTGCTCGTTGCACCTATACCCGCCGAACAGACTATCATCTCCAAGATGTTGAAGCAGCTTAGGTGTTCTACGCCCCCAGGTCGTAGTCGCTCTTTCCGATTTTCAATTATTGCTCTGATGCTTGGGGTTATTTTAGCCGCCACGATGTCTCATGCTCTGAATGACGTTTACGTCTTAACGCCCAAACAACAACTCCGTGCGTCATCAGGTATCATCACCCATCATTCCCTTAACCCACCGTTCCTCCAGAATTATTATGGTGAAAGTGAGCTCACTTTCTGGAAGTTTTCGGGCTCTACAGTCATCACCGATTCCTACATCCGCCTGACCACCCACAACGCGGGTGAAGTCGGGCATTTGTGGAACAAGGAGCCGGTCGACATGGATGCGTTTGAGATCGTCCTTGGGTTTCGTGTGTTTTCGTCTGACGAAAGGAGACGTTTCGCTGATGGCTTTGCGCTTTGGATCACCAAAGACGAACCGGGGAGTGGTGGACCTATTCTAGGCCATCCCATGTCCTTCGTTGGTGTCGGTATTCTCTTTGACGATTTTGATAACGACGGGAGGAGGGATAACCCTACAGTTGGTGTGCTGTACAATGAAGACGAAAGGGACAGGAATCGGCGGTACTCTCCGGATCGAGACTTCCAGGGCGAGTACAAGGCCGCCTGCAACTTCGATTACACTAAACTATCTAGCTCAGATTTTGCCACCGCACGAATACGTTACAACAAGGGAAGTTTGCAGGTGTTCCTCTCTGTCAATGACGAAAAAGATGAACATTTGTGTGCGAATCTAAACAACATCAAACTGAGCACCTCAAAGGATCATTATTCATTGGGTCTGACTGCACAAACAGGAAGTTTAAGTTGCAATCATGATATTGTATTTTTGCATGTCAGTCCTCTTTCAGGCACTGAGTACAGTACCGATATTCACAAAGCATTCGGTCGAAATGACAGAGTTCCAAGATGGCATCAAGACGGAAATCCGCGGGTGCTACCAACAAATCCACCGCAACCACAGCGGCAGCCCCCTCAACAACAGCCCCCTCAACAACAGCCCCCTCAACAACAGCCCCCTCAACAACAGCCTCCTCAATACCAACAGCCCCCTCAGCAGCAGCAGCAGCCTCCTCAATACCAACAGCCCCCTCAGCAACAGCAGCAAGTGAACCCGACTAGTACTAAACAGGGTGATCCAGTCAACCCCAATGCAGAGCGTCTGAAAGAACTCGAGCGCCAGTTGGAAGAGCTCCGTCGTGCTAACGCTGCGCATTAACATTGGGTGGAGTATGATGTCTGAAATAATTCTTCATTTTTTGTAATAGGACAACTTTGAGGATTGTTTTCATGACCGATTTGTGCGGTTATATGTGCGCTCAATAGCTATTATTGAGCAAAGGATGACGGAAATTATTTGTCTGTATAAAAACCAGCCCGACTACATGTACACAGTAAATTTTTAAAAAATTACTATTTTCACACATAGGCACACTGACAGCAAAAGGAATGAAGAAGATATTAGTAATCAATCAAACGGTATCAGGAAGCGAGTGTTATGATCATTATTAGTGTGGGCAGAAGTGAACAAATTGTTTAGAATATGTATCTCCCTTTGTGTCATAATCGTGTCCATATGTGTGATTCTAAACGAAGTGCATGTAAGCACAAACTATATTTTATTGAGGTGAAGATGCGACTGACATCTCTATGGGGGAGTGAGGGCGAAGAATTTAAGCAACTAGTAGCAGAAGGATCGACGAATTATATTCTTTTTCTTCTTATGAATGGTGATTAGCCATGGGGAGAGATGCAAGCTAAGAGTCATACTTATTTGAACTATCCAATAGCGTCACCTGCAGCGCAAGGGTTTATGTTGTGTCTCTGATTGAAGAAGTAAAAAAAAAAGTAAAGTTGGCTGCATGGAAATGACGATGACCTTCAAGGCAGAGCAATGAAGTTTTAAAGGGAAAATAGTGGTGTTTTTTTCTCCTATCGTTATATTGTCTTAGAATGCTTGTAATGCAGTTCAACTTAATCAATCTTCTGTTTACAATGATTGGATAACTTCTTATGCCCTTTCATTCTTCATTTTATTTCTTTATGCGATTGTTTTCTTTCTTTACTGCATACTCGCCCATCGTTTACACTATACAAGCGTGTGAGAGCGGTGCATCGTTATCTTTCTTCTCATCTCTTCACGAACGATATTAAAAGTAAGCGAGGACTCAATTAGGCGTAAGTGAATCAACCCGAGAGAAGCGACTAAGCGACAGGTACCTCGTAAAAACGATTTCATGGCTCGTGGGTACAGTGTTAATCGCAGCAGAAGCAAAAGGCCTACATTACGCCTTAAGCGAGAGCGCTCCGTCTCCATTCAGAAGCTACGACACGAGCTGCAACAACGTGGTGATTCGAAAGCCGATGGGCAGTCTAGCAAGCAACAGGAAGGGGCGCGCGCCGAAATCGCGGATATGAGCGATAGGCAAGAAAAGGAGAAGCCCTCTACCGGTCTCACATCACGCGGCCAGACTCCTCGCGTCCTCAAACGTCGGAAAGTGGAAGGAGGGGAGGATGCGGATCGCCTGCAGCGGCTGCGCTCCGCATCGGCCGCGTCTTCACATCTTCGGGCGCGCCTTGCCGTTTTGGAGGCGGATTTGGAGGAAGATATGGAGGCGAGTGAGGACGAAAGGGAAACCGTTTACAAGGCGGAAGTTATGGCCAAGTACAAGGCTGCAGGCCAGGTTGTGGACGAGGTCCTTGACGTCGTCTCTCAGGCGTGTGTGGTGGGTGCTAATGTCAAGGAGCTGTGCGACCTAGGCGACGCGGAGATCCTCGCCCGCCTCAAGGGGCTCTTTACGAAGTCGAAGGATGAACAGGGGAAGAAAATCGCCAAGGGTATTTCCTACCCAACCAATATATCCATAGATGATGTCTTGTGCAATTACTCGCCATTTCGCGCCGAAGAGGCCGCTCTGTTGCGTGGTGCGCAGGTTGTGAAGATCCACCTTGGTTGCCATATTGACGGCTATCCTGCCAGTGCGGCCCGGACAGTTGTGGTGCCCTATGACCGCGAGGCCTCCGCCCAATTCCTCAACGAAGAGGAAGGGGAAAAAACCAAAAAGGCTGTCAAGTCGCGCACCAAAAACGGTGAGGCAACGGACCATGCTCAGGAAAGCCGTGGGCTGCTCAATCATGCCGCAAGCCAGGCTATTGAGGCCGCCCGTGTGGCGCTTCTCGGTCTCACCCATCTTCTCCGCCCGGATGCCCTCAACGCCGACCTCACCGATTTCATAGCGAGCGTCGGTGGGCACTACGGCGTCGAGGCCGTGGAGGGGGTTCTGTCGAACCGAACGAAGCGCTGGGTGCTGGATGGCATGGACTGCATCATCAACCGACGCATTGTTTCGACCACCCCACAGCAGGACGTGGCGGACTGTCGAGTTCAGCCCTACCAGGTGTGGACCTTGGATGTCGCCTTCACCAATAACAACACCTACCGCCTGACGCCAACTCTCGATGCGCCGTCGATCTTCCGTCGGACCCCCGAAGACTTCCTGTGCGATGCCCATGTGAAGCATGCCAATCATGTTTTGCAAGAAATTAACAATCATCACTTTTGCTTCCCCTTCCACTTCAAATCCATGGCGGAGCCTTTGAAGGCAAAAATGGGGATCAACGTGTTGGTCCGGCATGGTGCCGTCGACCCACTCCCGTGCTTGCGGGCGAAAGGGGGGCGCTGCATCACGGCGCGCTTTTCCGCGACGGTTGCGGTGACGAAAAAGCGAATAACGGTGCTGTGTGGATTGCCGCCGGCGCAATCACCTCTTTTGAGTGATCCGGCGCTGCGCCCGAAGGAGATGACAGCCGCGATGGCAAGGATTCTTTCGTCGTCGATGGTGCTTGCGCACGGTTTGGGCGAGGCTAATAATAAAGGTGATAATGTAGCAGAGAGTGAGGTGTGATGTGGGAAAAGAACAGGTAAAAAAGGAAGCGGGGCGCATGGTAGTTCCTCCTCTGTTTGTGTGTGTCCCACACCGCGACCGTCTTTAGATCAAAGGGAAATTCTAAGAGCAAACCCCTTTGAAATGGCGACGAGGGAGATTTCGACCGTCGATGAGAGCTGGATAATCGGACATTAGTTAATGCATAACTACGTTTAAGTTTTTTCCCTTTAAATGGGATATATTACTAACTTCATGACAGTGCGTGCATACTTAATAAACGCACTTTCGCATCGTCTTCGACTTGCTCATTTTTCGAAATGCCCGTATATCCATATTTTTTTTTGTATTTATCCTCTTTAATTTCGAGTTCAGTATTTTTTCTTTTTTTCAATTACACATATAGCGCTTATTATTTGCACCGTGCTTAAATAAGACAACATTACTTATTCGTTTCCTTAATTTCTAAGGGGGTCAAAGCAGCACTTTTGCCTGTTTAAAAGTGACAAGAGAGACACAATTCAAAGGGCAAGGTAAAACGGTGCTGAAAGGTTCTTGTTGTCCGTTGCTGTCAATAGCCCCCCTGCCCCCATTACACCACTATTTGTGCCGAAATCTTGCCAAATCTTTTTTCAGGTTTTAAAGGTACATTATTTCAGGGGCATTTTTTCTTTACAAACTTGAAAACCTCAAAGAAAACAGCCAATTATAGATTCACAGACATTTTCAACACTCTTTCATACAAAAGGGGTGCATCCATTGTTCCTCTTTCCGCATTAAAATTAGTATATATATATATATATATACATATATATTAATTTCATAGAAATCAAAAAACAAAACTAAGGCTTCCATCTCCAGGCATTTTCCTGTTCCATTTGATACATACGTAGTATAAACTTTGTGAATGAGTGTAGATTTTGAAGGGAAAACAAAGTCAAATATACAAATGTCATTGCGGATGACTTCGTCCTCTCGGTCTGGAAATGGAGCCAGCAGGGAGCGTGCTACGAATGTCGATCACCGCAGCACCGATGATGCCAATGCTAAGAACAGGGAGTACCAAGGCATGACCATGCTAGCCGAGACGATTGAAGGCCAGCACTGGGAACAGCAACCTGATGCCATGCCTCCCATGGGCGCGACTACTTTTCAGTCGCACATCGCCGAAATGGCCCCCACGACGGGTGATTACCCTGCCACACAACCGGAGCTTCCATTCGGTTCCATGACGTCAGACTGCGTGGCAGGTGTTAACTCCAACAACCGACGTTCTGCTCAGCAGCAGCAGCATCAGAAGCAGCGGGCATCGTGGCTAAATCCCCACTCAATGAATTCTACAATTACACAATCCATGCAGGATGGCGGGATTACCGCCGGAGGAGCCACCAACGCCTCTTGCTCTCGTCCCTCTGTTGCTGCTGCTGCACAACACCGGTACCTCAACTTTCAAAATCCAGCTGCCACCAATGAGAGCATGCCATCCTCAGCGTACTCTGCATTCACGCCACCGGTATACGGACCCTCCGTAGCCACCAAGTACTCACAGTTTGTTGATATCACCACAAACACCGGCTACATGACGCCCTTTGAATTACTTGAGCGCACTACTTTTTTACCGGGGCCCGCATCCGCACCCGTTGACGCGTTGGGTGGTAGGGTGTCCAAAGAGGGAGGCTACACCACCAGCCTCGACCGAATTAGAACCAACGGGAGTTTAGAGGAGCCTCCCGCGGTTGCTATTTCACATAACAGCATTGCTGGTGCGAGTACGCAATCGGCGTGTTGTTATCCGAGCTCGCAGCAGCTGCTGTCGGCCTTATCGTCCGCCCCACGGGTGGCGCTGTCGCCGCAGCCAAGCACGCAATTCCGTCAGACCCGACAGGAGCGATCCAATCCCGGTAGCGGGGTACCCAGGAACAACCGGGAGGAGCCCGTGGTTGTTGAAGAGAAGGATCCTCGCTTTTCGACGCAGACGGAAGCGCCGTCGACCCGCTCGCTATCGCCGCATCCCGCACCCAAGCGTCGAGGCGCGGGCGCGGCGATTGGGGAAACGGCGCCCGGCCTCGCCCTGGATGGCACCCCTTTACACCAAACCACCAAGCTTCGCGCCGGTTCCCACCAGCAACACACGAACGCCTCGATGCTCTCTTCCTTTATGGGCATGACCGCGTCCACGAAGGCAGTGAGCACGCCCATGGCTCGTGATGCGCACGGCGTGCATCACTCCCATCCTGAAGGGGATGACGACGATGTCAAAGCGTGTTTGGATTCGAAGCTCGTAACCCCGCAGGCACGGGGGCCACACACCTTACAGGATGACAACAACGCCAGCGCCGGCGCGGCACCCACCCCGACGCCAGTTCGAACTCTTCTCACGGAGTCGAACATCAATGCAGGTAACCCTGAACTCACCAAGAAGCCGGCGACCACTTCCTCGACTCAGATTAAAGGGGTTATGCAAAAGCTGCTTCACCATATCCAAATGAAAAAAACGTTTGAGCACGATTCGGCGACCAATCCGACATATGCCCCAGAAGCATTTCCACAAGGGGGGGAGGGAGCGTCATCGTTCACACTCACCAACTTTACTTCTACTTGTTCGGTATCAAACCTTGAGATTGGGAATGGCAACAAACCAAGCGACTTCGCGACGAGCTTTCACACTGAATCAAGCCTTGCCTCCATCATGCAGCTCAACCGACAGGGGTCGCAGCGCGGGGGGTCCCGTCAAGGCAAGGAAGGTCGGCAGCCGCCCAGGCAGAAGCATCAGCGCGAAAAGAAAGCGGCGCAGCCTAATGCCCCTCCTTTTGCCTCCTCTCTGGCCCAGCAGGAGGGCACCCCGACGAACGAAACCCCCGACCACGAAACGGCCCTCCCCGAGGGGTCGGATAAATGCGAGGACGGCAAGAACACCAAAGGGGGGGCGGCGGACGCGAACCACAACCCGGTCGTCAGTCGATCCCTTCAGCCATCCTTGATGGCCTCGATCGGCACGCCGGCGTTGCCGCGGACGACGGGCGTAGGCGGGGAGCCGCCTCTCGCCCCTTCCCGCCTCTCCTCCCCGCTCCCGTCGGAGCTTCCGCCGCCCGCATCCGCGTTTGCGGGGAAGTCCCACTCGCCGAGGACCCCTTCCCAGCCTTCCGCGACGGCGGCGCGGAAGGTCTACTCCGTCCTCCTGGAAGGCCACATGGGGCAGCGGTCCGCCGCCCTCTCGGTTGTTCCCTTTGAGCGGGATGTCTGCGTCCTCTTCGAGGGCGACCGCGGGGTGGATATGGGATGCGTCGTCAAGTGTGAGGAGGTGGACGAGAAGCTTAGCAACGCCAGGGAGTTCGACCTCAGGGTTGGGAATGAGAAACACAAGAAGAAGCACGTCCCACCCCTCGTGCTTCGCCTCGCGACTGAGGAGGAGCAGGACGACTGGCTGCACACCCAGGTGGAAGAGGCGCAGCAGGCGATTCAGCCCTGCCGCGAGGCCGTCGAGAACCTCGGCCTCCCGCTCACGATTGTCAACGCGGTGTACCAATTCAATCGAGAAAAACTGACGTTTTACTACGAAAGCGACGTGCGTGTGGACTTTAGGCAGCTTTTGCAGATGATGTTCGCAAGGTTTTACTGCCGCATCTGGATGGAGCGAGCCACACCACTGCCTGCCGCCGTCGCGGTCGGAGACGGTGCCGGCGATGATAAGCGGGTCACCAGTTGCCACAGCTAACTTTGTCAGAGTTTCCTTTCTTTTTTTTTTTACTTCTTCCCAATATTATGTTATAGAAAGTTCAATGTATATTGTTTTCCCTATTAGATTTATTGGTGCTTTCGTGTCATTATATTTTATTTCTATTTAAACATAGATGGGGCTCATGGCAATAGGTTTGTTTTGCTTTATTTCCTACAGTGCTTATTTACTTTATCCCCTTTTTGTTTCACGAACATCATTCTTCTTCTGTTCACTTTCGCGGACGGAACTGGGGGAGGGAAGGACGACTTTTCAATCGTGGAGGTTCATCTCAGCGATTTGACCTGCTAATAGTAATTCGTTTTCCCTTTTTACTTACAAAGCCTTTACAATGTTTGCCTTGAAGACTTCGCGCTTTCACGCATGCCATTCCCGTTATTACTCAATGAGGAGGAGAAGAGAACGTGGTGGTGTGGGGACAATCTTCTTGCGGCATCTTGGCTTAAATATTTTGCAACATTTTTAAAAAATTTTTTCATATGTAGCTTTCTAACTACCTTTGATGATAATGCATAGACTAAAACACTTTGTGAACATATTTTGCTTCGTAAAACTACTCTTATGAGTCTTTTAGCGCTATTTCATAGATGCGTTTAAATGAAGGGATAAGTTATGGAAAGACTCGGAAAACTATGTGAAAATTTTGCAACAAACACCGAAGACACAATTTCCTTTAGTGTAAAATGCGATGAAGGAACAAGGTCTAGTAAATGCAGAGCAGGTGGTCACATGCACTAATCACAACAGAGACCATCTGGGGCTTATTTATCATAAATTGTCCGATATCACACACATAAACACGTTTTGCGCATGGCTTCATCTTGTATGGCTAAGCGAAATGATAATAGTGCAATGTAGCTCTCCATGCCTCCTCTTTTATTTTTTTTTTCCACCACTTTTGGTGATTCTGAGTTTTGAGTCTCCCTCTCGAGGCGATCGCTTCACTTTGCTAGAGCTCCACAACAATCTTTCCAATGTTTTTCCGTGCATACATGTGGTCAATAGCATCATACACCTTCTCAATGCCTTTGAATTCTGTCGAGTCGACAAAGCTCTTAATGACGCCTTGCTCGTAAAGCCCACACAACTCGTTAAAGCCCCTGGTTATGTGTTTGGCAAAATGCGGGAGGAAAAAGGTATGCAGCGTGGCACTGTGTGACAGCAATGCAAGGCTCAAGACGTTTGATTTTCGCGGTGCATAGGATTCATTTTCGCCTGTGTAATTTACGGTGCTACCGATGGAAAGGATGCGACCTCGAAATGCCATGGCTTGGACGACCGCATCCAGCACGTCGCCACCTACCGATTCGTACGCGATGTTGGCGCCGAGCGGATACACTCGATGCACGGCGTCTGCAATGCCGCGTTCCGCCCTGTAGTTGATCACGGCGTCGCATTTCAACGACGAAGTGAGGAACTCCGCCTTACGCGGCGAAGAGCACATCCCGACGACGGTGCACCCGTACAGGTTTTTGAGGAGTTGAACCGCGAACTGCCCCGTGCCGCCTGAGGCGGCCGTTACCACGGCGCGCTCACCTTTTTGAGGTTTCAAGACGTCCCGGAGCGCGATCAACGCGGTCGCCCCGCTCAGGCTCAACGGCAGATATCCGACCTTCAGTGATGGCGCCTTTCGTGCATGCCGGGAGGGGACGACCTGGTATTCTGAAAATGCGCCATAGCTTTGCGTGGCCACCGCGTCGCCTGGAGCGATGCCTTTGACATTCTCCCCCGCCGCGACGACCTCGCCGAGCGCCTCAAGGCCGCAATCAAACGGGGGAATCACGCCTGGTTGGTATACGCCCGCCGTGAAGTTAACGTCGCTCGCATTGATGCCCACAAACACATTCCGCACGAGCAGCTCCGTTCCCTTGAGTTCGTTGGGCACCACGGCCTCCACAATGGAAGTGGCTTCTCGAAAGTTCTTGGAGAGCCTGTTGGCAACAATTTTTTTGAACTTACGTCCTGCTAACATTGGTATGCTTGATTTACTATGATGCGACTTTTCTATGGGGTACCTTACGCGTTCTAGGACAAACGGGGGAAAAGAGGGGACTCATTCGATAGGACTGGATATAATCAATAGAAGAGAGATGTGGGTGCAGAATGAGTAAGGGTATGAGTAAAGCATTTTGGCCTTTGAGTAAGCCCGATCGTTTTAGTTCGCGTTGAGGATAGTGACTATTCGTTAACTTTCTTCACTTATGCTTTCGCTAGCTAAATATGTATGCAGTATTTCCCCCTTTTTGGTGTTAAAATATGGAAACATCTCATTCAAATTCAGCCAAATATTCCGTGCAGAAGGAGGGAGACGTCTTAGTTTGGGGATGGGGGTTCACAGTATCGTTGCCCGGTGGGGTGTTTGACTCGACCGGTCTCTCGCGAACGCGTGCCAGGAGCTGCCGTACACGCTCTGCAGCCTCAGCGTGCGAGCCTCCCAATTGTGCCCATTCAGCAAGTGCGCTTTTTACATCCGCCAAGGAGCTGTGCTCCGGTTCCTGCTGGTCATCAAGAGCTTCAAGCGCCTCAAGAAGCACATCATTCAGCTCCGCCTCGGAAGTACTTTCCTCTTTTGCAATCGCATCTCGCCACCGGGTAAAAATTTCTTCTTGGTCCTCGGGATCGTCGTTACGGGAGGTCTCATAGGACCTCTGGCTTCTCTCGAATGCTGGCACCGCCACTTCACGTAATAGACTGAGGTAAAGGGCGTTTGCTTCGTCATTTCCTGGAGTCTCAAACACCTCCCTAAGAAATGCGTCATAGAGTCTCCGTATCACCAAAGATGGCTCGACATGCTCATGGAACCATTTATCCTTGGCACGTTTCACGATCATACATTGTACATCGAGGATGAGATTAATGACTTTTTTTGCCCATTGTACGTCATCCGTCGGTTCGAGACTTAGAATAAGATTCAGAAGTTTATAAATGAAATGTTTCATCACGTTTTTCAGCTCTGAGGTAATACGATCCCGTTCTGCCTCCGTGGTTAATTCGCTCAGCACCTCCTGTACGTGCCTAAACGCCATTATAATTGGAATCAAGAAGTCACCTTCGTAGTCTGCTATCGCTTGAAGACGGGCTCTATTGCCGCCTTGACTTTCCTCAGAGTTATCAATATGCGAATAATACTGAGCATGGTGCTCATTGAGGTATTGTCGCATGGCTTCGCGTTTCTCTCTAATAAAGCTCAGATCGCCAGATAGCATATGCACAATATTTGGCCACGATAAATCGGCTGTGAGACGTTCAAACATCATATTCATGAACGATGGCACTTCGACAGACGTAGGGCTCTGTTCCTCTGAGCGAGATTGCTCATGCGCGGTGTGGGGAAAATGAATTTCGACGTTGGAGATGCCTGGCATGCGTGATTCGTGGTTTCGATTCATCCGCTGCATCACCCTACCGAGGCGCTCTGGCAAGAGATCCACTTCGGAAAGGTTGCAGTGAACATGCAGATAGACGCCAGCGACGGGCACTTCCGCCGACGCCGTGGAGGGATGGGCGTGTGCGGGGCGCACAGCCTCGCTTTCTTCGGTCATGCTGGCAGCTCGGGCTGACGCGCGTGGCTGGGTTGCAGGGGCGTGTGACTGGGGGCGGCGACCCGCGGCTTCTCTCTGTGCATTGTTATCGCCACTGCTAGTGAAGCCTGTGAAGATGCTGTTGAGCACGTTTGCGCCAGCTGCGAATAAGGGCTCGGTGTGGGGGATGTTCGTTGTGGTGTTTTGTAACTGCTGTGATATTATAGAGCCTATGAGCGAGCCTATATCAGATAGTGGAAAGGCCCCTGTGCTGGCGTGGACGCTGAGGGTGTGGGTACCGCTGGTATTGGTGCTCTGCCTAGTCGGTTGCTCCGCTCTGCTGTTTATCGTTTCTTCAGAGCGGATCACCATGTGCACAGTAGAGCCGTCACTTATGTCGTATTCGCCAAGAGAACGATCATTATGAAGAAGTCGGCCGCAAAAAACAAGTCGGATCCTCTCCAAGTTTTGAATACTTAAGCGCGTTGCGATTTCACGACAAAGCGAGGCAACCGTCTGATTGGGTTCGACTTCAAGCCCATTGATGGTGTACTGCTCCTGCGAGCTGAGTATATTAATTAACATACTCCAGAAATCAATGAATGCAATTAATAACCAAATTTGTAGGAAAATATACTGTAGTAGAGAAAATTGCTAAAAAGGAAAAGGGATTTGCTTTCAAATTCATCACAAATAAAGGTGAGATAAAGCTAGGAGAAATAAAATTTAGCGCATTCGCACACCAAGCGTGTATGTAAGCGAAAATTATGGATTACGAGAATATATTCGAGAAAAAAGTTGCAAGAAACAATACAAAAAAAAAACACAATAGCATGTGCTGAAATATAGGCACATTGCTGAGCAAAATTATCCACAGTTATAACCTCGCTACCTCCTCCCCCCCTCCAGCGGATCTGGGCAATCAGCGATTTTTGAGGGTCCCAACAATCCTGGGTTCCATCTTGTTAGTGTGGCAGCGGGAGTTATCCATAAGCAATAGCAGCATAGGGTACTCCATCTGAAGGGAACATTATACCCGAATGAAAGCATTGTTTAGACAATGTCTGCATACATGTCTTTGTCAGCTTGCCGCTATAATGGTGCTTACCCCATTGAATGGCGTAGCGACAACGCATCATTAGAAAGTATTGTTCCATCCGCACCCCAATACATCTTGACGGAAGGTGGAAAGATGGACCTTGGGTTTAAGGATTGTATCACCGCGTTTTAGTCGCTACAAACCGCAATAAATGAGCCTAACATGGGATGCCAAGGGCCTCACGCACATTCTCATGCGCTTGGATGAGTACACGGACGTGCTTGACAGAGTGGCGATCGGCTTCCAGCCTTGTCAAGTACCCAAGGCGTCCAAATGGCAACGAGGTAAGTCGCCATTGTAATATGAGCAACGACGCAGCGCTGGAATGCTGAACCAGCTGCCCGTGCCTTCCGTTGATGTTCCCTTGGAATTCAATAAAAATATTTCACCGCTAACAACCTGATGAATACAAAAAATACCACCAAACGCAACACGAAAGAAGTGACTAATAGACTACTATCCATGCCGGAGCACCGATGAGCCTGCGATTGGTTTCGCGCCTTGCTTTCCTCCGAGCTGCTGGCGAAGCTCATCTTGTAATGTTGACTGCAGACAGCGGCTGCACATATAAGGCATCTCATCCCTGAGCAGTCATCATTGCTGTGCTCCCTCGGGCAGGCACTATAAGAGAGGGTCCCCCCCTCCCTCTTTTTCTTTCCCTCTCTTCACCCTAAGCGTCCTTGCGTAGACACACCAAAATCCCATTTTGTCACCACTACGAGCACAAAGATGAGTTCTAGGAGTATGTTTCTTGATATTTTCTTATGTCTGAAGGAGAGGAGGACCATGATAGTGGCATACTGATAATGACATAACAAGAAAAAGGCGTGAACGAAAAAGTGCCAACCATGGCTTGTTGTTTTTATGAGACTTATAAAGAACAATAGTAGTTAAACTCCAATATTTTACGAGGGTCTGCTCAGTAATTTATCGCAGAGCAATCGAAAAGAGTGTTTGTGAGAGGCAAACGCTTATGCTAATAATTACATTTTTGAGTGTGTATGCGCAACCCCGGCTGGTTCAAGAGGATTTCTCTTTTGCAGCACCTGAGCGCTTTCTGAGCGATTTTTATTTATTCTATTACATTTCGTCTTCATTATGCTCTTGGAGCGATCTCAGCTCGTTGTTTTAACAACTGCAGCTCTTCCACGATAGCAGGTAGTATCTCTCTAGGCAAGGAATGCCCCATACCAGGAAAGAGAACCACCTTCGAGCCCTTGATCAACTCCCCCAGGTGTATACCATTTTTATATGGCACCAAGCCATCCTTCAAACCGTGAATAATCAAGGTCGGGATGCCGCACAGCTCTTTAAGAGCTGTATCACGACTCGATGAGCGTCTGATTGCCCACAACTGGCGATTGGCACCCTCTTGGTAATCAAGCATCCTTTCATTCACAACACGGATGAGCTGAACGCATTGATTCTCATCCAATGGGAAATCACCGGAGTTAAGCCTTAGTGTTTTCATCTTAAAGTCTATGACATCTTCAATGGACTCGCTTTTGGGTTTCCCAAACAAAAGAAGTAGACCATTAAGAGGGGATGGATGCTCCACATGGGGACCGCCACAGTGGGAGAAGACGATTGTCAAACTCAACACGCGCTCGGGTTGGTAAATTGCAACGCGCTGGGCGATCATTCCACCCATGGAGGTGCCCAGTATATGTGCTTTCGGGATCCCTAGCGCGCTGAGAAGGTTCAGCGCGTCGAGCGCCATCTCCTCAATACGGTAGGGCGGCTCCTTCTCACCGAACGACATCCACGCGGGGGCAATGATGCGAGCCTCCGAAAGTGTGGGAAGGCCGTCCATATGCGTGGAGAGACCATAATCACGGTTGTCAAAGCGTACAACGTACAGACCAATATCCACCAGCCGCGTGCAGAATTCAAATGGAAAGTTGAAACACGTCGAGCTAAGCCCGCAGATTAGTAAGATGCAGGGGTCTTGTGGGTTGCCAAATGTTTGGTAGCATATTGTAATGTCGCGTTTCGTACGATGACAACGACCGATATAGACGAATTTATCGTCCGGAGTTGGATTGCCATCTGGGGGCGGCATCGGCACCACCTGCGGGTCTTTAAAGTATGTTATTTCATCTTGCACAGTCATTTTGAGTTTAGCTTTGGCGCTGTTTATAATACCTTTAAGGTGGGTTTATGAAAGTTTGTGCAAATAGTGTTTATATCTTGACCGTTGCAACCAATCCAGTAGCAACAAAGAAGAAAAAGCTGACTTATCATTGAAAGTAAATGACAAAAGCTAACGGAGACTTTCTCCTCGTCAGCCTTCATTCCCTCTCCTCCTCATCCCTCACACCTGCACGTGCAATTGTCAAAAAAGGATTGTGGGGTTTTTTATTCTTTTTTTTGATTGTCTGTATGAATCAATCCAAATCGTAATCATATTTAAATCGGACGGCGATTGCCTTCAGGTCATCAATGCGTTCCCGAACATCGTCGTTGGACCAATCCAGCTCATTCAGCAGCCTCTCCGCATCGCGTATCATAAGCTCTCCTAGGTTGAGCTGATACATCATTGACAGGCTGCCGTAATCGATCGCATAGCGTATCCGCCGCTCCCCCATGGTGAGGCGATTTATGATATAGCGTAGTTGCAGCGTCGCGGGCAGAGTGAGAAATTCCTCAAGTGGGGCTTCTTCGTCCTCGGACCATCGTGGAAACAACTCCGAATGTTCCCTGCGACAGAGTTCTTCCTGAGCTTCGCTGTTAACAGCCTCACGAAACCGTTCTCGCATCCCTTGCTCGTATTGCTTGCGGCCAAAAAAAGCGTTTTCCCATTTCTTGATTATCCCTCGCCGTTCACGCGAGGTTGCAGTGCCGCTCCCGTAGACATTGCCCTCTCCGGAGCCACAATGAGCATTCTCACTTCCGCGTTCCTCTTCTTCAGCCTCAGATGAGGAGGCGGAATCTCGACTTTCGCCCCCTTTGGCTTTGCGATTCTCACCACTCTGGTAGCGAGCGCCTTCACCACTGCCTCCATGAAATGCACCGGCATGGAAAGACTTTCCGTACGAGAATGGGTTTGATGCGTTAGACGAACTCGAAGTTTCCCCCGCGTAATGATTCTTGTCGACCCTATCGACGCGACCATGGAAATACCCCAACCCCGTGAAACTGTGGTAGGGAGGCAGCGTAAAAGCAGGGAGAGGGGCTAGCCTCCCGTGTGAGAACAGTGATGCCGTGGATCGCCTTCGCAGCGCGGGAAAAAGGAACAGGTGTGAGCATGGCGCACAAGACAAAAGCGATGGGGGCATCAGCGAATATAAATAGTCAAACAAATCGAATTGTACTCCTTTACCCTTGACGAGAGATTCTGAAAAAAATTAGTGTACACACACAACCCTGTGTCAATGTTTAGGGCAATCAAAAAATGATGCATTCTATTAGCTCCAGAATGGTATATATTGAGAGAGTGAGTGCGTGTAAGAAGTTAATGAGATCCCATTTAGGGATCATGACCCCACAAAAATCAAAAGTGAAAAAGGGGCTCAAAAGGTATCTCGTGTAAAACCGCATGGTCCGTAAAGCTAATCTTCCTTCAAAACCATACACAAACACATCCATCGAAGTATAAAATAAGCAAGGAATCACGTGGAGGAATGCCACGTTGCTGTCCCGCTTTCCAGCCCCTCATTACACTACACTACGGGGAAGTACGGCTGACGTCAAGCCGGTTTGCACCTCACTTTCAACCATTGGCAGTAGGATATTTGCCGCATGTACTCCCTCAATAAAGCACATGCACCCCCATATTAGCAACAGGTTAATCTTCTCCATTTCTTCTACAAAGAACGCGAATCCTTCCTTTCTTCGCGTTCTGTGTGAACAGGGGGCACGACCGCGGTGTCGTCCCCTGCAAATTCCCCAGCGCTAATATCTTTCTCGTCCACACCGTTAATCAAATCCGTCGCCGGGATTACATGCACGACATCTCCGGTAACGGAGAAGAACACAAAGGCAGAGCAGGAGCCATCGGAGTCGTTCATCTCATGGTAAACGATCCGGTACTTCAGGATCGCATTCCCGCCCATGACGCCGACCAGACTCTGCACCAAACATCGAATTTCGAACTCCACATGGTGGTAAAAGCTCCCCAGCTGTGCGCCTCGGTAGATGTCGTTGGCTTGACGAATGAAGTGCTGCGAGAGCCGCCCGAGGTAACGCACGACGACCTTGCCGGGCACGAAATCGAGCGGCGTGCAGTGCACCGTGAAGATGAGCTCGTCAAGCGCGTCTAGCTCAGGCGGGAGCCGCTCTGTGGGCTTGTGATAATGCGCTTCAGACGCATCCACCTTCGCGCCGCCTCGGTGGCCCTTTGCTTTGTGGGACCCCACAAATCGGCTGGCTTTGAAGTTGTGATAGTCGCCGGAGTAGCTATTCGAGAGATTGGCTGCCTGTTTGGTCCGTTCGATCATGCTGTGAAGGGAGCTCTTGGTCGCGGACCAGAGAGATTGCCAACGACCGATCACTGTATTGGATCGGGTGGGTTTGCGCTTGCGATAGTCGGTGTAGGTGGTGATGGTATTCTTGTTATGGGGATTCTCAACCCCATCACTGGAGCCCGTAGCGGGCAACCCCCCTGCTGTGGGATTGTCTTTTGCGCCTGGTGCCCACACCCGCAGCGGGGGCACTTCGAATCGGTAACTATTGAGCATGTAGGTGAGGCTGAAAGGGGCGTTGCAAGACGCGAAGAGCTGTCGATAGAGCGTGTAAAGAAGACGCGTCCGGTCGATGCTCAGGGGGTCGTTCGTAGGGCGTCTATCGGTTTGATGGCATCTTCCGTCGGTTACTATGGTGGTAAAGTCGGCGACCGGCGCCACCTTGAATCCGGATGGCAGCATTCGCTGCGGCGAGACCTCGTGATCATGGGCGATGCTGGGGTCCGTGGCGGTGATAAACCGATCCGAAAAGTCGTCCAGCGCGATACTCATTCTGCTGCAGTCCACGGCGACGGCAGACAAGCTTCGCAATGCGGGTGTTGCCAGCGCGCTATCGACGGTACGAGCTCCCCGGCCTTTCTCCTGCTGATCGTCGCTTTCGCATGAAAACCCCAGGTTGCTATGCCGCAGACACTCACGAAAGGCTTGGTCCTCCAGACGCAGCAAGCGTCCCCACCAAGCGCTGCCTCCCTTATCCCCCGTCATCCTCGCCGCCTGGTTCGTCAGCACACAGCCCTCTAAGTGGAGGTGCAGATCCCCCAGGTTCGGTTCAAACAGAAAACCAATCTTGAACTCAAACACACGCACGATCCCACCAGACAGGCGGTGCACCAGGTCCCTGATCTCCTTTCCCCCGCCTTTAGCAGCGCTGGGGTGCGCGTGGTAGGCCATGTGAGATGTCCCTTCTCGCCAGGTGAGGCAACCCGTGGCGACGACAAATGCGCGTTTCGCATCCGCGCAGCATTCATTAAGTCGGCGTGTGTTTAACTCCTCAATGGCGTAGCGTCGATGTACGGTGACGTACTCCTGCGTATCGAACCAGTTCACTTGCTCGGGAAGGTACGGCACGGTAAGTAGGAGGCTGTCCTCAAAGGTGGTCATGCGATCCATGCCAAGCATCATATCCGCCTCATCCTCGTCGTCGATTTTAACCACAAAATCACTCACGCGACTGCCTGCAAGCCCGAGAGCCTGCACCTCCGCGGCGGGCCGATGAAGGTCCTCCGTGTCGTTCGAATCGGAGTCGCTCCCCTCAATGCAAAACATCTCACGCTCCGTCGAGGACCCCATCGTGGATGAGAACGTGGAAGCATCCGAGGTGGAGCCGCTGTCGTGATGCTTGTTTTTGACCAGCAACAGGGGAAGCAAAGGACGGGAACTGAGACTGCTATGAGGACTGCAGTGGTTCTTCGAGAGACTTACTGAGGAGTACGATGGCGTCGTCAAAGAATACGAACGACCCGACTTCGGCGATGAAGTGCTTCCACGACTTCCTGCTCTTTCCCCCGATGAGGTCGAAATGCTGCTGGAAGACGAAGATGAGTTACCGCGACGACGACCACCACCACCACGATGGTGATGACGATGACGCTGCTGCTCCTTTTTACAGTTTATACCTTTCGCATGGTGCATGCGGCGATTCTTCGCAATGAGATCCTTAAGACGAATCACGCGGTCGTTGCCGGCAATCATGGAATTAGAAACCGTTACACAGGGCAGGATCGGGATCGGTAGCGCAGCAAGCTGACATCCGGTTCCTGTTAGTATTCCAATAATACACTGCGGCCCGATCACGATGGACACACAAAGACCAAAGCACGCATTCATCCGGAGGAGGCGAAGATTAAAGAGGAGCTGCTTATGCAGGGCAAACTCGATGTAGGGCAGCGCCTGCGAAACCTCCATGGCAAGCTGCACGCCACGGACATCGCGCTTGGATTTGACGACCGTTGCTTGGACGAGTCGCAATGGGCCTGTCGTAATCAAGTCCACGGGGAGCGAGCAGGAGGCAAGGATTACTTCCGGAACCAACTTGCGGCTGCATGTTCGGCAAAACATGCTATGGAAGTGATGCTTGGGAACGTTTCGTTTGAAATTCATGACCTTACCATGCGGGCCATGATAACGATGGAGCATTGAGCAGCTCTTCCGTCCCTCCAAGCGCTCACAAGCCTTATAGAAAAGATGCGTGTGCTCCGCACGAAGAGAAACAAAGGAGGGGTCTAAGACAACGGCCGTTCCGAACAGCGAGAGCAGGACAACATCTTCGTAACACTGCGTTTCCTCTTTGTAGCCGAGAATGGCGTTGCAGTGAAAAGCGCGCGCATTGGTGCGTAGTTCCTCACGCAGCTCCATCCACCAGGCGTCGCGCTCCTGTGAGATGGCCTGCTTCGACTTTCCCCTGGAGATTATTTTCACCGAACGGGAACAAATATGTCCGCTGATGCGAAGAATGCATCCGGAAGGGAGGTCCTTGACGGTGAGTATGGTAATGGCCGTGCGTGTCGCTGCTATGGTGGGCCCGGAATGGGATAACGACTCCGTAAGATTCGATTTGGATTGAGCTGTGGGCAGCGCCGGAATGGGCGTCCCCCCATTTGAAGAGGCGGGCGGAGCGGCGATAGACAGAAAGGGAGACTTTAAGGTTGCCGCAAGCAACGGTATGGCGCCACCTTTGGTATTAATCCGAAAGGATTTGCTTTGCTCATTACCGACCTCTTTTGGTGCGGATTCGTCGATGTCTTTCGGTATAATGTCTGGGGAGACCATTGATGCCTCGGCGGTAGCGGTATAACTAGTTTTGGGTAGCATAAGTGGTGGAGTACCGCTGGTTGCTGCGGCTTCATCCGGCGACATCCGAAGCAATTGGAGTGGGCTGAAGCCACCAGGCTCTGCAGCCGCGGTGCCGATCGCTTGGGATGGAGATATTCTGCCCGTGGGGCTCTTCCACACCGCACGAACATTCTGAAGGTTACTTTCATCAACAAATGTCGTGGCGGAGATCACACACGGCGTCCCATAGGCACGCACGATGATATCCTTCAACTCAATGTCGAATTCCTCCACATAGCCAAGAACGGCGTTGCACCGCATTTCCACAACCTTGCGTGCAAGCTGTCTTCGCACCTTGCCGCTGAGCTTAAAAAGTTGAATCAAACGGGCCTCGTTGGTCGTGCGGATGGAACGGAGATTGGTGAGCCGTGAGTGCTCAGGGTCCGCCTTCACAATGAGTTCCTCTACCATGGAATGGATAGACTCAATACGATACACCGCCGGATCTAAGCGCCATGCACCAAAAATATAAACCCCTTCCTCTTCGGCAGCCAGGGTGGGATGCAGCGACTGGGTTGTCATCAGCGGGCTGAGGCTTTGCCCTAAGAACAGGAGCGGTGGCTTCCCCTTGGCTCGACACCAACCGTTGCTAAAATGTCGCTTCGTTGAACGGATGCGGGTGGGGATGGGGTTGACCATGGGCGACCCCCCTATCGCGCCGACGGGGGGGACCTTTATGGTTCCCGAGGGCGATGCTTCCGGTTTAGCAATTTTGTTCAAAAGAGCATCCTGTTCAGCCCTTTTTTTGCCATCACTCGGCCCGCGGGAGAGCTCTCCCGCGGTCGCGTCCGGCTCCATGGGCGCCAGATGCACGCGGTAAACGTAGCGTTCCGGCAGGACCGGCCTAAGGGGATTTTCCGCGGCGTGGAATTTGATTCGTATCGTCAACCGGATGTCCCCTCGAAGGCCCTCAATCGTGTCGTGCAGCGGAAACCATCCGGTTAGAAAGGGATTCTCCAGCCCCAGGATGCAGTTGCAGTCTAAAAGGACCGTCCCCACAAGATTATCGCGGCTGATGATGTCGTGATCATACACGCGCACCACGAGTGGGTCTTCTTGGAGGATCAAGAGATCAGGGGTGTCAAAGCGGTAGTCGAGATTCCAAACGGGGTGTCGGGTGTGGCGCACGATGTCGGTGGTGTGCTCCATGTCATCCAGCTTAAGCACTACATAAGGATCTGCCAGACCGGTTCCACGGTCCATCACAGGAAGATCCCGTGCCTCGTGAACCGTAACTTTCAGCGTTGCCATTGAGTAATGGGAGTGTATTTATGAAACTAGAAGTAGTCTAGTTGCTCTAAAAACTCATTTCAATAAAGAGGATTGAACATTAATAAGCTATCGGTGGGACTTTAAAGCCTGTGAACTTAATTGATTGAGCCTGGTCTTCTGACCCATACATTTATCCATTTTCACTGGAAACAATAGGCCAATACGAACTACCTGTGACTCACAAATATACGTATGCGTATACATGTATATATATATATATATATATAATGGGAATAAAAGCAAGAACAGGGAACAGGTCTGTATAAAAGAGAAAGGATCACAATGAAACATGCACACTTAATAACAACAACAAAGTCCCGTCAGTTTTCGAGAATGCAACGACAAAAAGACGCCAGTTCACAGCAGAAGCTTAGATTGGGGTTGATCTCTGGGCGTGCCTCTCTTAGCACATCGATGAACTGCGCTATAAACATCGGTGATGGCTCTGCCTCCTTTTGTGAACCCTCGCCTACTACCACATTAGGATTTGCCTTTCCATCACCGCGTTGCCAGTTTCTCAATGCGTGTTTCATATGTGATATAAAGTACATGGACGCCACACTGGGGCTACGGGAGACGCCTTGACGGCAATGTACAAGTATGGATGGTGGTGGCATTAAATGACGCAAAGGAGTGGTAAAGTGATCCATAAACGACTTGGGTATTTCCAGAAAAGCCTCAGACAACGTTTCTCCAGTACTTTCTAGGGGCCCATAGACCTCTCTGCGAGTGTCAACACTGCCCGACTCAGTGCTACAGCTGTGATGAAGATATTCCCTGCAGATGGCCACGAAAGGCCCCGGAAGGGCAGGAGAGGACATAAGAGCTGAGATACGCAGTTCAAGGGCTTCGTTACACACCCTGTGCATCAAGTGTGCAGCGGTGGGATGTAAAAACAGCAGCGCACATGCATCCTTGTAAAACGTCCATAGCGCCTGTGAAAGCCTTCTAATCCTCAGCTTGGAGATGTTCCTTTGTTCTCTTGGAGCATGATTTGCTACTGAGCTGGCAAAACCTCCATCATGCGCCTCCCCTGGCCTATGGGCCGTGCAGTGCGCCATAAAAGTATCAAGCTCAACCAAAAGTCGTATTATAGACTTTAAGAATATCATCCTTGCCGCCATTGTGCTAGAAAACATAATCTCCTTGTCGACACACTCCACCTTTTCCCCACCCTCACCCTCAACCGCAGTGATGGGGGTTCCTATCACCATCACTAGCGCTTCCGTTATCGCCGATAGATCGTGCAGCACCCTCAGCGCGCACGTACTCTCCCACATCAGTGAGGAGCTTGGGTCCACACAGTGCGAAATTAGAGCATTACAGAGAGAACGAAGTTGGGATAACCGTGTTTCGATTGTGTCTGTGACGGCAACACGCACGTGGTAAACAGGAACGTCAAGGGAGAAGGTCTGATGAATCGTTTCTGGATTCGTGTTAACACTGAAATTTCCACCCCGTAGCTCCTCACGATAGGCCTGGAGAAGCACCGCAACCAGTTCTCGCAGTGCGGCAAGGAATCGGGTTTCGTATTTCACGACGGTGCTGTGATAAGAGTCATAGGCGTCCTTGATTCGTTGCGCATTGATCTTATTTGACATCGGAACTTCCCTTGAAGGGCATGGTTGGTAATATGCAGCGTTTACAATTTGGGCTTCCACGAGTACACGAAAAACCACTGAGACGTCCGATACCCCATGAGAAGAGTCTTCCGTCGTTCTTCTTGGCGTTACTGCGCGAGAAAGAAGACGTGGAAAGCAGAGGGAGACCCTGGTCTTGTCATCCGAAACAGTAGTGGATATTGACAAACCGGCCGTGGGCGACAGTTGTGGCACATTGCCCTCAGAGTCATTAGTGTTCTTGATTGCACATAGAATGGTCTCGCTATCCTCTTGTTGATGCTTTAATTTTCCTTCAAGATGATCTTTCTTGGTGTCTTCGCACACACAAAGTATCTGACGGATCCAGCGTGATGTAGAGCCTACCCGGTAGTTAATTTCTTTGTGCGGCCTTTGGCAGTCAGCTCTACTGTTGACATCATGACATGCTTCCACCACCTCACCTAGAAGGAGCAGCTGGGAGAGTGCCTTGGGATCTGTGATGCGTGAAGGGTAGTCAGAGGATATAAAAAGTTGCCCCGAGTTCTGATTGCGTATACGCTCCTGTGAAGGGGTTTCCCCATCAAGCGTCACTACGCTGAAGTCTTCCGTAGACGCTGCACCCCCCAAATATTTTTTCGTTTTATTTTCCTCAATGTTTAAGACGTCCATGCCCCTTTTATCGAGAAGGGTATCCAGCATGGCTTCCTCTCCGATAAAGGTGGGGTCTTCTCTGGGACAAAGAAAGGAGCATCTTTCCGTTGGGAAAAATTTGTGCAGAAGTACCGCACTGATGTTACTGATATCCCTTAGGCTCTTAAGTTTTTGTCGTAGGTACGAAAACCGGTCCGACATAGTCACTGGTATAAGAGGCGTCCTTTATCCATAGTAGGCAACAACAGGGGCTGAAAAGGAAACTAGAGAAAAAATAAAAATAATTAAACGGATAAACAATTACTTTTTAGGGTTGATACGTAATTTTACACATTCGAGACTACTATAGTCAGAGAAGGATGAAGCGTCAATCTTCTCATGTCATCGAGCGTGAGAACAAGAAAAAGATAAAATAACCAAAGGAATAAGAATTAACAATATACTCTTTGGCTACTTCATCGATTTTTGAATAGAATTATTATATTCGTTTTACTAGGCTTGTCAGATTACATTGCCACCTCCACGGATCTTCGAAGGAACTATAACTGGTACGGTACCCAAGTGTGACTACGCAAAATGAAAAGAACAAGCAAGTGACTTCAAACGTGTGTGTGCATGTATTGCGACGATAGCGAACTAGCAATAGATAAAACTCGAAACCATTACTTCATGAAAAAAGGAGCAATGAAGAATCAAATTTCAAATATGAAAAAGAGTACGTATACATAAATTTAGCATCATTAATACGTTTAATCTTATGCGACAACACACACTTAAAAACCACAAGTGACATTATTGAAAATGATATTAATATTTGTATCAAAGATGAGAAAAGGAAATTCATAACATGGGCCCAACACGATGTTATGCTCGTTCCCCAACATAATTTTCGTTAAATTTTGGACGGCTGAAATCCTTCAGGCCTGATGACCAGCCTACAAGAGGAAGACAAACAAATCCGTGCCCTTTAAGTGTGGTTCAAGCAAATCTAGAATCATACGATGTTCGACCCGACGATTGGAAGTGGTTAAGACATTTTCATCATTCAAACCACCCCATGCACCATCGAAATTATATCCCCCAATCCAGAAATATATCCGAGAAGCTGGGTTGAAACTCTCCAAGTGCTCCCTGTTTTTTCCCCTTAGTTAGTTTAAACAGGGGGTTCCCCTTCGATTCGGCTTAGCTAGGGCTTCGTCGTCGTTTCACCCGCTCGCGCCTCACGTTCGACGTGCGCTTTATGGTGCTCTTCAAGGATATTCCACAGCTCGTTCACCTCCGGATGCCTCTTCGTGAAAAGGTTCCACAGGAAAGCCCGCCCGCTTGCCGTATCGGAGACTTCCTCTTGCCGCACCACCGCAACCTGCTTCGCCGTATCTTTGGGGTCGATCACGGGCTCGTAGCCGTCATCAATAAAGTACGGGCTCTCCAAGGCTTTCTGAATGGTGATACGATCCTGTGGATTCCACACGAGGCAACTCATAATGAGCTGAACTTCATCCTCCGTTTCATCGCCGAAGGGGCTTTTGAGAAGGTGCTTTAGGATGCTTTGACGTCCTTTCAGCAGCACCCGGATACACTCGATGACATACAAAAAGGACTCCTTGTCGGATTCGTATCGGCGATCCAGGATGGCACACACGGACTCGCAGGAGGGCTCCCCCAGCGTTTCCACGACCGCCACCAGGTGCCCAACGCTCGACATGGATGAATTGTAAAATAAGGGATACCCGATGAGCATCTCCGCCGCGATACAGCCAATCGACCAGACATCGATGGCGTGAAAGAATTCGTTATCAACGAAGCCCGTTTTGACGGTATCCGTGCTGAGAATAAGGGTGTCCGGGGCCGCGTACCACTGCGAGCAGTTCCCAAGCATCGTATGAACGCGCTCGGATTTGTTAACGCCGACGTCGCGGCCTTGCCCGAAGTCCGTGATGCAGGTGTTGTAGTTGTAATCCACGAGGATGTTCTCCGGTTTCAGATCCCGATGCATCACTGGGCAGCGATGTAGGTAGCCCACACCGCGGAAGATCTGGTAGAGGATGAACTTACGGTAGTCTTTGGAGAGCGGGTGAAGAGGCAAGCCCGTACCGGGGAAGCAAAGGTTCTGCCCGGAAGGGGTACGAGGCACCCAAGGGGATTTCTTCCCCGTCGTCTCGGGCGTTTTCCCAACCCCACTTTTCAGGGGTTCCTTTTCAGGCGTGAGGGATTTCCCCGCGAGGTCGGCCCCTTCCCGCGCGGGATTTTCGCTGCTCGGGGTGCTCGCGCGACGGGGAGGGTTGAGGCCGATCTCCTGCCAACCGCCCTCGCAACCCCAATCGTCTACGCCCTCGCTCGTACTCCGCGGAATCAGACGCGAACTGCAGATTTTCATCAACATCTGTCGAGTGCTCCGACTGAATTTGCGAATTTGATTGTATAATTCGCTGCTTTCGAAGGCACCCGAAAGGATATGTTCGCGTATCGCTTGTAAAGATAATTTTCCATCCCGTTTGTCCCCACCGAAATCTTCCGAGGATCGTATCACTTTACTTAAAGAATTATTGGGCTCCTCTGCCGTATTTTCAGCATTAATCGCATCACTAAACGCAGAGGATTTCGACAGCTTCGGTGTAGTTTCACAGGATAACACCGGGGTGGCGTCATGCTCGGAGCTACGCAATAGCATTTCCATGTACTCCGGGGAAGCCTCGGCCACGGTGATAAAGGCCGAATCTAAAACCTCGCGCAGCGAGTAGTCCATTTTATTCATCACCACATAAACGCTATCAAAAGTGTTGCGCAGTCGTTGCATGGACTCGTAGGTTAACCCATCCACATTCCCCAAGGGGATGAAGAAGTCTATCGCGGATAGCACGTTGACGTGCTTAAACGCCATCATGAGTTGAATCTCACGCGACGCACAAAGCCACATGCGCGGCTGATTAAACTCAAAAAGCGTGGAAAGTTTCTTGATGGCGACATGCGTGGCGGCGTCGTACAACGCTTCGCGTTCCTCCGCCGTCTCCACGGCGATGTATTCCGCCGGGGGGTTCAACTCGAACTCCTTCACGCGATTCCGATCCCAGGCGGAGCAGACGCAGCCGTAGGTGCCGTAACCAATCGGGCCTACGACTTCGTAGCGAAATAAGACGTCGAAGACCACGCGGAACTCCTCGCCGTCGGGATGCTGAAAAACCAACGTGGAGCGCGCGGAGGATAGTGCGTGGGAAAGGGTGGTGGATATGGGATTCCGAGGAACCGTCGGGAGGGTCTGCGGGAACGGTGCTGTCATAGGGTGTTGAGCAAAAATTCAATTGGACACTTGTAGCCTATCTCTATCTATACGCATATAGCTAACACTCCAGAAGTGAGTGGTGATAATATTTTTTTTGGAATACTTTTATCCCCTCTATTGACCTTCACTTTGCCTGTGCAGTGTGATGGGGAACACGAAGAGAAAAGTAGATGAAAAGCAAGACGTGTCTACCAAAAAAAAAAGAACACATGCCAGGTGTAATTGAGCACCTAAACAGGTTGCATTCATCCAAGTAAGGCATTTTGAATTACCTGTGCAAATGTGTGTAGAATGGTTAGAAAAAAAAAAGAATACACGTTTGGGTCGTATTTTTATATTATTCCAAACATTTAACTTGATTTTAAGCTTATCCGTAAGTGAATTAAGTCTCATGTGTGCACATACACACACACACACACACACACACACACAACACGCATATATGGGAGCAACACTGAAGCATCGTCGATCGCTTCGACGGTTATTGCAGTAAAAAAACGTTCTTTCCATTTCTTAATACACTCTTCCCTATAATCTCACGACAGCATTCAATGGATGCATTTTCTCCATCCCCCCCCCCCTCCCCTGAGCCGTGTAGATAACCAAACTTGTGCTCAGATTTCACTAATTTAGGGCGCGGAGGATAAGGCCGCAAGCACGCCGAGCAACTTCTCCGCGCTATACTCCGAATTGGTTTCCCCCGACCCCCTCATTTTCGTGGGCGACGACTTAGAAGATCCGGTTTTCAATACCAACACATCTTCTAAACAGCCATGGCATCCGTAACAGACGTAATACTCAGACGCCATCTCCTCACACGGCAGGGGTTCCTCGGAAAGAACGTCAGAGAACACCCGCTCCGTTAAAACCGCGCCGTGGGTGGCGGAAAACGGGCATCCGCAGACAAAGCACGCCGCCCCGACCCCCTCGTTTCCACCCACATCCGACGCATTGGATAATAAAGAATCGGAAAGATCCTCACGCGCACGGCATCGCACGCCGTGTTTCTCCACGGCGAGTTTCCGCACGGGATGAATCGGGGGGTCGGTGCGCTGGAGCTGGGCGTGGTAGAGCTGCGCGGAGCGCCCGAGCGTGTTATTCTTTTTCTTGGATTTGCCTTTTTGACTGGGTGAGGATCCTACGGTGGGGGTTTCGTTCGCCTCCGATTCCTGCTCAGGAGAAGGCAAAAGGCCTTTCATCACGGCCGCCACCGCCGGCGGTCCGACCGCGATTTTTTTCACGGTATTCAGCACGTTAAAAGCGCTCGTCCAGTAGTTGGCGACGAGGGCGTGCACGAATTGCTCGAGAACTCGATGGATGGATGGAAGGGAGGTGGCCGTCCGCAACGCGGGCGTGTAGCTCGACAAGATCCCATGCAAACGGTTGTAAAGGATGATTTCTTTCGTCAACAAGACGCGTAACGGGCGTAGAATGACGGTATCCGCGATATAACCCCGCGGTCCGCTCTGATGCGCGAGGTGCTCGCCCGTACCCCCTTGCACCATCGCTTTGAGCGCGGCGATGCAGCAGTGGGCGACGCCATCCCCGACCGCGAAATGCCCCCACGAAGGCGCGGATCCCTCGCGAAACCCGCACGGCGCTTCCCGCGACGAAGATCGATCCCCGTTGGGGGGGGCCTCGGTGGAAGGCGCCGCGTTTTTCGCGGCCTTGGCGAGCCGCCACTCCCCCGTGCATCGCCGCGCCGCCGCGCACAAGACGCGCTGACGAAGCCGCGCGTAGAACTCCTCGCGCTGCGTGAGGGAAAGCCGCGGATGATGCACACAACCACGCAACACCTGAAGCTCCCGAGGGCGTAAAAAGTCGGAATACGAAAACACGCGCACCTCCCCGGGCGCGAAGAGTGGGCAGTTCGCGTATTCCCACCGCCCTTGCAACCCTTTGATCAGCGCTTCGAGATGATCGAATTGTCGTTGAAGAACCTCCCGAACGCGTTGGATGCGGGTGGCGCCCTCGCTTGCGAATCCATTTTCCTTCCCCCCACCCGACGCGGAATCCTTCGCGGAGGATGCGAGAACAGGGGATTCGACAGGACGAGAGGGAAGGGGTGGGAGCACCAATTCATCCTCCCGTAGGTGAAATGGCAACAGCTCGAAGTTCACCGCCCCTGCCCCTTGACGGAGCTCACCTTGCTTGCGCAGGATGCCAAGTTGATGGAGAAGAAAGAGGGAATGCGGACCCCCTGAAACCCCCACCGCCACAGGTTCATCACAGGGCAGGTAGCAATGCGAAAAGAGCTGATCCCGCGTCGTTTTGGTGCAAAATTCCGTAAAACAATGATCGCAATACATTTTACAGACCCCATCACGACTCGCAAAGACGCCGGTATGTTTCTTGCATTTAAAGCAAGGATCCGAGAGTGGCGCCATGGCGGGCTTAACGAGGAAAGGGTTATCACTACCACCTCGACGAGCAAAAATGAACAGACAAATGGAAACGAAAAATGAACCGTGAAAGGAGTGTTGAGGTGGGGGCTCAGCTTCGTGAATATTTCTACACCGGATTTCCACACAGCTTCACAGGTTTTCCCTTCACTTGATAAAAATCTTTGAAAAAGGATCAGGAAGCATAGATGCACCATACTATGAGAGAATCAATCAGACCAACACAGAAAAAAAAGTGCAGAGGCGTGAATATTATGTAAATTTGTAAATGAATGGATATAACCACATTTTTTTTTATAATATAGGTATAGAGAACATTTTGTTGAGGTACATTAGAAGACACTGAAACAGAATGTTGAAGAGGTCAAAAAAAATGGCCTAGGATATTTATTGCATTACAATTCAAAATGAAATCAATGCCCAATGGCGTGTGGATAGGTTTCATGTTTGTTTTTCCACCAACCCACACTACGCTCCACACATCAGTCCAAAATAATATCTAGTACAATACAGTTTTCAAATATTTTTTGATTAGCATAATTGCATGAACAAACATGCATACATGTATATATATGTATATATGTACATATATATATGACTAAGCCTACGAAATTCTAAAGTTGCTATACTAAATGCACACTTATCTCCGACTTATCCTTTACCTTCCTAGAGGGCATTCGCTTTCTCGTTCCCAAACCACTATGCGGCGCCGCCTTTTTCGGCGGCGATTTATTCCCCTCAAGCTCCAGCGGCGCCGCCGTTTCACTTCTAGAAATGCTGCGAATGCACTCCGCGTTACCGTGGCTAATTGCCGACGCGTGTGCTCGAAGTCGGAGTGGGGGAACCACACCCGGAACTTTTTTGACATCGCTACGAAGGAGGCTGGCGAGGGGGAGAGGGGATTTCGGATCCTTCCGTGGGGATTCTTCCGCATCCGCGAGTTTCGCCCGGGCGGCTCGGATGCGCACCCCACTCGACGGCGGCGAGGAGGGCGCCGAACCCGCTTTCGCGGATTTTTCCTCCCCCCTTTCCCGCGCGCGATCCTCCCCGGAGACGCGTTCGGACGCCTGGGAAGGGATCGTCGCGTCTTTTCGAGCCGATCGATGGCCTCGAGGACCCCCTGCCATCGCGGATTCGGATTCGCCGGAAAGAAAGACCGCGGATTGCCCGGGGCGATTCCGTTTGGACCGCAACAATCGCTCCCGCCGCAGCCGCACGACGGGCTCCTCCACCTCGCAAAGCAAATCCCGCCCGACAAGCCGCAAGGAGCGCTCCGAAACTTCCTGATCGGTCATCCCGATCACCCCGGCGAGCATGCGATCGAGGTATTTCCATTCATTGGTGTGGATATCGTACGTCGGGCGTGCGCACCACGGGAGGACGATTTCTTGCGGTTTCCCCCGCCCTTCGGCGGGATCCGCGCGACGACGGCGGAGGGCGGCGCCCGCCGCACGACCCACCGTCCGCCCCGTAGACGAGGAGCAGAGAAGCCTGCTTAAGCGGAGCATCGGGTTGATTTACTATTTTTTTTTTATTATTAATACTTTTTTTTAAAAAAAAAGAGGGGGGAGAACTTTCGTACTCGCCTTTCGGTGTCGTTGTGCGACCTATCTTTTTTTCTAAATGTTTCCCTCTTTTTGTTAAAAAAAATAGATTACCCTTCTAATAGGATTTACTAGACCAATCCGCACTTGGGTAAGCTTAGGTTGTGTTGAGTCTATACAATGATAGAGCACAAGAAAGAAGTTTACGAACTGCTATTAAATTTAATCGCGCGTGTTTACAACACGAAGCAAAAGGGGAAAAAACACAAGCAGTCGAGAGAGTGATATTTTGCTTCAAGGTTGATAGCAAAGTAAATATATATATATATGTGTAAGGAAAGAGAAACTCCATAAAAAAACAACATGTGTTCATCCAAATTTTTAAGTAATATAATCATAAGTTCAAACAGGCATATGTAATTTCCAATACGCATGACTAAGGTATAGATACTCCCTTATCACGAGACCGTTTATGTTTTAATATTTGTAACCATAATAAAAAGATGACGACAACCCGAGATTAATAAAGAGCTTAGGACCCGCATTTGCTGAATTTGTCAGAAAAAAATTGGCCTCCTACCAACATGAAGCACATAAGCTTAAAAACGGTCAAATAGCACAAGGATGATATTAGGAAATATAAGCTACAGCAAAGACGAATGCAATAAAAAAAAGAAATTGCCAATTATTTTCTTCTTGTTAATATTTCTTTCACTTTTGTAGAGAATTTTGACGAGTGGCATGGAATATGATAGAATACGTCTTTTACAAATAATCATTAGGGACAATACACTACATCGCATTGCGCCTTTTGATTTCAAATCCAATGATTTCCTGACAGCAAACACATCTTCGGTAATCCCCAAACCCTTATCTGTATATATCCATATATATTTATATCTATATATGTATATAGATATAGATATACATATTTATTGTTGTCTGTCGATGAAAAATACACAGTCTAGCAAACGAGAAGAAGCCAAAATTCGAATAGATATTCGATAATGGACAAATAAGGGGATAAAGCATAAAAGCTTTGCTTGAACGGATCCAAATTTTTCCTTAGCTTATTCACACCAAATGACGCCACACTCTACCTGCCAAAAAAGTAGAGCCATGGAGAGCTGAAGGAGCTGTATCATTCCTTTCCCAACTTCTACAATATCCACATATGAAAGGTAAATGAAGAAAACCAAACCAAAATAATATCACACACACACACACACCTATACACAAACAAGACGCCCTGACCAGGACATTTAAATGTTTAGTTTGATGGGTACATTCACTTGTGAATGTAGAGACAATAATTGTATCGCATGCGAAGCGAAAGATATGCAAGGTGTCAGGGCCTTTCCTTTTCCTCATTTCTAGAAAAATTTCATCCGACACCTTTTTTTTTTGTTTTCTGCTCCAACGCGTCTTTTTTTTTTAGGTATCAGGAAGTTTTGCTGTTTAAGCGATCCAATTCACACATTCGAAAATAAACAGCCAAGAAAAAATGTACATATATTCCAAAGGATGAAAAAAAAGTAGAAAAAAATACTCATGGAAAAAAGAATATATGGGAGAATTGAATTTATGCTAACCATATCCTTCAGTATATATATATATATATATATATATATATATATATTATTATTA
>HF955066.1:187269-215673 GCA_000582765.1 Phytomonas sp. EM1 | reverse complement strand
AAATCGCCGTAAATGGGTGCTTCGCGAGCGATTGGCGAGCTCGAGGCCGTTCCCCTTGGGCGGATCCCGCGCCCCTTCCACGTCGACGGGGTCCAACGGCACCACAAAAGGGGATCGCCGCGGCATCAGACCCCCCCCGGTGGGCCCGCCTTTGCCCCCAGTCCCGTGCACCCCGGTCGCGTTTGTGGAGGTCAGCGGGTGGCGAGGGATGGACGGGGGGCGACGACGAATATGCATCCCCGAAAATAACTCCTGCTGCGGTTTTTTGTACAGCTTCCCGGGCTCCGTACTTCCCGGGGGTTGACTTCGATAGGGCAGTAAGGAGGAGAGCCCGGGCTTGTGGCTGAGCTCACCGTCGGAAGGGTTGCCCGTCGTCGTCTTGGGCGTTTCCGCGACGGGGTGGGGTTGTAAAGGGGGTTGCTGCTGAGGCTGAGGCTGAGGCTGCGGCGGCCCCCCGCCCCCTTTGCGTAGATTACTCCAAAAACTCAAAAGAGCCTCCTTCCCCGACAACGAGTTCTCCGTATGCCCTTCATCGGTGTTGAAGCTACTGGATCGGTTGCAGGCATCGGGGTTGTGGGTGAGGTGATTAGGGGGGAAGTTGGACGAGGTGCAGTTTTTTTTCTCGCGCTTTGGAAGGTAATTCGCGCCGTTTTCTTTCGCGTTGGGCGGCTTTTTGAGCGTCTGAGAGGCCCCTCCTTGGGAGTCCTGGGGCGTACCTGAATTCACCGAGGTGGAGCCGGCGGCGGATAGATCCTGGCAAAAGCTTCGTCTTTGCTTCATCGTATGTAGAGTCGTTGTTGCTGTATGATTTTATGGAACTTTAATCTTGCTTTCTATCTTTTTAAAATTTTGTATTATCTTGCCTTCTATTACTTTATAATGGTAGGCCTCTGGCGTGACTCCGAAAAGCCCTTTTTTTTTCGCCAAAACCTCTTTCTTTTATGGAATTGGGAAAAGGTCCAAAGGGAGTGATAGGAGAACCTTGTTAGCACCACACGCACTCGCGTCGTGAAAAGCCAAAACAAGTCCTATACACGATCCAAACAAGCAAGTCGTTACAAGTAGCCTAAACTAAAAAAGGGATTGTACCTCTTTCCTACCATGTACATCACACATATATCGAAGAAAGAATTATCAAAAAAAAAACAAGACATACAGAGGGATGATGAATAGAGAGCCAACGAAACCACAAATCAACTCGCACAGGAATCAGGGAAACAAAGACGTAAACCCCCAACGCTCCCCATGTACATTGGGGAAACAAACCAATACTTCGAAAATACCTATGAGGTCATTTCATGTTTTTTTTCCTTGTCCAAGAAAAAATGTTCCAGAAGATTCACCAAGCATTAAAGAAGAAAGCAAGCGCTCTCCATTCATCAGATTTAATTCGTTTTCTGTGAAGACTCAAAAAATAAAGAGGATAGGTTAATTTCAGTGGGAAAAAAAAAGGCCCCTTCAAACATTCGTGCGGGCGTCATTCTTCGCCATACCCGCACATTCGTGATTTCCTACGGCATATACTGCACCTCCTGCGGGGTGACGACCTGTCGAAAAGCGGTTTTCAGCTGCTCTAGCCTCACACGTTGCTCATCCGTAAGCCAGCGCTTTTCATCCTCGGTCATCTCACGCGTCGTAACACCCGAAGAAAGTTGCAGGACGTATTCGTACCACGATCGGTAGAAAATAGAAGCCGCCACGTGATCAGCATCCGTATGGCGATGAAATTCATCATGGACAAAGCGGTTGCCGAACTCGCGCTGAGCATCGTTCAGCAGGTACTTGAGCACGAACCGATCCATCAACGTCACCTTCGGCGGGAGGTTGCTCTCAGGAAATTTTAAATCCCCCGTGGCGTCCTCAGACGATTTGGACATGGATGAAGATTCAGGACCTTTGGTGTTCTTTTCATCCATTTCCTTCAATGCTACCTTCTCCCTCGCTGTAGTGGTGGAGTCTGCTCCCGGGTTCGCCCCCACAGCCTTAGCAAGGCCACAGGGCTTCGACTTTTCCAACGACACCGCCACCGTTTTGTTATGAAGGCGAAGAATAGCACGATACAGAGATACCATCGCGAGCCGCCACTCCGGCGATTGATACGGAATCTTCTCCAGCTGGGTTGGATGCAAAAGAGATGCTAGGGAGAGACGTAGGTATAGATTGGTGCTAAGCTGAATGTTATTCATCACGCTCGCGGCGTCGTCGCCATGGGATTCCCCGCCTCCAGACGGTTTCACTTCGCGTCTGTGTTTCTCAAGCGCGGAATGCCCTTTGACGGTCTTTGAGAAGGGTCCATAGCCTACTGTACCCCTTTCAGCTCGACGGATGGCGGTACGATCCATGCATATTTGTTTTTGCCAATTAGAAATCGAACGACGCATTATTGCGTGCGTACAGATGCTATCGGTTGCTATATCAATCCAAATAAACCTAACGATAGAAAGAAATATTTGTCGTAGTTAGAGTATTATCATTAGTGTTAATTCGCCTTGGGTTCTCCACCTCCGTTTGCCTACCCTAAATCTCTGACAAAAGGTGAAATCGACACCCGCACATAGCATAGCCAAAGATAGCGCAACTATTTGACAAACGGTCAAAAGTGAAATAAGACGAAAAGAAAGCAATTTTTTCCTTCACCCCAAAAAGTATTGTCATCTTCTTCTGGGAGAAAGAGTGAAAAAAACATGGACGCTATGCTTTCATTTACTGTACATATATTATTATCGACGGATAGGGCAACACGGGGCCTTGCCGTGTCATGCTTTATCCATGAGTAGTGGTTATGCATGAATTCAAGCCTCAACGAGATGATCTTTTTGAGAAAAAAAAAGACAAAATCGATTCGCTTGGTTGAAGTGGTTTCGTCGTTGAGAGCATCCACGACCGAGGAGGAAAGAATCCAAGGCGTCGGATTTCATCCACCCATCGCCCTCCGCTTCAGCAGATGATCAACCAACCAATTACGACGCCGGGCTGTACGACGCCACCGCGGTGCGTTCGAGCGCGTGCGTGGACGAGCTCGTACTACCCCGCGCGTTTTGCACGAACGGAACGCTGGAGGAGCTCCGATTATCCGGCGAATGCCCCGATTCGCGATGCATGAAAAGACTAAACGAGGAGACACTCCCGCCCGCACTCTCCGTGGAGTCTCGCTCGACCAGCGCGGGAAGAAGATGGGTCGGCTTGGAGATGGGAGTTCCAATACGAGTGATATCAATATGTCGCTCCCGCCAGATGCGATACACACACCTCGCGTTTTCCATGCGTTCCTTACACACCGCGTTGCGTTCTCGCGCGAGGACGGCGCGCTCGGCGGCGAGCTGATTCACCCGTTTCGCAACCGGCAATGTGGTGGTATGGGGGTTCATATTTCCTTCCACGATCGCCTTAATCGAGCGCTCCGAATAGGCGTTCTGTAGGTAGATATTCCACATAATTTTCATATTGATTCTCGCCATTTGACGACAATACTGCAGCTCATTTTGATACCGATGACGCACCTCCAGCACGAGATTCATCGTCGTCGTCCAGCTAAGCGCGATGCCGGAGCAGAGGGTGTGTAACGGCTTCCCAAACGCCGGGCGGGAGGGATCGGGAACTACGATATGCATCATTGCAAAGCGATGAATCGCCACATATAAGATGTTCATCGTGTTGATGGAATCCCGCAACCGCACCACCTCCGACGGGCCGTATTGAACCTTAATGATGTGCGAGAAAGGGTCCTGCGTGTTGCGCTGGCGGAGCGGCCATGGGTGGAAACCCCGCTTGTATTCCTCCGTGAGCATCGGATAGAAGAGGGCGTAGCTGGAATCAACGAGTTGCCTCATCGCGTTCAGCGAGTTCTCCACGACCTCGCTATCCTGCCGGATTTGGGTGAGCAGTTTCGCAAAATTGCTGATGCTCGCCACGCTGGCATCCAATAGGTTTCGAAAGGAGTTTAGCTCCTGCATGACGAAGGTGCGAAGCTTCTGCACGCCCTTTCGCAGGTCTTTAATGTTCTTCTCGAGCGTATTCTGCATAACACGCAGGTCGATGAGTCCGCGAAGTCGCTCGATTTCGTTGTCTTTCTCGTTGATAATGTGATTGTGCATGAGCTTCTCCGTCAGAAAGGACTCCCTTAAACGGCGAAATTTTTCGTCAAACTCAACGCGCATCTTCTCCTTCTGAGCCTGTGGATCCATCTTGAGTTCCATCCCGGCGAACGCACCGGGGATGCCCCGCAACTTCTCGAGTTTGTTCGTCGAAACGGAGAAGGTTTGATCGCTTTCCACCGCCAAAAGCGCGAGATCGAGGAGGCTTTGGATCGACGCGACCTCTTGCACGGCCGCGGTTGGATAGGGCTGGTGTTGGTTCATCGCCAGCGATGGGATTGCCGCGCCGAGATCATGCATGGAGCTGGCGTTGCCGAGGGTTTCGCGTGGTTGCGGGTGTGGGGTGTGAGGCGCGTTTCCCGTATAACTCACCATCCCCACACTGGAATGTTTGCCATGCTCGTGGAGATTCCCTTTTCGGCCCGGGTGGCCTTCCGCGGAGGCCGCGTTCGAGCTGTGGACGCCCATATGCGCCGGATAATTCACAGAGAGCATCGTGGACGCGCGGGAAAGCCCCATTGGGAGGCTTCGGCCGACTAAAGAGCCCCCTGGCGGCGTGTGCGGGTGCTCGTTGTGGATCGGCGTGCTATGCCCACTCCCCCGTTCATGCCCGTTATGAAACGAGGTCGCCTGATTCCCGTTGCCGCCTTCCACCATTCGGATGAAAGGGCTTCCGTTATGCGATCGAGGTTCCCGCCTCGGCATCACGAGCTGCCGGCGAAGTAGGTTGCACTCCTGCATCAGCGTCTCGCGCAGGTATTGAATAATGTGCGCCTTTCGCTCCGTATAACTCGATTCCTCCTGCAACTTCTGGGCGAGTGTTTTGCTCGCCTGCGCGGACTCTTCCAGCTCGAGCTTGAGGGCATCGATCTGATCCTCGAGTTTTTTATACTCCGTGAGGGAGATGATTTGGGTGTCATCGGTGATCTCCGTCATCGTGGCGACGTTGACGGTTTGTTTGGCGATTTTGCCAACCGGCAGGGCCGTGTTCGCGTGGGAGAATTGGCCATGAGATTGGGAAAACCCGGAACCCGGGGTGATCGACATCATCGCCAGCGTCGCGCCGGAAAAGGGATCGATCGGCGCCGAATCTAACCGACCCGTTGCCATGGAGGAAGGCCCCATTCGTGAGGCCCGCCAGGTAATCTCGTTCGGCGGTTGAAAGTTCTCCAGCTCCTTACGAAGTCGACTGGATTTGCCATACGTCAGGGGCAGCTGGAGACCCGAGTCGAAGCCCAGAGTGGAGTTCACCTCCAGGGCGGAGTTGGATTGCTCGGACGCGTCGCCTGCGAGTTCGCGATTTCGTTTCACGTACATATCGTAAATCGCCTTGATGATCGGACTGTTTCCGCTGCCGCTTACGCTAAGCGGAGCGCTCTGCATCTGCGATGCCGACAAGGGCCGAGCGAGGTTGCCGTGGGGTTCGAAACCAGACCCCGATGCCTTCTGCAACGCCTCTTCTTGAGAACGATCGAGCTCAGCAATCACCGCGCCGGTTTCCTCGTCCTGCACATAGCGCCCACGTGGGATGAGCACGGGGGTTTTGTTGAACTTTTGAAAAAGTTCTTGCAACCGCATGTTGGGAAAGGTTCCACCCGTGCTGCTACGTTCGGTATCACTCCCCCCCGCGTTCGCGAGTGAGGGCTCCTTCCTTCGCCTGGAGATGTAGGGCAGGGCGCCGGTATCGAGCTGATCTTGGGGAGGGAAAGAAGTATAGGTGGGAATTTCACGCAATAAACGATCGAGCAGCGCGCGAGATTCAAAGACAAAACGAAGGCAGTTCTCGAGGCTGCTGATTTCTGCCAACGCCAGCTTATCCGCGAGCGTTTTTTGCACATACTGAATCACCAGCTGCAAGGGGAGGGGGCAGGGCTGAAGTGCGAGGGATCGCTCCACATCACTGGTGGATATTTTCGACATCGTATCTTCATGCGTGCTGTTTCGCCTGGAGAGTCCAGGGTCCGTCGAGGGTAAATTGAGGCGCACAAGATGACTTACCTTCTTGGTGGAGGAACTCGGGCTATCACACCGACCCTCACTCGCCCCTTTTTCCATCAGACGGGGTGTTCGCTGGGGACTTCGGGTTTGCCCTCTTGATACCTCCGTACTCGACGTCATCGCTTTTTCATTTCTCCCAGTGCTAGTAGATCCCACAGAGCCTTTTCTCGATTCGAATCGACTACCAGTAGGGTACGTTCCGTCCTCCCCAACGATGCTACGAGCAGTGGGGTCCTTCAGTGAATTTTCTTCCTCTCGCCGATTCGCCATTTCCTGCATGTCGAGATCGACGCGGTACTGTTCGTGTAGCGGGATGCGATTTAAATCGTTGTAGTTCAGCTCATGTTGTAGACGCTGCATAATGCGTTGGTAGATTCTATTCATATTGGTTTCTTGATTTCCATTCGGGCTAAATGATCTGGTGTGTCCGCTCGCGGCGCTTGAGGACTCCCTAACCCTTTGCTGGGTGTAGCCAGACCCTAAAATCGGCGCCGTTCCTCTTGAGGTTCTTTGCGAATCATTGGTGTAATCTTTTCCCAATTGTGAGGTTGGCTGATGGGGAGAGGTTGGGGAAAACTCTCTTTGCGACGAATGCGTCATTTGCCTAGTGCTAGTAAAATTGTGGGATTCACTTCGTCTAGGAAGGGTCACTACGGGATGGCGTATGTTCATATTATTGACGTAAACGCGCATAGGGCCCGACTCATCCGACTTCGTGAAACGACATGACCGTTCATAATTGGTCATTGGGTTCCTAAATTTTATTATTTAGCCTTGAACTTCGACACTCTACTTACTCTTTTATTCTTTTTTTTTTTACAATAACAGGATAGATCGTTTTGCTCTGCACCAAAAGATTGCCCTCAAAATGGCCTCAAACACATGTACACAATTGCCTAAAGCGCAAGAGATCAGAAGGAAAGAAAGAGGAAGAGTTAATGCATAGTGGGCGCTTCATTTCTTTTTTTTATAGAGATATCTCTGAGACCAAATTATTTGGAATGAAAAATATTGCTATAGAAATAGTGCAACTTCGCGTACAGTATAAGCTTACTCCATATTTAATGAAGTGTCGCCAGTGCTGAGGGATGGAAAAGTGTGCAAACGCCGTTTTCGGAGAGAGAAAGCTAGAAACATGTATGCAAAAGTAAATTAAAGGTAACCCAAGCTAACTATTGACAAAATGAGCGATATTCATATCATATGTAGCTTTGACTTCTAATTATTTTTACCATTTCTAAATATTTTGGTTTCTTTCCTAAACGACAGCGTAGTTACATTTTTTTTTTGTAAAGGTATTGCACATCAGCTAAGTAAGAATTTACATCACACAACACTTTGAATAATGAAAACACAAAATGGGTTTTCTTGTTACCAACTTTTTTGGAAGGATTCATGGATTGCCGGAGTAGATAGCGAAGGGGTTGAGGAAAGAGAGAGTATGAATCTCCTCGCCCAAAATATGCTGTGGTGCCAATTGCTAGATGTGTTGTAGCATTTCAATAATATTAACAACAATGTAAATAATAACAGTAATAATATACATAAGTATACATATATTCTCCTCTTCATCAAAAACAACCCTTTAAAAAGAAAATATAAACCCATAAAGATGGAGTTCCACTAACCATTTGGTAGTCATATTCCATAAAAGTAAGGGATCGGTTTTGATGAAACACGAAAAGCGGAGAAAATAGGCAACATTAAAAAAACCGCCAAAAAGTGCTGAACGCATTCTAGATATTGATACATAATTAATGGTTGACACTTGAAAAAAGGCACATCAGATCACCCTTCGACTCCACAGCATTTGTTACTGAGACAAAATGAAAAAGTTTTTAAAAAAATTAAAAGAAAAGAGGTAAGAAAAAATGAATATCAGACAAAAAGTAAACAGCCTATTGCCTTGTTGTGGGGCGCGTGCGTAGCCGAGAGACAAAATACGCTTTTTCACCTCCGTTAGTATGCGCACGTCCCTTTGTAGCACCCACCCGGGGCAGCTCGGTATTATTTAATACCGCTACTGGGTTCCCTTTGGAGTCATTTCGCCATGTGGCGCCCTGGCGTGTAGGTGGGGGGGCCAGTGTAGGAGGCTGCTGTAGAGCCGGAAAACGAGTGGGTCCTTGACCGACGGCAAACCGAAAGAGACCATCCGCCGGGCGATCCGTAAAGGCGTAGCGCTGTCCACTCCCTCCTTTTGATGGAAGAGAATTTCTCCTTCCGACCGCATCGCCGACGTGCTGGGGGCCGACCGAAGCAGCTGAAGAAGGTTTCGAGGCCGCCATCCCTCCTTCATGCCCAACGCTCGCCGCAGCCTGAATTTGATCCTGAACGCCCGCGGGAAGCTCTTCCGGATGCAAACGACCGCGACTTATCGCCGCATTGGATTCCGTGCCAAGCCGCCCCATCGTATCAGGATGTTGCCCCATCACCTCCTCGATGGAAGGGGCGTTGCGAAATTGACTGATGTGCAGCCTCTGGACGTCGAGCGCCCGTGCGGTTCGCAACGAGCTGGCGGTCGATTCCCCTCTAGGAGAAGGCTTCGAATAAACCCGAGAAGAGGTCCGCTGCTCTATACAGGGACTTTTCTGAGAGTCAAAGTCGGTACTATTCGGGTTGGGATTATTATAATACCGCCATGAGGATCCCTTGGATTCCGCATAGGTACGAGGCGGCTTCGCATGGGGGTTCAATCGGTACCTCACGTAGGATTTATCTCCACGCCGTTGAAGGGGCATCATCCGCGTACCATCCCCAAAATCGTATAAATGGTTGTACTGCAGCAGCAAGGCGTCGCCAGGGGGCCGGTGAGGTACAAAAAACCCTTTACTCTTGTGATTGTAATAGATATGATCGGTATCCCCTTCCACACGGGCATGACGTGGGTCTCTTAGCTGGTTGGTTTTCGTTTTATTCAGTAACTGATAGACCTCACTGTCTAGTAGGGCTTCCTCACGTCCCATATGGGGGGTGGCGCTCTTCCTGTGAGTCTGAGAGATATGTTCGCTGCCTCCGCTCGTCGCCCTACTGGTCTCCCGCATTTTGGACTTATGGCTTAGAGGACTATTATTCGTCCCACGGGCCGATCCCGGGTACGTGTACTTGTCTCTTAGAGAGGATCCATTTCGGGTCCGCGAACGATCCTGAGACATCCCATACTCCGAAGGCATATACCGGCCGGGCGCGTGAGTTCCTTCGCTCCTTGAATAAAGGCTCCCACGAGGAATCAGACCAAAGGCAGGCGCTTCTCCGTAGAAGGTATTGTAAAGCGCCGGTTCGCTCAGATAATTGGCCGACAGCAAAAGACGAGAGTAGGAACCCTCGACCATACGGTTGACGTGACTGTTGTCCGCCCCACGGCGGAACTCCACGAGGAGCTGCGCCGTGCTACTGGCGTCCACGGCGGCTCGGGCAAGCGAATCGTATTCACTATCTACATACACAGGCTCACGAAGATGTTGCTGGCTGAAGTGGTTAGGCTGCTGTGTTTGTGATGGAGGGGCTAGGACATTTATCGTCTTTGCTGGGGGAGAATTCTCCGTCTCGATGTTCTCAGAGACCACCTTCAATTGTTTTGCAGTGAATCTAGGCGTTGCCTCTCCGCTGTCAACCTGTTGTTTAGGAGAGGAGCCGAGTGAAGAACTTACTACATTGGGTCGACCGACAGCAGGTGCATCTAATGCAGGCTCCAAAGCTTCCACTTGATCACTCACTGGAGGGCTGTTGTGGTCATGCTTTAGGGGCTCAACACCCCCTTCGGGCTTTGCGTTGTGTTTGAGAGCGCCGGGCTCCGTTGAGGGGTAAGTTCGAGCGAGCGAATCCTTTAAAGCATCATTGTTGTGCTCAGGCCTGTTTTCAATTGCAGAACCGGCAAGTTTCGACTCGAGCAGCATGTTCTGTTGGGAGGACTCAATTATGTTTTTATCAGCCTCTGGCTCTAATCTTCGCGAAGATGTTTGATCGCGTTGCAACGATTCGACTTCCTGTATAGCAATACCTTTATTTGTAGTTTCGTCATCCAATCCTGCGTTGGTATCCAGATTTTCAAGTTTCCTGTCTGAGGCAGCCTCGTCAACATTAGCTTTCTCGCTTACTTCTAACAGCTTTTGATGACTCCCTTCTCTATTTATTGTTCCTTCCGTTTCTATATTACTCGTTTCGAAACTGTTTTCGGACTCTTTCGTTACATCGTTAAAAATTCCTGTGTTATCGTCGCTTGCGTCCATTTCCTTAACCCCTTTTGTATATGTATGTATATTCTTTAGAAAATTATCCCACTATGACCAAACATGTATACAACTAATGCAGCAAAAAGGATCAGTGAAGAGAATTGCAACGCAAGAAGGTATCACTCAGAACCTAATCGGAAAGGAGATCAAAAAATATTAATAATGTATGCCATTACGTGTTCATCTTGCGGTGAAATTCTTCCTTCGAAAAAAGGATTTCATTAGCACCGTGTATTTACATTAGAATTGACATTTGTTTCACCTTCTAGCAACTCGCTCATGCGTGCATTCGTTTCTTTGTTATGACCTTAGTTTCCTTTCTGGGCGGAATTCCATTGTCGCCCTTTTTTCTGGGCATTCTCCGTTTAGGTAAGGGAAGCAGTCTTTGAATGCAATACGATATAAATGTTTGCTGAATAACGTACAGAAGCACGTCCAGCAGTTTTCCGTGTCATTTGTCGTCACTGTAGATTCATAATGAAATCAAGAGAAAAGATAAACAAGGAAACCAGACAGAAACCACATCGAATATGCGGGATACACATGTAAAGCTGGTATTTCACACAGAATACAGGGAGTCAAAGAGGCAAGCTTCGAACAAGCTTGACATCCTCGTCGAGCAGGCGCGCTGCCAGTTTTGTTTTTTGCGTCAGGCGGGCTTTTTCAATAGTCCGCCGTGCTTCATGAAAGGCCGCTGCTGCCGAGTCTTCATCGCCGCGTTTGTGGGCTGCAGGAAATATCGCGATGATGTTCTCCGGATGCACACATCTAGAGTCGGTGGAATTCCCTTCTACGATCTTCTCTCGCACGTCATCAGCGCCTTGTTTATTGAGTGGGGCGGGTGCTGAGTCTGCATAGAAAGGCATTGTAGAATTCACCCTTTCTCTACTCGCGCCACTATCGCTATCCTGCGGAATCGACGTATAGGAGGGCGTAAGACCCGTTGGGTAGATCAGACTCCAAAGCCCAAGCTCAATCAAGGAATGATCCAAAGGCTTGGGAACTAAAGCACGGCCTGCTTCTGCCTGTGCACGCTCTCGTTCACGATCTGCAAGGGCCTCACATGCCGGACGAGTTGGGGAATTGGTATCAAAGTTATACACCCCTCGACCTTTTCGCGTTCGAAAGCGCATGGAAAGCGGGTGAAGACGACTCCCAAGAATCCCAACGGGCGACTGCACAGATTGTTTGTTTCGGAGTCGACCACCTTGATTTTTGAGCGTATCGCGACCTTCCTCGGGGGGTTGAAAAGATAAATGCGTGGGAGAGGTGAAATGCCGTCGGCCGCCATTTCGGGTGTTGAAGATGAAGTTTGGAACCCCCAGAAGACAAGGTCGCTCGCCGGTTAATTTGGCGGCGATGCCCTGAGTTTCGATGTGTATGGAGTCCTCTTTCGGTTGTCGGGGGGGGTCGTGGAGTTCGGGCGAGAAGGCCCTTTGAGGCTTCCGAAGGACCTCCGGCACGGCCGGGATCGGGTGTAAGGGCGTCAGAGCACCCGTAGCGATCAGGGCGTTGTTCAAGCATCCGGAGTTGAGCGGAGCCGGGGCGTAACGCCGACCGAGTTTCCGTCCGAAGAACGAGCGTAGATCGGCAGGTCGGCTCCCGGGAATTTCTTGATCGCCATATGGTGGATAGTAGTTGGACTTGGTAAACGCTATACTGATGTCATCTCTCATTGGGAAATACCTTTTCCCTCTTTGGATCCGCTTTTCTATCTATAGACACAATCTAAACAACAAAAAGGTAAAACAACCGCGTCACATCATGCGGGAAGAGTAATATAACAAAGCGACAAATCCGATTAGTTTGGTTTCATGCAAATGCCAGTCAATGATTTTCCTTAGTACTTTTGGTTTATTCGGATACATTTCTATATTCGATATAAGTGATTCCTAGCAATACTACAACGAATATGGGGAAGGATGTGAATGAAAACAAGGTACAAACATACCTAAACATAAATCAATAAAACTGAGATCATCACACAATAAATATCTACGTTTTACGCTGAACTGTTGCCACTCCCTAGCTGTTAAAGGCATCCAGCGAATGTGCTTTTCCTAGGATCCTATAACAATGTTACTCCTACTACGTCAAATGTAAAAAAATATATATATATCGACGACAACAGCGAAGATAAATCAAATCTGAGAGAATCGTGTAAATACGCCTAGACTAAGGAAACTGTAATATTTGAGTACAGAAACGCGATTATGCATAGATATCTTGGCACTTCTTCGCTAGCTTACCTTGAGCCATAGCATATTTCGATCAGATCATGTTAAACATTTCCTCTCCTCACCTTGACTGCTCTTCTCCTATTTACTTCCTTTTCTTTACCTACAATCCCAACTGACGAATGGATGGAAAGGTGAGCATTTCACCATGTCCGTAGAAAGATGTTGGGTGACTAAGCATCATATCTATTACCTCCTTAACGTCTGCAATACTAACAGATTCGATGGCCTGCAAAACCTCATCAAGACTTATCACCATTGTTGAGTCTGACTTCGAGAATAAACTGTTGCAGAGAAAATCACAGTAGTCTTGAACATTTACGGTATTCTCGTTAAGAAAGGAAACTCTTGCGTTGAGCTTGGCGACATTGACTGCTTCCTGCGACGGGTTTTTCATATCTTGTACTAATTTCACAACATCTAAAAACATTTTCGGTGCCTGTTCAGGCCTTGAGGTGAGTGTAAGACCCAGTAGCCCCGCTGAATAAAAGGTAGTATAAAATGCTTGCACAGCGCTTTGGGCGCGCGCATCGTCGGTGTTGTAACGCAGATCATTCGTGAGCACCACATCTAAGAGTGCCTTGGTGACGAGAGACGAGGCGTATCGCCTCAGTTGCGTACTAGTGCGTCCGAAAGCAAGCCATCCCACCGCACAAATAGTTTCAGTATCCATAAAGGGCTTTGTGAGGATAGCCTTAGCGCGATCCTCGTGATCGTGGAGCTCACCTCCCGTGTACTGCCTTGCTTCCGTGTTGATGTCTACGCCATCTTCACCCACCGGCGCGCTTGGCGACTCCGCAGACGGTTTGGAATCTTTCGAAAGGGCATTCTCGTATTCAATGATTAGGGCATCATGATCGACATTAACGCCCGCAATGATGATTCGGGGAGGGGCGGTGTAGCGGTCATAGTGCTCCCGAAGAACTTGAAATGTAAGATTAGGGGCATTCTCCACGGGCACGTAGCGTGGACTGCCCAGCGGTTCTAAATAAAAAGCAACCCTTTCAAGCGCTAGCTTGGCATACTCGGTCGGCCGCTGCCACCGTAATTCCTTTAATCGTGCATCCGCCGAACTGCTGAGACCATTGACCTCGGCTTCCGACAAGGGCGGTTTGGTGAGGCTCATCATAATGATATCGCGAACCGGGCTCGTCTTGGGCAACGACCACACCCACTTCGACTTTATCTTCGCGCGTTCCTCCGCCGTGCTGTGGGATAGGTCGTAGGCATGCCACTCATCCCTGCGGCAGTTCACATGCAGATTGATATAGTATTTGTGAACCCTAGGGTAAAGCCCGTCACCCCCAGCGGCCCGATTCCCAAGGAGATCGGCTTGTTTGGAGCCGTGCATGGCAAACGCGGACTGCAGCATGGCACCTAAGCCAGGGCAATTGGCGGATTCGAAGACCGGCCCGGCCAGGATATATGCCCCAATCGAAGCCACGGCTCCACCCACATCGTGCGAGATAATCCGGGCACCGTCCTGCAACCGCGTGACTTGCACGCTTTCCACGCCCGTTTTCGACGGGATCGAACCACTTTGGGAATTGGTATCGGAAAGAAACGAGTTTGGCTGTGGGATCGGATCCGGGTTGGAATTATGCTTCAGTCGAACTTGCGCTGTGGCAGATAAGAGCGGCACTAAGGCTAAAACACGGCGAAACATATGATTTCTTTCTAATTGAAGCTTTTTATCTGTTAAATGAGCGAAAATGGGCAGTTTTGATTGTATAAATACACGATGAAAGTGTGAAGCAAAGTGGGGATGCATACTGTAAGCTTGAGATGATAAAACAGCAACACGGACACGGTTCACATGCTCAATACCTGAATATCGATTCCTTACTAGAAAGTCCCACGAGCATTAAGCCTTATAGATTAGCGAAAAATATTACTGTGCAAAAGGAAGAGACTATCAATGCATCATAGAAAGTAGAAATGAGGAATTGAAACTTCCTGACGGATAGGCGAATGGGGGATTCAACAAATTGCTTACTTCTGTTTTCACACTTAGTAGTTAATTTGTAATTTTCCATTGTGTAAAGCGAGAGTTGACTTTGTTGGAAATAGAAAAAAAATGATGTGTTTATTAAATTTTTTGCGACAAGCTCCGTTCCTCCTCAACTTCCTAACACCATATAGAAAAAAATAATTCATTATTTATCTCATCCAAAAAGTAAAATTCCGCGATTTATTATCACTCGAATTTACAGTCAAAGCCACTAGCATACATTTTACAGACTAAAATAGTTAAAGCAAAAAAAAATACGAATGTCTGTAGAAATTCAATAACGATACAATGCTGCTAAATCATGTATCTTTGAGAGTAAATTGACCAGACTTTTCTCCAGGATTCTATTTTCGACGCGTATGCATGATACATTTAAGCATTTTAATCACAATGCCATGTATAGGTAGTAAAAATATCAAAATGTTGTCGTGAGAGTTGATTGAACTTAATTACGCACATAATATTGTTATCTACAACATAGATATTGCAGTGTATATTTAATAAAAATGAAATCGCGACGCGCGTATTCATTTCTAAAGGTTTATCCCTTATACAATGCTATCCATGGTGCATATATCACTTATACTTCCTTTGGGGAAGTACCCAAATTGCTACTATAGCAGCTATTGTAAAGGCAATAGCGGTACTTCGCCAGCGCGTCTTGATGGGTGTCTCTCCCGATTTTAGCTCGCGCCACTCCGAGTCTTTTCCACACTCTGACGATAGCGTAGAAGTTTCTTCCCACTTCTCCAGCATGTTAATGGCATCAGGTGAATGTTCAACTCTTTCGAAGTCCTCTGTTACATCAGAGTTTTCATGAGCTAAAATGATCTCCGCACCGCCTGGATGCTTTTTTAAAATAAATTCTTTAGGAACCAGATAGGACTTGCCCTTATAATACACCCGCACATAGTCGTCAGAGACCTTGGAGGTCTCTCCGGAAGCGCTGTCATGTACGCTCATTTTTATTAGGAATGTGTGATTCTTTTTTATTATTATTTAGGATGAGGGAAAATTAGTGGATAGTGTCTTCGTTGACTTGGGGTTAATTAATTAAATAACGTGATCTATAGAAGTTAAGTGAGAAGACAGAAGGGGAAAAAATATATAGTTATTCAAAAGAAACATGTACTGATCGCCGTCCGTTTTCGCTTCGCCAACAGGAACAGAAAACGATTACCTATTTTAGTAGCAGCTGCTTAGGAATGGCGACCGATGGGACGATCTCCACACGAATCACTCAATAAATTACTGTATTTCGCATACCTTTCCCGAAGAGCCCCCCGCCAATTCATTTTCAGCACAGAACAAAAAACGTAGATAGAAAAGCTACCCTATTCGCGGGCTATTTTCCCCTTTTGAATACTTTATACATATTTATTATTATACTCTAAGAAATTCGTTACTGCTAGGGAGCCATAGTAAGATGAATTGATAATCAGATACAGATGTGTGTTAATCAAATGATTGTTACTTATTATATTGAGAAAACCAATGATAGCAAATTCTCCGTACAAAATGTCACCGCGAGAAAGTAAAGCTATTATATGCCGATTTATGTAGATTGCATACAATATATGCTGTTATAGCTAATTCAAAGATGTGTATAATTAACATCATGAGTTTGCGTTTGAAAGGAAAAATAAATAAAACCAATTGATAACGATCCAAAACCAAACAAAAATATAGAAGAAAAGAGAGAGATATTCATCAATTATAGCAATTCGTCTTGCTTGGTCCTACCTTTAATCTTTTTTGAATTTTCCTTGGAAAAGCATCAGTTGTATGTATTAATGTGTTTCAAATCTATAATACTATTTTCCATTTGCTAGAAAAATAAATTGAGATGATTCTGTTCTGTTTTCATGCCCTTTTACTAAGTCCTGCCACTTTTTTTTGACTTCCTATATTTCCTGTTCTTCAAGAAGTCAGTCACCGAGTTTTCGCTCGTGAGATATACGTACAGATATTTGAGCGTGTGTGTATATGTGGGTGGGTTCTTCTCTGCTGGATAAGCGGCCTACAACCAATCTTCTTTCTTTTCCTTTTCCTTTACCTTCCCCACCCCCTCTCCATCCAAACAAAAAAAAAGCTTACCTTGAAGTATGTAAGTTTATGTAAATTAAATAACAATAAAAAGGAAGTGAGAAAAAGTATGCGAACGTAAGAATACAAGGGAATAAATGAAGAAAGGGGAGAGCTATATAATATGGATTGTGATGAACGAATATATTGAGTGGAATTATTTGAAATTTGAAAAATAGAATAAGAAAAACATCCTCAGAGATATAAAAATTCAAATAGGAAATCATACCTAAAATTATATAGATATATTCAAAGTATGCAACCAAAACGTCAACCAAACCCAAGAAAAAAAACATCCACAATGACCATGCTAAACATTATTTATTGATTTAAACCAACGCTGCTATTTTCCTCTAATTATTTCGCTTTCCGATCATGCTGTCAAGCACAAGCTTTGAATAGTATACACGAATGCGTATCTATCTTCCTTCAACAAAGTGAAAATTTTGCTTGATAATCCAAAGCATAAAATATATATATATATAATTTGCCTATTAATATTCCCTATGAATGGAAGTGTAAAGCATTTTCAGCTTCTGTATTCGACATCCCCCATACAGGGAATTTTCTGTTACGCTTGTTTGTTTGAAAATATTACCCTTAATAATATCAGTAATGATTCCTTTTTCTACATTAGAGAAGTTTCGAAAAATAGCCACGCAAAACTCTTCTAGAAAAGTATGTATATATATATATATATATATAGTAGGTAGATATTATCTATGTATATGTGCATATACAAGAGGGTATAATTTCGACAAATCTTGCATATGTTAGCTTCGATTATTTCCTCTTGTTGTGTGAAACCCGATTGGAGTAAAAGGAATAATAAATAAATAGGAAAAGCACTAATGTATGACAAATCTCAGGAAAGCTATATATTTCTAAGTTGCGTGTTTGAGTGGATAATGATATGTAGAAATGTTTCAAAAGAGGAGCACCAATATATATATATATATATATATATATATATATGTATATTAAGACAGTTATCGTTACCTTCCCATGCATTATTTTTCTACTTCCTCGCTCGTTTGGCGGGCACCTTCTTGGAGGTGGCCACCGGACGCTCACGTTTTTTTGGATCGGGCTTCACCTTTTTACTGACTGACTTTTTCGGCGCCGCCTTGGCGCTCTTCTTGCCGCGTTTTGCCGGCTGTTGCTCTTCTTCGTCCTCAACCTCCGACTCCGGTTCCTCTGCCGATGCCTCCTCGTCTTTGCTGTGCTCGGTAGGGGCCTCACTCTCGTCCTTTTGGACGGTATGGCTCTCCGGTTGGTCTTTTTCCTCCTCCTTGCTGACAACTACACCCACGGCGGCGGTGGTTTTTTTCTTCTCCGCTTTGATCGCCGCCGGTTTCTTCCCCAGCTCCTCCATCTGCTTGGCCTCGTGGAGGGAGGCAGGGGTGAGGGCCTCTTCCGGATCTTTGCTCGCGGGCTTTGGCTCCGTTTTCTCCTCCGGTTCATCGTGATCGCTCTCACTACTTGCTCGGGAGGGGGAGGACGCGGAGGAGCTGCTGCTGTTGCTGCTGATCTCACTCGAGCTATCCTCATCGTCGCTGTCGGTTACCCCGATACTCGTGATATTCGTCACGTTCTTGGTGGATCCTGAGGTGGGTGGAAGCGCCCCAATCGCGGAAGGAACCAACCCCGCTTTCTTGCTCCCGGCGAGCGGCGTCATGCCGGAAGGATCGGGGGTTTTGGCCTCCTTCGTGAGCCCCGCGGCGGGTGGTATCCTCTCCTCGTGATCGTTGCTGTCATCGCTGAGGTTGTCGAGTTGTTTGGGCGAGGCGTCGTGGGATTGCGCGAGGGCGGAATCGTCCCCCTCGCCGAGCGCTCGCCCGCGGCCGGGCTGCGGTTTGGTCGGCATCCGGCCCTGCCGTTGGCGTTGACGGGCCTCCCGCTCCTCCTCGGCGGCGCGGAGGCCGTCTTTTTCCTTTTCGAGGATCTTCTCAATCAGCTGGTGCCGTTCCTTCTTCGTCATCGCCTTCAGCTCGACATGACGGGCCGCGATCAAGCGCCGAAGCTGCTCCTCCGAGTGGTGCTCGTGCAGGCAATTCGTCCGGGAGCAGTACCCGTGAATCAGAAAGTGAGTGCAGATCTGCTTTTGGAAGAGCTCGACCGGTTTGCTGTCCTTGACCTCCGCGCCTTGGGCTTTCAACATCAACACAATCCCACCTTTACAAAATACATATTTCAAATCCTTTTTGTTCTCCGGAACGGGGTGCTCGCGGAGCCAGACCGTCATGCGCGGCCCGGGCATGGTCGCACACACCAGCGTCTGCGAAGGGTTCGTATAGGTCCGGAGGATCTCCTCCGGGATCTTCACTTTGATCTCAATCGGCTCCGGTTCACGACGGGTTTCGCCGTTATACGGTCCCACCCGGTTCGCGCTGTTCGCGGACGCCGGGTTGGGGCTATTAGGGTGCCCATAAGAGCCTTGAGGCATCATCATCACAGGGGGGAGCATGTTATTCGGGAAGAACATATTCCCAGGATTATTCGCCGCGCTGTAGTTCCCATGCGCCGCACTCCCCCCGGCGACCCCGCCTAGCATCATCGTGGTCGGGTTAAACGACGATGGCTGCGCCGACGGCATCCCCACCCCCATCATCATCATCATCGATTTGTTATCCCCCATTCCATTTTTACTGCCATAATTCCCCATATAATTCGCGGCCTGGGCCCGGTTATGATAGCGATTCCCCCCACTCGCGCTAGGGCCCCCTATGTTTCCAAGAACGCCTCCCAAGGAGGTCGACAGCGACGCGGCCCCGGGATCGATCGAGGCGCCCGTGTTCAGCAGACTACTGGGGATCATCGGCTGGGGTTGGGGTTGCGAGGGGGGGTGTTGTTGCTGGCGTTGTTGAAGCAATTGGGCGAGGAGGTCGGTTTGCCCGATGGGGTTCGGGCTGCTCGTGGGTTGCGGCGTCGGCATCGCCGCGTGTGGCTTCTTCGCGTCGTAGCGACGCTGAAACAAGTAGTCATGGTCCGCGTGGCAGGCACGACGGAATTCATTAACCGCTACCACGACATCCTGCACGGTTTTGCAGTTCGGACTCACGGCGGCCTGCCGAGGATCCTCCACGACCTGGATAGGATAATCATAGATGTAGAAGGACCGCGCGAGCTCCATCGACGTTACAGAGGTGAGAATATGAACTGGCTTGTTCTCATGGGGGGCAGCTTTGTGGGCAGGAACCCATACCGTTCTCCCGCCCGTAATGTGAAGGAATATTTGATTCGAGGTCATTATTATTATTGTTATTATTAGAACACCTTATTTCACTACGCTACGCGAATAAATGGGAGGTTTATCTAAGAATAAGAAAAAATAATACTTTTGATAACAAAATGACTATAGGGTAAACGGATGCTTTTTATTTTATTTTTAGGCTAGACTTTTGTTTATTTTCGCTTCCTCTTAAATATCGATATTCATTCGTTTTTCTTGTATGCAGAGAGAAAGCGTTGAGTCAATGAATCCATAAAGGATGCACTTAAGAGAGCGATCGCAGAAGTAGCACAGAATTATTCGGTTTGTAAATCGTGCTATCTTTATTCTCGGATTCCTCCATACAATACTCCTGGAGACTCACAATATCGGCAATAATCGGTTTCACAAATTCCATCACATAGAGGATTTAAAAAAAAACATCTATAGATGATCTGTGTATGGGTTACCATCATCACCTGACCGCTGAAGGCTAGGCTCGCTTAGAGGGTGAGGTTCATGTTTAGCGGTCAGACCTCTAGAATCGTACTCCGCAGGTCCATCGCTGACATTTTCCTCGAGGGCGGGCAACGGCCCATTCATTGCATCGACCTCTGGTTGAGTCCCCACATGGGTATCATCAAGGAAAGAGGAATTTCTCTCACCACCTTTCATCTCTTCAAGGACGTTTAAGCTATATGACGGAGCGCACTCCTCGGGCTTCCCGTCGCCCTCGTTCAGAGGATCCACCTCCATAAGCTCCAGCTCACGCTGCGCGGCTTCCACGCGATCCAACTCCGCCTGCGCCTGCACCTCCTCCAACTCCATCAGCTGAGATCGGAGGCGGTGGCGTTCTTCATGAGAGGTACGCAACTCCCGCAGCCGCGTGTGGTGTTTCATCCGCTGATGCATCTCAAACTCCGTGATGTGCGCCACCGCCTCTCTTCCACAGCGCGATAACAACTGGAGGGTGTCATTCATCGGCAACTTCACAAAGGTCATGTGATTGAATTCGTAAAGAAGGTGGAGGAAGGCATCGAGTTGTTTGTGGTGATAGTTCCGAATCACCTCATCGGATTCGGGATCGCCGTCTTTCGGGGCCCCGGCTTCGGCCTCGTCTGGATCCTTGGCAGATTTCTCGTTGGTTTCCTCTGCCGCTATGCCTTTCGCCTCCGAATAACGTTGGCGTACCGCGTCGACATTGAGTGGAGGATACATTAGGATGGGGTTTCGCGCCACCATCGCGTGCAACTGTGGAAACCCGCGTTCGCCGAATACCACTTGCTTAAATCGCTCGAGGCTGTAAATATCCCTACCCCGTTTCCGAGAGCCTGCCCCGCCACCAGCAGCAGGATTGGACTCGAAAGGGGCTGAAGAGGTATTTAATGGGGGCATGGTGGTTGCCTTCGTCTGGGGCTCCTCGGCGAAGGGAGTTCCCGAAGGCTTGCTTTTATGTGTGAACATACCCCTTCACTTGAGTTCTCTATGATAATGGCGTCCTATATCTATCTCTTCCACCTCTTTTGCACTTCCTATCTGCAAGATTCACACGCCGATATATATATTTATATAGGTCAAGATATATTGATATCAGAAGGAGAAAGCACACCCAATAAAATATGGAACAATCATAACACCACAAAAAGCATTTTTGGGTGCATCACCAAATATGTACAACACTGTTACCTGATATTTGAAGGATTAGTCTTTTTCTCTCCGCTACACCTTAGCTCTTGGCTGCGCTTCTCGTCCGCTCGCCATCACAATTCCCACCTATCGGTAGCGTTCTTTCCACCAAAGAGACCAGCCCGCAAGGTACGAAAGTTGAAGTCATCATTCGGTGATCGGTCCGCCTTCGCAAAGAGGTAGGGGTCTTCTTCCCATCGTTCATATCGCCGCGCGTCGTGGTATCCGGCGTCGTATGCTTGGAGAAGTTCCTCCCGCCTCTCCCTTCCGAAAGTTGGCAAAAAAGCCAACAACACCTGCTTTACAAAGGAGAAGTGCGTATTCCCGAGGTAGCCATGCTTACCAATTAGGATGTTATGCCGCGTTTGATAGCGATTATACCGCATGCCGATGTAGCCGTGAATATAGACATGCCGACAGCACTGATCGAGCTCGCTACTCAACGACATCATCGTTCCTCGGAGGACGTTGTGGGCGTCGCGAAAGAGCATCGGCTTCCGCGTATTCGGCGCGGTTGCCACCAAGATGTTCTGCGCTAAATCCTCCCAACTTTCCCATTGGGAGATGTGATGCCCAAAGTGGATGTTTTCCTTTCGCTGCTGCATATAACCCGGGTCCTTATTCGAAAACCCAATCGTGAGGGCAAGGCGATCCCCAATCAGATCCAACGCGTTTGCCGGTAGAAAACGCCGAATCCCTTGCATCATCACCTCGATTCGCTTAGCCTCATCGGTAACGGCGAAACGGTGATCGACGATAAAATCGCGCAGTTGTTCAATATTCACGGCCTTCGGACCGCAGGCTAAGGCGAGCGCCGGGAGCACCCCCGAACCGGCACCTAATAAGAAGCTCTGAGCGAGTAACTCCTTTCGCTCTTGCTGGAGATAAAGGGCAACTCCGAGGGCGTAAGTTACCAGGAAGCCACACCCCCCGAAGCTGAGAACCACCCTGGGGGCCGTTTTACCGATTTCGAGAAGGGATGGCGTTTTGGCGCGGACCTTTTGGATCCATTCGTTCGGGTCCGTCGCAGTCATGCGCTATAATGAAAGAACAAAATTTGTAGAAAACGAACGGAGTTTGACGGTACCTTGAATTTACCTAGCCGAGCAAATCCACCACTACGATGTGGACCCTTAAAGCAATCGCCTCTAATTGGAAAAGGCAACGAAATGGAAAAATCACTGAATTGCTTGCAAAATAAAAAGTTTAAAAACACAACATAGCTCCAATGTATGAAATAAGGCACTGTATTTAGAGCTTCGCTAGCGTCGAATGCGATCAATTGGAAAAAATAATTATCGAGCTTTAAACGTATCTTTTTTCTTCATCAAATTCACTGTGAATTGTTAGTTATACCGCCTTTCATCCCTCGACACACCAGCTTGACGAATTATATTTCATTTTTTGTTGCACCTTTGTCCTGTAAAAGCTCTGCGACTGCTATACAACTCTTATAAATGAGAAACTAACGCAAAGCTTCACGACCATTCTTATAAAATCAAAGGGCAAAATGAATCCTAGAAATGCAACGTATTGATTTTCATTGCCGAATCAAGCGCCCGCTGCGTTTGTTCCACCCAGAAGCTTACTACTAATGTAGTTGGTAGTAAGATTTGCCTTTTGAATCGCTTCCGCCGCAGAACGCGATCGGACCACCGCGCGGGTTAGTGAATTACGTGAAACAAACGGATTCACTAGAATGTCATCATCTAACCGAATTGAAGAATGTGAGGAGACGTCAGGAGCGGACTCTGTAATCGGAGCTTCTCGAGTTCCTTTCCTTTTACCCTTCTTTGAAATCGATTCCTCTGCCGTTTTGTTGCTCTCTGACGAGGTATCTTCTGGATGCGCTTCTGCTTCTTCGTCGACGGAAGATTGACCTTCCATGCCGGCATTAGCATCGATCCCCCCGATCGGCATCGAGGCGTTCCCGAAAGTCAGCTTCACTTTCGTTAAATCCACCGGGATGTTGCGAAGAGGATCCATGGCGACCCCAGTATCCTCATCAAAGACGAACCGTCGACCAAGCCCGACTAAAATACTTTCTCGCCGCCGCTGCGCCCGCCGCGCAACCCACGACGGGTGAGGAAGAAGATAATTATACCGCAGCCCGAGTCGCTTTCCCTTCTTCTCGGCCTTTCGGGTGACGAGATTTTCCGATATCAGGTCGATCGGGGAGGGCCCTTGTTGATACCACGCGAGCTTTTCGTCCAATAGGTGATGCAGCTTAAACTCCTTCGCGCGCTGCTCGGCTTCTTCGTATTCTTTGGTGCGGGTTAGGTTTAAGAAGCTCCGGACCTCCTTGCGCGTCATCCCTTCCACGTTCAGGCCGCGCGCCTTGCATTCTAAGAGCGCCTGCTGATGTTTACTGGTGTGGTGTGAATTTTCCGCACCCGAACGATCCCCCTTGGCTTGCGCCCTCTGTTTTTGTTTCGTCTCGCGAGCGATTTTACGATCCGCAGGGGAGTTAAAGAGGTAGGAAAAGGTGAAACCGCGGGCATCGGGGTTGTCTTCTTGACTTTCATTCCAACTACTCGCACCTTTATCCTGCCGTGGACGAGAGGAAGGGGATGAGCCCGATGCGGGGGATTCTTGTGTTTTTTGTTGAAGATCGTCCGCCGTTCGCAAAGCAATCCCGATCGATCCATCCCGTACTCGTTTTAAGGTGAGTCCGGAAATAAAGCTATTCCACTCCGTTTTCCACACATTTTCCCCCTTCTCCACCTTCGCGGCGTAGCGCTTACGATGGACACCATGTGGCTCAGAGGAGGGCATCATTATATCGCATTCGTATAAAAATACTATAGCTAGTCTAAAGATAGGATCAAAGGAAGTGAATTTAAACTAGGTATAGAAACAGAACATTTTTTGGTTGTTCCAACATCATACCCCCTGCAGGTCAGCAAAATGAGATTTAGGCTCATAGACAGCAATAGGGCCAGATAACGATTTCCAGGTTCACATATTTGTTCTGAACATTTTATTGCAGACTCTTCGCGAGGCAATATTTCGAAGCAACCAAGTTCGATTTTTGGGTAAAAAATCCTTTAAAAAATAATCCCATAACATCATCTGTCGAAAAGAAAAGAAAGTATAAAGCCTTCCATCAAAGATAGGACTCCTTTATCATAGCCGACATACACATCACACCATCAGAACGAAATAAAAACTTTGAATCCTCAGTAGGTCCATTTTTGACGAAAAATAATGTAATTGTTGTTTTTGTATTGAATTTATTAGTTCAATAAATAACTTTCCCATTCTTTGGGTTTGTACGAAGGAATTCCCCAAGACTATAGGGAGCCTCCTATGTAAAACATAAGATTGCTACATAATTGAATAAGCATAAGTTTTTCCCTTGCTGGTATGCGTTTCTTTACTTTTAAAATTGCATTTTTCTTTCATTAGTGGCCCGAATATTGAAAATAAAAAATATTCACTGTACATGTCTGAAGATGAGTATAGTAGGTGAATAATTATGCCTAAAAAGAAATAGGCGAGCGATGAGGTTCGTAATGCACACACATGTGATTTAATCTTCAATTTATATTGACCCTGTTAGAAAATACCTACCAAGAAAGAGTTGACATATGCGAGTTTGTCCAGCTTTTATATAGCAAACAACTACTCCAAGAACGAAGATAAAATATTTCACCACACTAAACACAATGCAACATTGAAACTCGCCGTCCCTTTTTGCAAACGCATCTGAGTCCGCTTAGGGAAAAAATAAGACGCCTTTTATAGTAAAAAAAATATGACCCTCACTTGGGCATGAGCGTGTAGATAGGAAACATCCGTAGATAGTACTTCCTATATCATTCTTCGCTCGTCCATCGTATCATTTATCAACTTGTCCTTCAAGAGACAGTAATTTTTGCGATACTATGTGAAGACACCTCAGATATTTACAACTTCAATAAATTATGGCAGGAGAGAGAAAGGAAAGAGAGCAAACTCTATGACTGAAGTTGGGCTTCCTCGCCCTGCCTGGACTCATGGCCATCCGTGAGATTTGGAAGCGTCGTGGTGGTGCTCCGACGATCGGAAAGCGTTGCCGAGCACGCCTGCGCGCAATTTTGTCCGTCCGTGAGGCTATACAGGTTGCTTTCCACCATCGCAGACGTCTTGAGTCGAACCAACTCCGATTCCACCATCTGCTTCCCTTCCCGTGAAAGCTGACAGGCGCTGAGCTCGAGGGTGCGGAGGTGGGGGATGCTCTGAACGATCACCAACAAATCCTCCAAACACGCGTCGGTGAAAAAATTCTGTGAAAGATTCACCACCTCCAGGGTGGGATGATACCGTAGGGCGTGGCTGAGGAGCTGCACCGATCCATTACTCAGCTGATTGCAGCTTAAATCCAGATGACGAAGACGCGTCATGCGGGGAAGCAGCCCCGCCACCGCGCCCATCCCGCGGTCCATCAAAGGAACCCGGGGGAGCAAAAGCTTCGTGAGTTCGCGATCCCCACATTCGTTCAGCGCCTCCAACACCCGCGGCTGGGGTTTGACGTGCTGGGAAAGGCAACACGTGAGATACATACTGCGCAACGACGACGGCCGCGCGGTGATGGAGGCAAAGCTGTCGTAGCTCTTCATCGTCCGCGTGAAACACGCGAGGAGGTCGGCTTTAAAACGGCAAAAGTCGTTTTTAAGCGCGAGCCGATCCCTGGTTTGGCTCTTATCATACTCATGCCCGAAGATCAGCGATAGGGTGTCAAGAAGGAGCTGCATGCCATTATTTCTGTAGCTCTCACCATAGAGCATCTGAAGACGGAAAAAATGATCTCGATAGAGCTCGACAAGTTTATCGTTGGCCTTCTTTTCATCTTTTTCGCCCTTTTCGTTGCTACCTTTGAGATTCTCATTCTGAAGCTCCGAAAAGAGGTTTTTTTTAAGCTTTGGATTACTCGAAACAAAGTGAAGGGAGGTATGTGATTTCGCTCGCCGATCGCCGGCCTTGGATTTGGAAAATTGGTGGTTGGAGGAGCGCCGCAGGCCTGAATCCACCCGCACGGCGGAGGAATTCGTATGCGTCCCCTCTCGCGCATCCATCGGCGACTCGATCTCGGTCACAAAGTCGATAAGAGAATCCCGCTGGTTGCTGAAGGATTTCGTGTCCCTGCTTGAAGAGAGGTTCGTCTCGAGGAGGAGGAGCGGACTTTGCGCGCGTTTGGAATTCAACAACGAGTGGGAAGCGCCCTCCCCGGAGGTGGGGTTGATTAACCGCGCCGGATCGCCATCGCGGGATAACCGCTTCCCCCCTCCATTCGCCGGCCCTGCGCCTCGCCCGGAATCGCCATTCCCCGGGTTCGGATCCCGCCCGGCGGATCCCTTCCCCCCTCCGGTCATTCCCTGAAGAAACCACAAACTCTCTGGGGGTTTCATCGTCCGCGCGGAGATCGGGGGGTGGCTGAGGGCGGTATTGACGAGAGGGGCAAACACGTGCACCCCACCCCCCGATAACGGGGGGAGTGGATTCTTCCCGACGCCGTCATTTCGCCGTCGCGCGCCCCCCCCGACGAGATCCTTCTTGCCATCATGGAGGGGCGAGGACGAGGACGAGGTGGCGGTTAACACCGCCACCTTCCGCGCGATCCCCTCCGGGAGTTCGATTTGATGCGCGCGGAGGAGTTGCACGGTTTCTAAAAGCAGCTTCCCAAACGACCCCGCCAGCCGCTCCACCGTATCCATCGCGGAAAGCTGCTCCGTGAAAAATGCCATCTCGGCCTGAAGCGCGCGCACCAGCCGGGTGAGGTTCTCCTGCGTTTGATAAAACAGCAGTCGGTAGTTGATGCCGCCGTTCAGAAAGGAGCAGAGCTCCTCGCAGGAGGCATAGAGCTCCCGTTCTTCCCAATACGTGCCGCTGCGCATTTTGTTCATAATGGACAGCCCTTCATGCGGGCGATGATCGAGATGCACGGAAAGGGACGGGGGTTTTTCGGAATTTGGATGGCCCCGACCGCTATGCATCCCATGCCCGTTCGCGCGATCCTGGGAGGCGAAGGAGATGCTCGGGAACTCAGTTCGACTCCGATGTGAGGCGTCTCGAACGGAGGTGAAGGTGCCACTGTTCGCGTTGAAGTGGGCGTTTCCGGCTTCGGAGAAGGAATCCATGTGCGAGGCCAGCTTCCGAATCGTGGAGGAGGAGCTATTAGCCTTTCTATTATAATTGGAAAACGATTTATTAATGGAGGCGACCAGAAACTGAATTCTAGCCGACCCAAGAGCTGGTCGCTCGCTCTTAAGTGCATGGGTTTCCATTTTCTACCGAGGAAGAGAGGAAACTAAAGCAGACGTTTATAGATAGATGACTATAATATAAAGCTTTTGGGCTTTGTAATACAGATAGTACATTTTTTCCCTACCAAGTATGCGCAGAAAGGAAGGATACAAAGGTGCAGATTGCATATTACGGAGCCCTTACAGGAAGAAAGACTATGAATCACCCGATGGATAGAGTCAGCTTGGTATTAAACGTTTGCTTTTGTCATATCCATAAGTCGTATGACGGGGTATAAATGTGCAAGCATCGATTGTGAAACCCATGCAAAACATGAAGAATACAAAAGCTCGTTATAGGTATGCATAAGAGATGGTAAACATAGATTTAGTGGGTCATCAGTATCTTAGGATGAAATACTATACATTTACGGTGATCGGTTCGGTGAAATTTCAAAGAGAAAATGAACCTCAAAGCAATGCTCTTTCTCCATTTACAGAGGCTCCACAACTAAATGGATTACTTTACATCGCATGACATGCACATTGCAAATGCTATGTGCACATGAACGTAATATATATATATATATATATATATATATATATATGTGTGTGTGTGTGTTGTTTAT
>HF955066.1:149025-185768 GCA_000582765.1 Phytomonas sp. EM1 | reverse complement strand
CGTTTCACTGCTGCCCACCCGTAACGACGCACTCGTCGTGGGGTGCGGCGGATTCGTCGCCGCGGGCTCGACATAGGTGGGATCCCAGTTCATGGAATCCCCATGCGCGTTGAGGACATCCGCGAGTTGGTTTAACACGTCCACAAAGGCGTACTCCTCGGTGTGCTCCGCGGACCCCGTCCGCGGAAGGGCGGGCTTGGGATCCGGAACGGCGGCCTCGCCGGACTCCGGCGGGTTTTGTTTATGGTACCGCACACACCACTCGGAGAAGACGGCGAAGACGCGATATCGATGCGCTTTGGTTCGCTCGTACTCCCCAATCGCACGCGCCACCGTCATCCAACGCGAGGTCGCCGGCGAGCCCTTCGCGGAAACCCGGCTGAGCATCATTTTGCCGTAAAAAGGCTCACAAACCGCGTCGACGGAGTCGGTCACCTCGTGGAGGGCGCTCAAAAGTTTGAAGGAGTTCTCGTAGATGTCTTCCATCGCTTTGGTGTCCTCGTGCGCACGCCTGCGGGTCTCCTCCAGCGCGGAAAACTCGCTCACCTCGGTCTCCTTGGCGTCCTCTTGGTCATCCTTCCACAGCGCCGCGAGCCGTTTGTTCTCATTGTAGAGAATTTGGAACGTCTTCGTGGCCGTCTTCGCGATATCCCGTTCAAGCTCGCTCAATAACAGCCGATGCGCCTCCTCGTCGGTGACCCCCTTGAAGCTCTGGCGTTGGATCTCCACACGCGACACCAAATCGTCCAGATGCTTCGCCTTTTTCGACAAAATTTCGTTCTCCTCCCGCAGCTTCGCGCATTCGGTCTCTTTATCCGCGAGCTGCGTCTGGGTGCGTTGGAGCTCTTCTTTGAGCATATCCAAACGGCTTTGCAACACCATCCGCGCCTGGGCTTCACGGAACACGCGACTTTTCGCGTGCTCGAGGACCCGCACGTGGCTTTCGGTGATGTCGATGAGGGTTTGCCGAAGGGCGTCGAGCAACGCACCGCGCTCGACACACTCACACGACACTTGGCGAACCAATTCCGTCAACCCCACATCCATCACGCGAACCACCCCGACGGATGCATGGGTGTAGTTTTCAAACCGCACCTCGGATTTCTCCGCAAGCTCAAAGTCCGGTGAGGGATTCGATTTCGCCTGGAAAAGCTCCCGGGCGGTGGTGTGCGCGTCCGATGGGGCCTCCCGATCGTGCGCTTCGAGGTTAAAAGGGGGCAAAATGAGCTGCAGCGTCTCAGGGTTTGTCAAATCGGAAAGCCACTCCGGACGGAGCAGGAGCATCTTATCCAAGGCCTCGGCGAGGAGGTAGACCTGAGCCCGCCCGGTCGGCCTCGACGCTGGAAAGAAAATTTCATTTTTGTTTATCAGCACCGACGTCTCGCTGGAGTTCAAAGCCACCACGCTCTCATCCGTTCGACACATGTAATGATCGTAGGAGGTGGGAGGGGGATCCCTATTCCTCGACATCGCCGCCTCCGAGGACGACGCACGATGCGTCTCGCAAGCGGGGTCGTCGTCCACGCCACGGGAAACGACCCCGGGTTTCACCCCACCCACGTGGATAAAATGAGGGGTTCGATGGGCGGCCTCCTTAACGCCGTTGCCGCCCTCCTCGCGGGCCCTCGACGCGCCTGGGGGGGGGGTCGTCAAAGGCGGTTGGGGATCCGACGAGGCTTTGATCGACCCCGCCAGGGTGGGGTGGGTAGGGGGGAAGTGAAGCAAACGATGCGAAACCACCCAAAATTGCTCCGGGATCCGCGTGCTCTCGAGGCTGGTGAGACGCCGCAGGACGTCGCGGCGATTCTGCGCGGCGATCCCGGCATCCCGCGTCGACGCCGGGGCGAGCGCGCGGTCGTGCGAGATCCGCTCGAACTCCCGCGAGACGGCAAGGATGGCCTGGAGAAACGAAAACGGCGACCCCTCCATCGCGCCTAAACAATCGCCGCGGGGTTCATCCGCGAGGGAGGCGGCCTCATGGCTTTCCTCCCCTTCTCTTGGCGGCGGTTTCTCCATCGACCTTTCCCCCACCCCGCGCGAGGCTCCGGAGGATTTCAAGATGCCCTGCACGGGAATCGGCCGATAGGGAAGCTTCGCGAGGTTGATTTCGGTGAGAGGGGTCTCCCGCTTCGCACGCGTGTTCGCCTTGAGGAGGGTTTGAAAATATTGCTTCACCAGCCGTTCCACCAGCGCGGAGTCGTTTTTGTTCATCATCGTTTTGGTAATTCCGAAGTTAATCGCGGACGCCGACCCCGCGGCGGCGGGGATCGGGTGGGATCCCCCCTCTTCCCCGACGAAAGTCGCGGATTCATGCGTGTTGGAAGGCCCCGCCCCGACCTCCCCTCCAGAATGCACCTTCAGCGGGGGTAGAGAGGAGCCCGAGTGCTCCGGGCTCGACCTCGGCGACGTCCGCATTCGACCCGGGCTGCCTGGCGGTGAAAGCAGATGATTGATAAACCGCATCAACGAATTTCGCCTTGGAGGGGGGGCAGTCTCGGGCGGGGCCTCCGAAACCGCAGCGGCGGCCTCCGGTTTTTTCCCTTCCACGGAATATTTTACCCCGCTCGGGGGCTCCGCAGGGAGGACCTCCTCGAGGGCTTTGAATTTATCCTCATCGAGCACCGCGATCGCCGCGGAATTGCGATTTTTCAACCGCACCCGTTTGGAAATAAAGGAGCTGGCGGACGACGGCGGCTTCGGCCGTCGTGGGGGCTGCGAGATGACTTGGAAACAATTCCGCAGCAGGGCCTGCATCGTTTGCGGCGTTACGCGATCGTCCACGGATGCGGGGGATTCCACCTTCCCGGAGGAAGGCGATTCATGCGCCGTCTTCGCGTGCGCCCCCTCCCCGGGCCTTTCCGCATCGCCGAAGGAGTTCGCGTGGAGATCCGACGAGCCGGGATGCCCGCCGGAGGGAGGCGCGCTCGGGGTCGACCTCGCCGTCTGGAGGTGCAAATCCCCCCAAAGTCGACGTCGGAGAATCCTCGTTGCGGAGGCTAACAAGTCATCCACCTCATCCACGCCTTTTTTCGATTTCCCCGCCCCGATCGAGGCGGGCGGACGACGGCGGTTGTTCACCACGACGGGCGCCCCCATCCGAGGCGGATCCACCGCGGCGGAATCGGGCGACCTAATCGACACCTGTCGAGAATGGTTCGACGACGGGTTCGCGTTTTTTTCAATATCACTCGGCATCTGCACGACCACCGTGGAATACGTCGTGGAGGGGTCTTGGGGGTGAACCAGCGTCGGATTTGGCTCCTTCGCGTGGAGCGTGGGGAGGCTATGGTTCGCCGGAAGATAAATATGCAAGGAACTCTCACTCGCTAAGACGTCTGAAATCGTGTGAGTAACCTCGGCATCCTGCACTGGTGGGTTTTCCGAGCTAGATTCCCTACCAACCATCTCCAAATGGTGGTTTTTTTATTTTTCTTATTTTTATAAATGACCTCCGGTCCGTTTTTTATGTTAGTTCGCCGGCTGGCTCTCGCCAAAGCTTCCCTAAGACAAATCAAACAGTTGAGAAGAATGATTGAAACAAGGTAACACACACTTGAAGAGGGACCTAGGTAAAACAAAAACGAAATCAGCTCCACCAGGATTCACTCATTGAGCACCTTCTTACCCCTCCCCTCATCTATTCCCTTTCCCCATACCAGACTCGAGCGACGAGGAATATGGAATAAAACGATTTTAATGAAAGTGCACCAACGAGCTCCGCAACCGGAGCTTAAATGCAAATATTTGGGTTTCTTTTCCTTTTTTAATATTTGATTTGCACCTTTCATTCCTTAGAGGCCGTTACTTCGTTCAGCGAAGAGAAGTACCGCATTCAACAAATTCTCGCATTCGCCGCGAGGCATCTTCCAATGCCGGGCTATCCGAAGGCTTCTTCTGCGCATCAGTGCCGAACGAGGTCACCTGAATCGCCATCGCGGGCTGAAACACATACGACATGGGATCCGCAATGAACGCATCCTTGCTCGCCGACTCATCCTTCGTTTCACTCGTGATGTGGGTATCAATTTGCCACGTCATCGCGCGGGAGAGCTCCAGGCAGCGCTGCGCCGACTTCTCGTGCACCACGTAGGCGGTGAGCTCACGATGCCCCTGATACGCCCGACGAATACCCTCCGCGATGAACGGACGAGGGGGTTTTCCCTGCGCGAGTAAATCCAACCCCCCGAGGTAAACAACCCCCCAATCCGCCGGAATCCTCCCCCAGAGCTCCGCCAACTGCCGGGGTAACTTGGGGTTGAACTCCGCATCATCCTCCAGGATGAGCGCGGCCGTCTGCTTCGCCGCCACGACCTTTTCCCAGACCGCGCGATGACTGAGCGCGCAGCCGACCGCGCCGGGCGTGAGATCCATCCCGAAGAGTTTTTCCTCCACGGGAAGTAAAAAGCGCTGATACCCAAGCTCCGTGATCGCACCGGAGGCATGCAGCTCCGCCACGTCTAACGAGGAGCCGTCAATCCCGCTCACCCGGGTGACGGAGACGCCTGGTTGGAAAAATTTGCTCAAACGGCGCTTCCGAATTTCGGATGAAATGTGCGCCCAGCGATCGGGGCGACGGTCTAGGTTGATCACATAACAGGCATCGAAAAGAGTGCATCGCAAGGTGCTCGTTCGCATTAGCTAAGCAACAGTTCTAGACACGGCCAAGTTCTTTTTTTTTTGAAGATTGCAGTCCCTTTCTTTAGTGATTTACTTATAAAAAAATAGATAAATACTCAGACACCAATAATTATAGTAGCTGCATCAGGGTTTATGTGTAAGGGAACAGCTTAAGCGAAAAGCCCAGGAGGGTAGAAATAAAATATATTGGTGATTCTATGGTGAGGTTGGTGCTGACATCCCCCCCCCCCCTCCTCATCTGTACAATATCTCCTCACCTCTCCTACGGTTGGTTTCTCGTAGTGTATAGATGAACATGTGAGAAAGGGATTCATATCTTTTTTGTTCTTATTTCTTTAATTAGTGGACTAGCATCAGAATTCTTCACTAGCGATGGGTGCGGTGCCTTGGTGCCGACGCTTCGGTCCCCACCCAGGGGCATTCGGAATAAACTTCGCGAGACCGGTCACTTGACGTCGAAAATCGTGCTGCCGGTCGTAGCTAAAGTCCGCGCTCTTTAAAGGAGAAACTAAGATTTTAGGAACCCCTCCACCCAAATCATCGCCTCGTGGTTTGCGTGGGGCACTCGCAGACTCTTCCATAGCATCGGAGGCTTTCGACTCCTCTTCCGATTCAGCGGGGTTGCCCTCGGAAAGTTGCTTCCATCGAAGCATCACGGCGAAGAGGATGGGGGGTGGGCAATCCGTTTTAATCCCTGAAGGCTCGCAGTGCACTTGGCTGCAACTATACCCCAAACGCGCCAACGCCGCAACAAACAACGGCGTCGGCGGGCAACGCGTCTTCACGTACGACGCGAGATCCGGAAGGCGATAAAAAAGCGGACACTGTGGAAGCTCCTCAAGGGCGACCTGCACGAGCCCGGTGATGCGCGCCGCGGCTGTGATTTTCCCCTCCTCCGCGCGACTTTGGACGGTTTGCATGAGGTCGGTTAAGAAGTCACCGTTTTGCGTTGGAGCGGCGTAAATCGGCCCGGAAAGGGCGATGGAGGAGCCACAAACCGGGCAAAAATCCCCTTTCGACACCCCGCAACCGCTTCCATGGAGGTCGTCGGAGACGCGAGGTGGAAGGGGGGGATTTCCAACGGCATCGGTGGGTTTGACTCTGAGGCCCCCTGCAGCTTTAGAACCCGGATCAGCCGGAGAGCCCTGCTCCGCGCTGCCGCGTTTGGAATCCTGACAAACCAGCTGGGGTAGCATCTGTAAGGTGAGAGCCGTCAGTTTCGGATCGTTCGTCCGAGACGGCGCGGGAGGGAAGATCTCGGGCTCCCACCGCACCATGTCCGAGTCCTCAATGGAGGGAACCCCTGCTTTCGTCTCCTCCAGCGACGCGTCTGGGGAATTGGGTTTCATCCTTTCCTCATTTGATGCGTCGGAAAAGGGCGGTTGGGGTTGATTGGGTTCGCGAGGGCGCTTTTTCCCGCGGCGAGGCGGACGCGGCCCGCGCGCCACCGCGATCGGTCGCACCCAAAAGGCCGGGCAGTTCGTGCATTGGAGCTGATAGCCGAGCTTGGATGCGCTCAACTTAACCTCCGCGGGCTGCGTGAAGACTCGCACGAAGCAGCGGACATAGAAATCGATATGGAGGCTCAGCAAAGGCGCGATGTACTTTTTATGCTTGTTCGCCGCGCGCTCCATACACGCGAGGAGAATCCGAACCGCCATCTCGTGGCAATGAGCAGACTTGTAGGGAATCGAGTCGTACTTCGCATGGCAGGTGCCTGGGTAGTTTCCACACAAAATGGCGCTATCCGTGCTCGTTACCAGCATCAGCCCACCTTCCTTGATGCACCCAAACGCGGCGTCGAGAAAGGGTGAAGCCGTACCGTAAGGATCGAGATCCACGACATCCATCAACTCCTGCTGTAGAACCGGCCTGGGGGCGCCCCATTCCTCAGAGGGCATGCCGCCACCATCCACCACTGCGGGCTTTTTTTCTAATAAGCAGAAACGTTTGCCAGAATGCACGCCGGGATTGAGCGCCAGACGATGCATCAGGTCGACCGCATCATCCAAGTTAGGAACAATCCCACCACCGGATGTGATCTCTCCCGGAATGCGACCCATGCCTTCATTTTCCGCGTTACTAGGCAGTGATACCGTCACTAAAGAGGAGGGGAAGTTTTCATCCAAGGTCGGCTGCGCAAGCGGGACGTTGTTGTAGGCGCAATTCCGCGCAATGCACTCGACCGCACCCGCATCCAAGTCGTTCGCGATGATGTAGCGAATGTTGGATATTTCCTTGTAGTAGCGAATCGCCCGTAACCCAGTTGCGCTTAGAGCCTCAAGAATCGTGAGGCCAGCCGACACGCCGCCGCGCCTCCGGGGTTCACGCAGTCGAATTTGCGAAAACGTCTCGATGGCGCAGACGCTGAGGTCCCGATTGACGACCTGGGCTGGATTATAAAAGACTGACTGATCCTCGTTGCCGTGTTCGGCATTGTGATTATCGGACCTTAGCTGTGCTGAGGTTGTCTTGGAAAAGTGTCTCTCGTTGCCCTGGTGGGTGGCATCCACGCTGGTTTTACTGGCATCCGCTGGCATGGTTGGGGCAAGGAGTACTGCCGTGGTACCTTCACATATTTTAATGTACCCCTCAGGACATTCCTTAGTGATCGCGTCACGATTGAACAATCCAGACTTCATTTCTTTTGTATGCACTATAAAAAAAAATCGGTAAAATAAAGGCATTTTTTCGAGAAACGAAACGGAGGAAAAAAGCAAGATGAAAAAGTGAAAAGGAACACCTATAAAACCATAGTTCACCAAAGTTCAAATATATAGGTATATATATATATATGTATATATATATATATATGTTCGTGTAGAACTCAGCGCGTAACAAGTATGGATCTATGCATAAAGACGTTGCTCAAGGAGGAGCTGGCGTGACAGCTTCTAAGCTTGTCATTTCACTTTGATTACGTGTCCGCCCCTCCCTTCTGAGTTTCCCTTTCAGACCCATTTCGTTCGATTCAGTCTACTGCTAGTTTACATTGAGGAAATAATGATGACAATAACATAACCTACCAAAACCAAAAACCATCTACTGTGAACCCCGAGGACGGAAATCATCAATAGATTTTCCTTTCAGAGGAAAAAGTTTCATTACGACATATGCCTGAACTTGATCTGTGCCCTTTTCATATCCCTTTACGGCTTATCGGGCCCTATTTCTTAGCACTTATAGTGTACGACTCGCAGCCCGTTTTCTTCATATTCCTTTCTTGTAATGGACATGTGCGGAAACATGCTCATCTGAGATAGAATCGATGCCCCTAACCACGCACTATAGCCTCGGCAATTCATATCTTTAATATCTATCGGCAACACTGCCTCACTAGAGTGCTTCTCACGATATAGTTGGATGATCTCCTCTTTCATGCGGTCACGTGTACCTGGAAAGTTGAGTGTATTACCCGCCAGAACAATGTTGGCGTACAGCTGCGACTGAAGGGACTGGTCGCACTTGTGGATCGCTGAGAAGGGAAGCCACGTGATGCCTTTTGGAAACGATGGCGTAAACCATTCACCAAGCTCAATTCGGACTTTGTAAGGGGGCTCATAGCTATCCAACGGGATACACGATGGGTCCCCCATATTTGCTTTGCGACGATTATCTTCATCAGCTTGACTCTGCGAGCTTTTGTTTTCCAACCAATTCTTGCCTTCAAGTATGGAAAAGTCAAAGAGAACCTCGGGCGTACGATGCCGATGGTGATGCAGAGGGATGGACTGCCCATCTGGAAGCTCAAACGCTATTTCCTCGACCTCATCACTAACCATCTCAACGTTACTCGAGCTTTGTCCAGGCTCCGACTTATTTTGAATGTAATCAAAAGAACCAAAGTTTCCATTCGAGAACGCTTCCGTTTCGGGGGCCTCCTGCGCCCATTTATCCAGCCACTGTGGGCGTCGGACATAGCAGAGGTCCTCCTTTGCCTGATTCAGCAGCGTCCGCTCCACCGCCGTGCTTAGACTATAGCCTTCATCCCTTAATAAGCTACCGAGGTAGTTCGTAAGAAGCGCACCCGCAACACGGCTCTCCGTAACGTGGCGCCCCATTGGATGACCTTCGTGGATCGGCACCGCCAAGGTTCGATCGAGCCCGCTATCCACCACCACCCCTGTTGTGAGGCCATAGGCATAGAGACTGAGCACCTGAGAGGTGCCCAGGTAGAGCGAGTGCACGTGAAAGGTCTCCATCAGCAGCTCCAGCACACCCTCCCGTTGGCTGGATGGGGTGTTAACGGGCTGCGTGGTGAGAAACGCGTGACTTTCCGGGGTGGCTCGGAGCTGGGAGTAAAGGAGATCACTCCAGAACCCTTCCATCGCATTCCAGTTCGTGATGAGGCCGTCTTCGATCGGATGGCAGACCGAAAGCATCCCACGCTTCGATAAGGCAGATTCGCCCACCTCGAGTTCGTTCATCCCAGCGGCCATCGCGACGCCACGGTGCCGCGGGTAGCCCACTAGTGTGGGAATATCTAGACGAGGACTGAAGCTCCCCCCGTACCCCGCTCGGGTATGGTAGGCACCGCAATCAAACACAATGGATGGGCAGGTGTTGCCCTCTGGTGTGAAGATATCTTGCATCTTTCAATTTCTAACAACTATTATCTATTTGTATTAAATTGGGTAAGTATCAGCCGCAACTTCCTCCAATTGCAAACTGAGGGAGAGCTACCCTATTGCCTAAACTTAGCTTTGGAGTGCGTGGATCAAAAGCGAGACTCAAAGCGAAGCAATAACACTAATGAAAGCAGCGTCGCGGTCTTTTCCCCTTTTTCTTTCTCAGAATAAATCCTGAGTATGACTGTATATATATATCTATCTATATATATATATATAGGATAGTGGGTTTTGCAACTTCGCAAAAGAAAAAGAAAAAAGTAGGAAAACGCATGAGTGACATACAAGCAGGTACAATCTGTCCTACATCTAATGAAATAAAAATGCTTTTCAAGTGTCATATTTGTTGCTTTTGAATAATTGCGTTTGAGGGTCTAGAATCTGGCTTTGTGCATTAGAAAAGGTTTAATCACTAAATCAATAAGTAATGCAATGTTTTCTAGCCCCTTCTAAACGCATTTTTTCATGGGTAAATTTACAATTGAATTGCTCTATGGCATCAGTAGACAAAATGCTCGGCGTTGTCGTCAATGACATTAAAATAAAAAACTCCGATAAACGGAAGGTTAAATTGGAGGTGCCCAAAAATCTTAACTTTCGAATACAAAGCAAATGAATTAGGCTGACATGTCGGATCCATGCTTTTTTGCCCACTCATTATATCGTCGCAAATCTCCGGATTTGACACTGCTGCACGTGCAGGCAATACTCGCCTCGACATCTTCTATCGATACCTTGGGTCTTTCGATTTTTGCAGTATCCAACGCGTGCGAGGATGAAGACGACGACGCGCTCATACCTTCTAGCCTTGCCAACAGCTTTCGAATCGGCCGCATCATGGCTTCTCGGCAGATGATATCAATATCCGCGCCGGACATGCCCTCAGTAAGCTGCGCGCACCGGCTCCAATCAAAATCATCTGCGGAATTGACGGCAGCACCCGTGTTCCCAGACGCTACCACAACGTTCTTGTGTAAAAGACGATGAAACATCTCCTCACGCGCCTTCAGACTCGGAAGCGGGACCAAAATGCGTTTCTCCAAGCGCCTCAGTATCGCCGAATCCAGATCCCATGGGGTGTTACTAGCCGCAAGTACAAAGACGATGTTACCGCCACGCCGCTTCGACAGGCCATCCATCTGCACCAGCAACTCCGTCTTCATGCGCCGCGAGCCCTCGTGCTCCCCCTCAGAGGAGCGCGTTGAGATAAGGGAGTCGATTTCGTCAATAAAAATGGTGCTTGGCGCGTAGTGCACGGCGAGTTCAAAGAGCATGCGAACCAGCTTTTCGGAGTCGCCGCGCCACTTGGAAACGACGGTGCTCGCGGAGATGTTGAAAAAAGTGGTCCGACACTCCGTCGCGACGGCCTTCGCGAGCAGCGTCTTGCCCGTACCAGGGGGGCCAAAGAGAAAGATCCCTTTCCAGGGACGCATAATTCCCTCGAAGAGCTCTGGATACTTTACGGGCATCACCACCGCCTCCTTTAGCAGATGCTTCGCATTCTCCAGCTCGGCGATATCGGACCAAAGGACGGCTGGGTTGGTGTCGAGTATATCCCGCATAATGACCTGCGCCAGGTCGGTCAGCTCATTGGTTGGAAAGAAAGGCAGGGGTTTGAGTGCACGACCGTAAAATGCCTCGGAGGTGTCATCCACCTCCGCCTGCTTTTGACCGTTTGTGGGCAATAACGTATGAGGATGAATTTTGAGACCTTTCAAGGCGATCATGCCACCCCCATGTTTGTCGCCCTTTCCCGCGTCCCCATGCTCGCAGGCTGGTGGTGCCGAACTGATGTCATTACGACTGCTCGAAGGCTTCTTAACCCCTGCGTCTGCTAAATGATTAGTTATGGGGATCGGCTCAAGCGGCTCAACTTTTCGTGAACTGGAACTATTGAAAATATGACTGTGGCTTAGTGATGGAGATGACTTGTCAATAGCACCACCTAATGAGGGACTTAAGCGGGCGCCCAGCTTACGCACCAACGTCCTTTCGCCGCCCCTTTCCTTTGAAAGGACATCCTCGGTGCCGCCTTGAGCCTGTGGGCGGAATAATCTAGGCTTGCGTTGATATTTAAGCTCGTAAAATTGCTCAAACTCCGCAACGACGGCGAGCAGGTCTATGTTATCGGCAACACAGTTCTGCTGCAAAGATACCCCGCTTTCTTGTTGAAGGGCTTGAAGACTATTCATATATCCTTGCTCGACTAAAAATTGCTCGACGAGAACGATGGTCCCTTTGATGCGCCGCATACGAATTTTTTCTTCTTCGTCACGTGCGAGCTGTAGACTTTTGACATGTGCAAGACTACTGCCCCGTGCGGGGTCGAGTTTGTTGGGTAACGATTGAAGATGCTTCATCACCTGCAGCTGCTCATATCCTTTTTCTCTGGAAGGGAAGATCCAAACAAGTGTGTTTTATATAAGGAACCCTTAATCTCTCTGTATATATGTATATAAACGAAAAAGTAAGGCCACATTTAAAAACAGTCGATGAAGTATGTTAAATTCATTAGAATACATATTTAAAGTATTCCTCTACTTTCCATGAAAACCCTCGACAATATCACCCTCTTCTTGCAATGTACACAATAGAAATTATTCCTATTAGTTTAGCTGCTCGCCAGCGATACATAACTACTTAAAGTTTAGAACACTGTATATCATCTTTCCTTCTTGCTTTTTATTCCTTACTTGAACAAATATCTTGATATACTGATAGTGGAACACAATGGCTGAATTCTCTTAATGTATTACTTACTCCACTTGCACAAAGAAAGCAAAATGCATAAAAAAGGGAAATTAAGAGGATCAGAAAAGCCTTCTGAACATTCCTCCAAATGTTTCCAGAAAAGAAAGAAATCCTGAAGCCATTTTATCGAATACACGCACATGTGAAAGCGAAAAAAAAGTAAAAATATCAAATGATATTCGCACATTTGCATAGAGTAGTTGATGCATGTATGATCATTCATTTTGCAGATGAAAGCTTGTAATTAGTTGGATGAAGAGGAATCAAATCAGATAAAATCCACTTCTTTGAGCTGTCCAAATATAGACACATGAGCTTCTGCATCGCGGGCGTGTATTTTGAAGCATCCTCAGGAATACCAATCTTTTTACAAGCCGCCCTGTTAAGCCCAAACTGCAATTGCTTCCCCACAAACATACGGTTCAAAAAATCGAAAAAAGATACAAAAAGTGTGGGGCTGCTTTGAGAAAGCACACGCGCTATCATGATACGCTCAGACTCGCTTTCGAACCCGACAATCCGCTTGTAGTACCAGTCATAGTCGCTGGTGTAGCGACTTGGTGGAACTACCGCCTCCAAGGTTAGAAACACACAAGCCAATGCCGTGGAAGGGATCGTCGAGGATATGTTTCCATTAACAGAAATGATAGTTCCCTCCGCAGATGTATTTAGCTCGGTTTCACTCATACTACTCTCGGAGGCGTTTGATGCTGTGTTTTCCACCATAACAGCGTCTTTTCGTTTCGAAAAAGGTGAAGAGAACAACTTTTTGATCCTAGCGCCGAGGTTAAGATTTCTTTGTCGGGATGTTAGTGGCCGCTCTTGACGTTTACCCAAGTTGGTATCCGAATAGCTGAGTTGCCGATCAAACATGTCGCGAACGCGAGGAACCGCGGGCTCTTTATTAGACTCATGAGGGGATGAATTCTTGCTGACATTTGTGCAATCCAGCTCCACTAAAGAGGCGTCAAGGTTGTTGGAACCCGCGGAAAGATGAATCTCCCCGTATGCAACGCTTGGTGTCTTTGAACTGTCGTCTTCGGCAGCCCCTTTGTCCTTTGGACCCTTCAAGGATGAGCTAGGACTGAGGATTGGCGGGGAGAGTTCCACAAAGCCAATGAGTTTCACATCAAGGATGTAGTCCGACGGCGCCGCGATGCTGAACAGATTGGCCCTGCCATCGTTCTGCAGCGTCCAGGTATTGTAAATCTTTTCAGCGAGGGGACGCGAGATGGGCAGCAGCGAGGTAATAGTCTTCACCACCTTTTCTTTTGATGTGGAAGTCCCCACGCTGACGGATTGGAGCTCTTTTTGTATTTCAGCCATCCCTGGCTCCATGATAGGACCTTTTTCAGACTTTCCCCCTTCCGTCGAGAGCTCTTTTTGCATCAACGAACACACCTCGTCGGAGTTCATGAGAATATGGGTGTTCTCCTCCTCTTCCTCTTCGTTCAGAGACGACACCGTAATGGCTGGCTTCGTGTGCGAGGCTAAAAGGCCGATGAGAACGGCGATGCTATAGTATGCCTGCTTACCCCCGGCGAGAAGCTCCTCCGCCGAGCACCCACCAATCTCCTCCATGAAGCGGGTAAATGAGTGGACGACCTCTTGATCGGATCCCGACTCGGAGTCTACCGTCACTACCCCTGCCAGGCCCGTCGCCGCCTCTCCGGAGGGGCTGGTGAAGTTCAAATGAGAACCCTTACCCTGACGTACGAACCGGCTGGAGTGCGCCTTAGGGAATGGAATTTGCCCCTTACAGCTGTCGCCGCCACCGTTGTTCGGTTTACTCTCGCTATTCGCCACCAAGGGCTTTTTCACGATGGACGGAAGCCTTCCCGAGGTGATTGGATCCGAAGCCACCGGGACTACCTTTATCGAGGGCTTAATACCTACCGGCTCGTCCTTGGCGTTGTTTGCGTTACCGCTACCCTCGCCTGATACGCTGGATAGCGAAGCTGCCGAGACCGTTAACGCTGAGAAGCCGCTCATGATATTTTTCGCGACCGCTTCTCGAGGCCATATCTTTACTGCAGCCGATAGGATACCCCTCCTCATCATTTACCTTCTTTTGGCGTAGTATAATACCCTAATAGTTATGAGAAAAAAGAAACAACGAAATACTCGATTATGGAGATTGCGAAAATGTGGTCAGGTATAAAAGTTATATGGTATAAAAATGTGTACCTGGCCTTTGTGGAGTCTTTGATCGAAGGTAACGCAATAGATCCAAGGGAAGGAATAACAAATGGAAGCGAAAGTGAGAGGAGTAAAGATAACACGTAATGGTATACAAAAATCTATGCACGGAGCCCTCGCTCCCTTTTTTTTAGCAGTAAAAAGAAAAGAAAAGTGAAGACATATTCTTCAATCGTAGACCACAATGCATTCACATACACTCAACAAGGTACCTAAACAAGATAACATCAAGAAGTTAAGCAAAACAATCCAGTGCATTATAAAACGCTGATATATATAGATTTTTTTTTCGTTTTAGCACGCTTAAGATTGGTGATGACTTAAGTTGCCCATTGTAAAGAAGTATATTTTAGAAACGCAATCTCTTTTCTACCTTAAATAATATGTATTACCTTAGTCCATGTATTCAGCCTTCTGTTTTTCTCATAACTGAGATTGTGCAAGAATGGAAGAACCACTAGCGCACTGCGAAATGTGAGAAGATCTTCGAGACGATACAATTTCAGGCACGTTGCCCTGGCTGTGTGCCGAGCTTTTCTCGTGTTTTGTGTTTCTCTCGCAAGACTGACAATCAATGGAAGTGGGGCATCCCAAAAGGCACTGACTTAAAGCCTCGACTCGCGAGCAGCCCATGGTGTCCATTAGGATCAAATCTTCCTCTGCAGGTGTGAACATCGCCCTATTAACGACATCCATCGCAGCACGTGCCTCAAGGTATGAGATCTCATCCATGTAGACATCATAGCGTAGCGCGCAGCGCGTCATCGGCAGATGCGACTTCTCCACATCATTGCCAACAACACTGTGCAGGAAAAATCGGTCGCCTAGCCACTGAGCTTTCATCCTAGGTGAAAACCCGGACATGAGCACACTTCGCTTTGCAATCTCACAAACATCCGCAGCAGAAAGGGACCAAACGTTCTGGGCAGTCGTGTATTCCTCTAGGAGGGGTTGCTCTGTGTTGTGGAACATCAGTGCCCCGTCGGTGCCCAACGAGACGTTCAGGCCCTGGCGGAAGAAAGTGGGAAATGGATTGTCAGAATATTTGCAAAAGAGCGCGTTGTTGGACAAAGGCACAATCGCAAGAGGAATCTGGGTGAGGTAATACAAGTACCGCAGGACCGGCCGCTTCATGAGGTTGATTCCATGCCCGATTCCATTTGCGAGAAAAAAGACATCTGCCATGTGATCTGGATCTCCACTTTCTCCGGCATGAGGTCTGAAATCGAACGTGCACAATCCCTTTGAAGCTCGAAACCGGTTAAGCGTGGTGATGTTGGCCCACATGTAGTACATGTAATACGCGAAGGGCGGGTTCTCAGCACGTGTCCACTGGGCCGGAGGTAAAAAGACCATCTCGCCTGACTCCAGGCTGCTCTCATCGTCAACACTATCGAAGCCTGAGACGTGTTGAAGAAAATAGTGTAGTAACGGATGCTTCTCCGGGTGGAGAGAGGCCTCCCAGAGGGGATTGAAGATATTCCAAAGCATCTCTTCAAAATTTCTTAACACACCACTAAGTCGATATAAATTGAAAAGACGAGGAATTTGAATCATCCAGCGGTTGGTGTGGTGCGCCATGCCGTGAATGAAAGCCCACTTCGCCAGACGCATCCACTCTCCGTGGTCACGACCGTAAATGGAAAGACGATTTTCCGTAAAAATGTTGCCCTCCCTCTCATTCTTGTCAAAGACCTCACTTCGGATGAGCTCGGCAAAGTAGCGCCCCCCCATGAAATTGTCGGTTTTAAGTAGTAGCGAGCGCAGCTCGGAAACACGCATCGGGCTGTAGCGGCTGTTGAACTCATCGAACCGGTTGAAAGTTGCCTTTCCGGCCTGTACGTCAAGCGCCGCAATTGTGAGGCCCTGGATTCGATTCTGTAAAGACTCCGCTGGGTTCACCTCATTGGCTCTCATAAGATGTGGGCGATGCGGAGATGCTCCCCTAACCCTGTTATTTGCTCTGGAGAGAAGATCGAGACGCTTTTCAACTACCTTACGATACATTTCCCCAAGCGTGATAGCGAGACCTGTCTTGGCATCTACCCCAATAACATCATCTCCATTAAACTGAACCTTATGCTTTAAAAACGACAAAAGGGATTTAGCTGTGAAGCCCCCAGCCATGTGACAGTGCACGTCAACCTTAACGATGTTAAAGACGTCTGCCTTAGAGTCTCGCCTTACGAGCAGGCTATTTGACGCACTATTCGAATGGGTGGCGTGTCTTGTAACGGCACCATCCAGTGCCGTATTGGACATTTTTTCACCCTCTGAAGATTTTGGATTCGAGGAGAGACACTCAGTTGTTAGATTCGCATCCTCATACTCCCCTGACGGTATCTCGACAAAGTAAGCTTCTTCGTCGTCTTTGGTCAGTGCAATATGTAGATTATACTTGCATTCTAGCATTCCTAATCGCTTAGAACAAAACTCTTGCACGCTGTGGTTGCTGCTAAGCGCGCGAAGCTGAAGCACATGCTGTTGAAAGGTGGCCCACGTCGGAAGTGGAACAAATGGGTGCGTGTTGTAGGACGTGACCGCTGTATTTTTTTGTCTTCCCCTCTTCTCGTTACAGCTTCGGCTGCTGCTTTTATCCAACAAGACGTCTATAACACCGTCACGAATCGCATAGGAAGTGGGTTGGGGGGGTGCTGCAGGATTGGCACCCATTTTCCCAGAGGAATCAGACTTACCGCAAGATACACTACTCCCAGCTCCTCTTTTATCCACAGATTTCTCTGCCTCCTGTCTGTAGAAAGACAACGACGGCCTCACATCGTACTGCTGGTAATTTTGCCTCAGCGCCATACAATGCACCACCATTTTGGCGATGTCACTCGGACTCTCGTTTTTGGGACCGATGATTTTGATGCGAGGAAATCGGAGGGCCGCCTCCAGGTGTTCATGATGTGATTGATGACGACGATGTTTACGCGCTGTAGAGTCTTTTCGATTGCCATCCCACTCCTCCTCTGTAGCGGAAGAAAGGCAGGAGGAAGGGATGTTGAAAAACGTATACAGACGATTCCACCGCGTCACAACTTGGGATTCGTGCATGCAGAGTGAAATATCATCAAGAAAAGAGGCTCTACCGATTCGTGCCGTCGCCAGAGCTGGAGATGAAAACGACATCGAAGACACCTCGAACGAAGGATCCGTGTGTGCTTGAGGAAGGGCTTTACGACACAAGAGATCCATCTCGTGGCACAATGCCGCATCACGAAAATTGAGCCGCAACGAACTCACTTGAGTGAGGGGAAAGTTGTTATACCGAGCCTCAACGCGGGGCCAGGCCTCCCCCCAAAAAGCCTCCCGAAAACATTGAAAGTGGTCTCGGTTTCCTTTGTTCACTCCATCTCCATCCACGACGTGGCAGTTTCCACGGAAGTGGGGCATACGACTTTCCATCGACCGCAGACACATCTCCGTGAGGTCGGTGGTCGCTAGACCCAGGTGCTTACCAATATTCAGCAGCTCCTCGTTTAGGGCCTCATCAGTGTGGTAGAAAAAAAGAGGGTTGAGGGTAGAAATCGATACGTGCAGGCCAACCCGTATGGCCAGCAAGATCGCGTTGTCAGTTAGAGTATTTTTGATTGTGGAGTTGCTGTGATGATTGCTCGACGGGGTGAGCACGAGGTGTCGCTGAGTGAGATAGTATAGGTACGTCAGCGGTCCCCACTCAAAAGCTTGAGTCGGGTTCACGATCTCGTCGGCTATCAAAAGCCCTAAGATGCTTTCTGTGAACATGGTTCGGCTGTTATTTGAGCCGTTACTGTGGAGGCGAAGACGCAGAGGGCCTGGAATAATAGGTGCATGGTGGTGGTAAAGAGTATGAAAGGGTAAATGATGCGAATATGTAAACTCACTATCATATCTCTCCCTTGTGTCGTTCCAAAAATGAAAATCGCCTGGGGATCCGGCCGTGCCCTGGTCCGTGTAGTGATTGCCGTGCTTTTTACTACTTTCCATAACTCCTCCTTTCTTTCTCTTACTGGCACCGTGTGTCGACGTCTCGTTTGAGTCGCGCGTCCGATAGAAATACTCGTGCGCGCAGGTGAAGCAGTTCAATAGTTGCACGTTGCGCTGAATGTGAAAAGCTACAAATGCATTGGACGGGGCTGCGTCAGAGGAACGCAGGGGATACTGAGAAGGGGTTGACACTACCGGTAGCTCCTGTAACACCGCTGACGCGTGGCCCAGGCTAATGGAAAAGGAAGTCAGACGCTGAAGAAAACGGACGCGGCTGGGATACGACTCAGGATCTAGCAGCGCTTCCCAAATAGGTTCGAAAATATTCTGGAGTACGTCTTGGAAGGTTTCAGCCTTGCCAGACAGATCGTTTCTATCGGTCTTGCTCAGGTGCTCTTGACACATGACCCACCACCACGGTGCCGATTCCTCATCTTGATGAGGAGAGTCCTCGGTTGGGGTTGCGAAGGCTCCCTGTGTGACGTGAATACTGAAGCAGATGCGATTTTCCTCCAGAATTCCACTCCGAACGCACCAGTCAGCAATGCGATCCAGCTCCCCACGCTCAGAACCGTTGACAGTTACTTCAAGCTCGATTGCATCAAACTCACTTCCCGGAGTGTGCAGGATCCGTGATAGGGCGGGTACCACAAATTTAGCAAAAAGATCCCCTTTATTTTCATTGTTGATTGATAAAAAATTTCTCAAGTTTTCATACACGTATTGGGCTTCACTAGGGATTTTCTTTTCCCCGATGGGAGTGTGATGCAAGTCAGGCCAGGAGCCATTGATGGCTCGTGCGTACTGCGGAGTCAAGAAGAGCCCTTCCGGCGTTAAGGCACGCGTTGCGTCACCAGACATTACGTCTACAGCAGGCCGACCATGGTTCAGAGGAAACTCATCTCCTCGCTTTCCCTCAACACCACAGAAACGCATCACGAGATCTCGCACAGTGATCTCACCCTCAGCAACGCGATTCCGCGCTTCCCAATTACCCATCTCCGCATCGGATTCATTAACACACGACTTTTTGCTGCAGGTTAAGCCCCGCTCTTCTGACTTAGGAGGTTCTTCACTGCGTTTCGTATTTAAAGAAGTTCTTTTTTGAGGCTCATTGTTTGAAGAACCTTCATCGCCGTCGGTAGATATGCTGTTGTTGTCAGAAGCTGAATGAATTACCACATAATTCGGATCACTCCGGCATATAGACTCAATAAACTTCAGAAGGGATCTGGCTGAGATACACGTTTCCAGGCGACGAATGTCGCTCTTCGGGGCTCGCATGACGCTCCCACCACCCATCACCGAGTCGCACTGATCTTCGCGCGAGCCGTTATAGGCGCTGTACAAGGCGTATCGGCTCTTCAGAATTCGCAGGCGCGGCTCACAGGCCGTGAAGAGTTTGGGGTCGGCAGCAATGTCGCTCAGTCGGCCAAAGCACTCCCGGAAGTTGGTGTAGTCCAGGGTAGGGTGCTCAAAAAGGTCCCTGTCAAGGAACATTTGCTGCGGGTAAATAAGCCCGTTTTTGTGGCAGACAATAAGAGGCTCGTGTGTTCGTCGTGTGGGACGTAATCCTCTATGGGAGCGCATTTCATTTGGTAAGGCATAGCCGCGAGGGTCTAACGGGAATCGAGCACATTCGCCTGGATTCTCGGTCATATTATCCTTTTCTGGTGGCAAAACCGAAAAGGAATGTTCTTTGGAGTCGCTATTGATTCCAGCCACTTTGAGACCTGTCTCCGTCGTAGGTGAAGTTGAAAACGCTGAGTCACAATGCTGGACATGCACAAAGGCTGATAAAATGACATCCAGAACGGGATACATGATTTTCTGTTTTGCACGAAGTTTCTCGATGCTTCGACAAATCTTCCCGAATGAGGAACTCGAAAAGCGGATACGTGAAGTGTTGTCATCGGTTTCGAATCCACTGAATAGCTCATTGGTACGATGGGAAAGCTGCACAGCAGCCGTTAAGGTCTTCGCAGACTCTATAATCCGCAGGGCTTCCAGAAGGAGAGGAGCAGCTTTAAGGAAAACATCATCGCCCTCGTCATTTTCAATGACTACACTATGCCACCGCTGCTCCATCAAGCACGTAAGGAATAAATAATAAAAGGGTTTAAAACCACCTCTTGGTCAGGATTACAGCGCTCTGGAAAAAACACGGTAAAAACGATGTCTTTAATTTCAAAGAAGAAGAAAAAATACAACGCTTCAAAAGATTTACCTCGACATAAACGATCCTAACTCACGATCTTAATTGGGAAACAACTCTAAAACCAACTTGATTAAGTTTGTCTGGATAAGCTGCACAAATGGTAACTGAAGCAGGGCTGTATTTTTCAACCCAAAGGTCCCTTCTATCGGTGAAACTATTGTACGCAGTGCCTTGTGTGGTGTCTTTTTTTCCTAAGTGTCACATTCGAAGATAAGCAAAAAAAAAACAGGAGCAAGGATATATGAGAAAAAGCTTTTGATCAATATAGAGGCACAGGCTCAGCTATATTATACTCATATTGTTCCCTTCTACTGATGCTTTCATTCTGGAGCATTTTGAATCGAACGAGTCAATTCAGAGGAATTAGCTTCGAAAATTCGATGAATCCCCATCCGACCCATTATCCTTTTATTAACAATGCTTAACCGAACAAAACTATTAATGAAATGCGTTTGCAAATATTTAGCAATTAGCTTTTTTAGCCATTCCATCATCGTCTAACCTGAAAACTTTGGAAAAGCGTAACTCATGTCAACCCCCTTCTTCTGCAGGAAGTTGTTCCGTCTGTTCTGGCGATAAGTCGCCATAACATAATCCCGAAGAGCCTCCATCTCCTTCTTCTTAGGATCCTCCCCTGCGTTGGGACGACCAGGGTGGGGCAACACCCGATCGCCGGCGTTGGTGTTGTCGATGCGGTGGGTAATTGCGGGGGCCAGCCCAAGTCGCGCCAGCCGCTTCTCTTCCCCAAGCCCGCCGCCCTCACGGTCGGCAACAAATCGGTACTGCGCAGGCCCCCTTACCGGACGTCCTTCGCGAAGAGGTCGCGTTCCTTCCAAACGGCGTGCCAGCCGTGTCACCGCGGCGTCTTTATTAGGCACTACCTCAAAGACCGGCGGCGCCTCCACCCGCTCGCCGAACTTTGGGATGTCAATTAACTCAAAGAAATCTCGCGGCCGCCGTGTCACAGCCGGAGGTGACGCGGTAAACCCGACCACACTGTCATCAAAGGAAATCCGTTTCCGCTCAGAGGAGTCGGTCCCGTTTGTGTCATGAACTGGGTTTGTGTCACAGTTATTCCCCGCCTCGTGTGGCTTACCAATGGAAGTCAAATCCGAATCGTCGTTGTGGTCAACATCAGCTGTGAGCGTTTTCCGTTTTTTGGCTTGCCCCTTTTTGGACGTTGGGTTTGCACCGTCGTTGCTGCTTTTGGCGGCCTTACTCTTCTCTTTCTGGAGCTCTTTGAGCTTCTTTTCAAAGGCCAGGTTAAAGTCCGAGTTCTCGTGGGAGGACCTCTTGCGACTCTTTTTGGTAGCCAGACGTGAAAGTTCCTCCTCCATTTTCTGGATTTGCTCCGCGACACGCTGACGACGTGCTTCAGCCTTTTTACGATGCTTCTTTTCCTTTTTGCGAGCAATGATTTCCTCAACCGTACGCGGCTGATCATTGTCCTCAGGATCTGTGGTACGAGGATGACGACTGCGCTGCGTTTTGATGGGGTTTCCCACAGAGGCTAAGAATTCTTGATTAAGAGAGACTGCAGAGCTGGAATTTTCCGTTCGTGTCTTTTTCTTTTGCCGCTGCTCTGTCTTTTGAAGGTTTCCACCCGTTCCTATGCTATCAGTTTCGGTTTCCCCATTGGGGGAAGGAGTATTGTTGAGGTCCGAGACATTTTGATCGGATGACATCGAGGTTGCCATGGAGTCCTTTTTGCGCTTTTTCAGAGAAGGGGAATCGATACAGGCATCTTCCTGCGATCGCGTCCGTCTAGATCCTTTAGCGCTCTTTTGATCACCAAGGCTCTCCGAAGAGCCCCTAATTTCAACATTATTATCCTCGTTGTCACCTGTTTCGGCCTCTCTGCCTTCTTGCAATGTCTCCTTTGAGCACTGCTTTGGTGCCTTAGTGCCTTGTTTTTCTTCATCTTCAAGTTGTTGCCGCTCTTGCCTTCGTTTTTCCAGACGCGCACGCTTGGCTTGCAAGTACTCAAATACGCCCCGCTGGCTATGTGGAATGTCCTCATCGGTTCCCATCGTCTTTGGGGTGGGCGCCTGATTCGCTAGCCGGGCCCGCTTTTGCTCTAACTGAAAGGGAGACAACTTTGGATTCTTGTTTCGCTTTCGTCTTGAGGACTTGTGCCGCGGCACACGTTCCCGTCTCGCCATTTCCCCGTACTTTTGGAGCGAAGGTTGTAATTTTACTACTCCACGTATAGAGTATATCCCGTTTCTCCAATGCGGTAGATGCTTTGCGGAAGATGTATACCGATTACTGAACAAAAATAAAAAAAGGTAAACAGAAGAAGAGGTTGAATGCAATAACAACAAAAAACGACACAAACACAAGTTCCCAGCTATCGATATTTATAAAATCTATATATATGCATATATGAAAGGTTTCCTAAAGGATCCTTCATATACGTGCATATACGAATGGGGATACCCTCATGTAAGTACTTTTCCTTTGATATCCGACGACTCCAAAGTGTGTTTTCAGTTTATTAATTTAAACGAGTTACAAAAGACTAAATTCATCTTCAATTCACTTCATCCTTCATTTAACGACAATCAAAGGGTCAACAGAACCTTCTCCTTCCGATCCCTACACATCAGAAAGGGTGTTAAGTCAGTAAGCCGTGCTGCAATAATTTGCTTAGCTATCGGTATGTACTTCTCACACGATTTCAAGCAAAAAACTTTTTCCACGTAGACCTTATCCATACACTGCCGCCGTTTCCTGTTCCTGCTGTGTGATAAACTCGGCGAAGGAGCGCGAATGGATGTCGGAAAGCTTCATCTCCACGCGCACATTGCCCTCAACGTGGAACTGATCCAATAACTGCTTGGCCTTGAAGAGCGTTTCCTGATCACGAAAGACGACCCGAAAGTGTTTCGCGTAGAGCCGCCAACAGGAAAGAAACCCGGGAAGATCCCGCAGATGCCGTCGCAAGTCCTTCACACCCCAACCTGCCAGAACAACCGCCACGGCGGAAACCAGATCGCGCTGATGCCTGGGAAACTGCCTAACCCACACGGCCCCTTCCTTTTCCTTGGGAGTTTTCGCTATTTTTTCTTCCCCGTCAGAACCCTTTTCTTTAGCTTGGCGTCGCTTTCCGGGCTCCGAGAGAAGCACCTCCCCAGATTCCCTGCCCGGGAGGTTCACGTGGAAACGGGGGGGGTGGGTGAAGTAGGGCCGATGGCATAACCCCTTCGCCATCTCCTCCAGCGAGGAGAACACCCCACGAGCGGTTCCAGCCCCAGGCCCACGAGACGTCTCTTCCGTGATCTCCAGCCCCTCGTCAAGGGAACGGGGAGTTTGAGAACGATCCGTCGATTTCGAGGTCCCCTCCGCGGCTTTTCCTGGGCGTTTTGTTGAGGTGGAGGCGGTGTGGGGGGAGGCAAAAATGGTGTGGATAGAGGCATCCGCCGCCCCCCGAACCGTCAGCTCCGCGGATCGGGTCTCGCTCCTGCAGAGAAGGCTGTAAGTGCACTTTCCCTCACCACTCATCGAGTCGCTACTGGGGTCCTTTCCACCTTTCTCTCCTGTATTTTGCAAGGTCTCCGCTTCCCCCTCTGCCGTGTTGGTTTTCCCAGACTGAAGACGGCCTCCTCGAGCACCGGGAAGATTTAGATTCGCCTGATTCAGCTCGGGTACTAAGTGGCAATAGGCGGGCAAATTGTACTGGTGCACCTTGGTGAAATCATTCTCGACGTTTTGAATAATCACGACGTACTTTTCATTCGTTTCTGGGGGTGCACCCTTTACAGACTTGGCTTGTGTCTTCCGACGGCTAGTGTTGTCGATCTTCTTCTTTTTGTCGGACCGCGATCCTCGATGTGTACTTGATTGAGACCGTTGAGAGGCGCCCTGTGATTCCCCACGCTGCCTTTTTTTTCTCTGACGATCTTTTGGCGGCATGTTTGCCCTTTTCGTTTACTCCCTGAATTTTTGCAAAAATAAATAAAAGTTGGGTGACGGCAGATGGAAATGGTTACATAATAGCTTGGAAAAAAAGGAGTTGACGCATAAGTCTCCACAATAATACTCGTTTCTGTCAACTACAGTAACAGGCCTTTTTATTTTCATGCCAGCTTTTTTGTTTCGTAAATCACATAATAAGCCAAATTCACCTTTCCTAAAGTGAAGGCTGCGTGGAGGAGTTAGATAAATTTGAGTCGTTTGGCTCAGATTTTCCTGTCCCCTGTTACTCTTTGCACAGTCGCCCACATTTGGTGCTATCCAACATAATATACAAGACTATAAGCAAAAGATTATGAAAGTAAAATAAACGTCTGTAGTCTCACAGCTTTTCAAAAACATACCGTGCCTTAGACAAGGAAAATAGGTCCTCCCGCGTAGTAAACATGGACTGAATCATGGAGCCTATGAACCAATGAAACAAAGGTTGCCAAAAAACAGTAATAATTTCCGTAAAACTACCCGCAATACCAAACCACAGCTTTGGCGCGAGAGATGGATCGATTCTACCGTACAGCTCCCTTGTCGCGTGGTTTGCTTTCATCATAGCAAACGCCCATACCAGAGCCTGGATGGACGCACAAATGGAAATGCCGTACTGGAAATACGGGCTCTTAGGATTCCAGGAACGACGCCCCGCCCCCCCCCAAGGTCGCGGAACTTTCGAGGCATCAACTCTCACCTCCTCGTGCGGGTTCCCTGGCGCCATCCGCAGAAGCTCCTCCGTGCTCACGCGCAGCGCCAAGCACGCCTTCCAACACCCATACCCCCCGAGGAGGAGGAGAAAAATCGAGATCAGGGTGCAGAAGACGCTTAACGGGATTGTCATCGACCCCCACGACGTCGTCACCCCGTTGATTAACCCTTGCAGGGCGGTCTGTTGATCCAAACGAGAGGGATGAGGAGCGTTTGAATTTCCCGTTGCGATGGACGGAGGGGTCGCTTTCATCAGGGTAGTGACATTGAGAAGGCGGCTTAGTCTTTCCCGCTCCTCCGGCCCCAACGCCGTGGAGGCGAAGACGGTGCCGGAGAAGAGGAAGCCGGTGTAGACGAAAGCCAAGAAAGAGTGCAGGCAGGCCAAAACCCGCAACAGCATCGCACTCGTCCGGAGGCTATTGGCAAAGTAGACGAGGACCTTATCCTGCTCCGAGGAGCTAAGGACGTCGCGCTGAATGAGATCTGGAACGGGTTGGTTGCTATTGGACTTCGGGTTGGATTGTCGGTGCCGCATGGTGTGGAATGGCTTTGTTTATTCTTGCGCTCAAAAGGGGTTTCTTGAGAACAGCACAATGCAAAAAAAAACTCGAATATGAAGAAGATAAAATAGTTTCGAGATCTGTGAGGAGGAACCCATCCATCCTTTGAGGCCTGACCACGAAAAGAGCATCACCGCTAGGAAAAAGATGGAAGCGGCTACTTTTCCTACATTTAATTATGTGCACAGATAGGGTAGATTTTTTTTTTATTACAGTCTTAATGCTATAGTAAACTTTTGTACTTTTGTAAAAACCCCAATTCTATGTCTTCAGCACAAATTGACACTACCAAATCGAAAAGGCTATAAATTATTAAAAAATAACAAAAAACATAATAAGCAATGTTACCATTTCATCAATAACAAGATTGCTTCTAATAAAAAACAAATTTAGGATTCAAACAATGTCCATGTCCGATCCTCTATAATGTTCGAGACACAATAAACTAAAGGAGATCGGTAAATTTTCGCAAATTCCTTCGATTACGAAAAAATAGTCTTGATTTAGATACTAATTTACGCATTCCCCGCTGAAGTATCTGAATCATTCTGTTTACCCTGTACAGATTCGAGATACGGTAACAGAGAAAGTGCACGCCATATGCTTGGTCCACTTCCCTTAGCCGCCTGCACCACCGGCGTAGCGCTGCACGAGGCCTGAAGGTGGAGCCCAGCGATCGTGTTACAAGAGCGCCATATACCCTCATCCAGAGTCGTTTCTCAGTAGTAAGGGCCTTACAAGCAAAGATCTCGAATGTATTAAGGCTTAAGTTGTTGATGGTGTAGGGAATCACAAGCCTCGTCCCGCGTGGTTGGTATTTTTTCTGCAGTTCCAAAGAATCGATGGGGGCGATGAACGCACTACGAGAGCCTTTTGAAAGTTTCAGTGGAGAATTTCGCGGGGATAAATTTGGCGAGTGCGTCGCCAGTGCATGATCCGAGTCTAATAACAGAAAGGCATCCCTCCAGTCTAGCGGGGGCATCTCCTCTGCAGAAGGATTCCGGGATTCTTCTCCATTGCAGTCAAATTTACTGAGAAAGCGAACAAATTTCACCTGAATCCTCGTGTTCACATCCCTAGAAAGAAATACTAACTGCAGCACGATAGCGAGGGTGATTCCAATCCAATACAGCCAGGTTGATAAGATTTCTAATTCATTGCTTGAGTAGCCATTACACATCATGGAGGTATACCTCACGAAATCAATTTCAGCCCACCGCTTGTCCGACCCATTCCATCCGCTGTGTCCGATCACAACAGGGAGGGGGCCCTTGTAAAAATCGCACGTCGGAGTATCATCCAACACGTCATCGATAGCGGAGATCACTGAGATTGGGTTGCCCTCTGCATGAATGGTATTATTTGGTTTCTCAGGTGTTTGTTCGAACGCGAGAGGAGTGCGTTCTGAACGCGCAAGTTTGAATTTCTCCATGACGACATCTCCTGATGGGAGGGAGTGCTTCAACGGATGAAAGAGCCACCTTTTGATTCGCTGCCAGACCTGTCGGGCATCGCTCAGCCACGTGGAGAAGTAAAACAAGGTGGGTGATGTGTAGAGACGCGTGCGGGTAAGGCGATCAAAGTGAGACTTTTCATAAGCTACCTGAACCAGCGGGTTCATGAGAATGACTGGTGTGCGACCCTCACGCAGTATCGTGGCATGCATGATATCTACACACAAAAGTACACACTCGGAAGAAAGACATACTCCATCGCGAACTTGGTAACCTTTTTCTCGGATGGTGGCCCCGAAAGATGGTATGAGGGAGTGACAGAAGTGTAGGGTGGGATTTCGGGCTTTGTAGTATGCCGCATCATTCAGTACGTATCGCCGATCCATGGAAGAAAAATCTCGTGAGATGGGAAAGTTGGAATATGAGTCACTAAGCTGTTGTTTAGGAACGTACTGAACCTTCGGTTTCAGAGTCGAATTCATCTGACCCTCGTTGGACAGGGCACCCAGATTCACCGGGATAACCTTGAACAGCAACTCAATCCAGTGAAATAAACCTGCCACTTCCCCGCGGGCCGAATCCTGATCAAAGCGCTTTGGATTCTCTTGATATTGTCTGGGTTGCATGGAGGTACGGTTTTGCAGCTGAGTAACTCGTCTTGCGACGTGTGCATGCAGCTCCGCTTGAAGATCTTTGATGTTTTGCCTCTGTTTTTTTTATTTTTTGCCGCTGCAAACTTGCTTTTATCGTACAACTTTCGGATCATTGCATAAGCGTCATGCCATAGCTGACGAATGATGGCAAGGCGATGCGTTAGAATACGCTCATAGTGATTTTCAAGTTCCATCATAAATTTCGTTTCATTTGCGTCGACACCCTATCGACTGCCCGGGGCCTCGCTATAGCTCTTCCCGATACGATCAAAAATAACACCAGAGGGCATCCGAAAGGATTGCAGGAGGGGCGATCTCGACAGGGCGTCTGTGATATAAGGCACCTTTAGGCATAGCCCATGCTCATACACCTGCAGGACTTTGAGTCTAAAAGGCGGAATAAACGAATCCTCTCGACTCGCCATCAGCGGATGGTCGATATCACGCGGAAGGTCTTGAGGGGCCGTCCCTTCATTGAGATAGGCGTTGAGGTGGAACTCCCACCACGGGGTGGAATACGCGGGGAACCCCTGCGCATCGCCGCCATCACAGCGAAGAACGCGGCAAAGAAGGCGCCTAGGCGTGTAAAAGAAGAGGTCCTGCTCGAGCGGGGACTTCGCCTGAGGGGCGAACGTCAAAAGTGGATTCAGCAGCGTCGCCAGAGAGTCGATTTCCCCCACCGAGGGGGCGTCTGCGGGAGGGGAAAGAGACGTCTTCGCGGCACGCAAAGCGGAGGCCTCATCAGGTCCCTTTGGTTCGTTGAGCTCGACTTCAGAAGTCGCCGAGACCGAGTCTGTGGGCGGGATCCGAGGAGGAGACGCCGCCTTTTCGGAGAGAACCCCCAAACCGCGTTGGGGAAGAAAAAGGCGACCACGGATTGCCCCCAGACCATTCCAGCAGGACTTAACAAACACGCCGGTGCTCTTTTCCGCGCCTTCGGAGGAGGCCCCCGATAGGATGCGGGCGATCGCACTCCGCATCGTTGGATTGTCAGAGTACGGCATGTAAGGGAGAAAGTTGCCCCCGAGGTGATCCCGAGCCACCCAGGTGTCGTAAAAAAGATTATAAAAATCCATCCCACACGCGATATCAAACGAACCACGGGGATCCCGCGATGAGGGTCCCACGTTACCGGGATGAAGTGGGCGGGGATTCCTTGAGTGATTCAGCTTCATCATAGGGTCCTTCGAACGATATCGACTCACATCGACGTTAGCTGGCTTCATAATATCGCCGTCGGGGGGTATTTGGGTAGCCATCTGAGCCTCTGGCTCGGTCTCCACAACCGGGTAAGGTCGCTCGGGCGGAAGAAAATGCCGTTCAGAAATAAAACAACCAAATCGTCCTCATCAAGCGAACCGCTTCTGGGCTTGCCTAATGCGTCATCCAGATCGATATGATTAAACACCACGCCATCCTCAGCAAAAGTGTTGGGATTAGCAAAGGAGGTGCTCGTGGAGTTCTTTCTCACAAAGATATTCATACCGAGCTCCTGCAGCGGCTGCATCGCCTTGTTTCGAACGCACTGCAGCCATTCAATGCGTTCGTGGAAGGGCTGCCGCTCCACGTAACCCAGACAACTCCCACCCACGGTGGCGTAGATCACCTCAACGCCCGCTTTTTGCAAATAAGGATTGAGCAAAGACCTAATCAAGGGACCCGTCAAATCCTCTGATATGCTGGCATAGATCACCACGACGACCGAGGTGCGAACCTCAAAGAACGGGGCGAGCTCGTCCTCGATGAACGCCACCAAGGCCTCGGTCAGGAAGGGTAACAAGTCTTCATTGTTGAAAAGATTCAGAACAATGTAGAATGACTTCCAACGATAAGTTGGAGGGCGTGTAGCCCGACGTTGCGGAAGATCAAAATAATCGACCTCACCCCATTCCACCTTATCACGAAGGGAAGGGTGGATCGTAGCGAGGTCGGCGGGATCCAAGTGCGTCTGACGGTTAGACGGTGTACGAGGAACGTCCGGCGGGAGGGGTGCCACCCGCTCCACCGTTGTCGACTCTAAACGCTGCCATCGATAGCCCGATTGCGTCGAGTTTCCTTCGCGGTATAAATAATTCACCTCTCCGCCTTCCGTAACCGAATAGATCTTATCAGGACCTATCGCGCTATTAATTTCTTCCCTAAGTGTGAAAGAGTCATTTCTGATGTGTTGACTGATTCGTTCTGCCGCCAGACGATGTTGCGCGCCAGGGAGACACCTCAGATTGAGGGGGACGTAATAATCCGGATCAATAAGGGTTCTTCCATCAATGACGTCATCCTATCCAGGCAGGGAATTGTATAATTTATACAACTTCTTAAGTTTATCTTCCCGTTTTCCGGTTAGTATAGAAAGCTCATGGGTAAGATTGAGCACATAATTCCATGACTCTACTTCCTGTTCATGCGCATCATCCGCAGAGCCGATAATCCGATCAAAGACATCAGGGGACCAAAAACGTAGGAAAATCACTCCTAATATTAAATAAACGAATAAAACAAACACGACGACATGCCTAGTAAGCCGTTTCATACCCTTCTGACTAAACTGAAGCTAACTAAAGTGAACGTTACGTCCAATGAGAAACCATTGAATTTAAAGTAAAAAGGATTCTGAGGCGGGGGAAAAAGATAATCAACGATGAAACCCGTTCTTCTTCAGTGTTCATTTTTTGTTATTGAAGTTTAAACCATTTGATTTGGATGACCAAATCCATCCGCCTCATCCACTTTGCATATAAATTCTGATATTGAATATACTATCACAAGGGCAAAAACCACGAATCATAATGATACTATGTGTATATTCTCTCTCTATATATATATTGCGTGGGCTTGTATCATCACAACCTTCATCGTTGATCGCATCTCCGCTCTCTTCCCTCTTTTTTTCCATTATTTCCAGTCCTTCAGACGGCGATGGATGCGGAAATGGAGGCCTGCGCGTGGTGGACACCGCCGGCGTTGACAAAAACGGTCCCCTCCCCCGCCCACCCCACCGTTCCGCTCGGCACCAACACCCGCGGCGAAAGCAACACGAGCGCGGGTGGAAAACGCGACGCCCCTCGCACCCCCCCTGTCGCGAGATGATACATCGATGCCGTGGAAGCCCCCTGAGAATCGCGATTCCCCGCGCGAAGTTCGTCAAAATCGGAATCCCAGCCTTCCCCTTCCTCCTCCCCTTCTCGTTCCATGCTTTCCGCTGGGGTAGGGAGGAGTTCGGGAAGTTCGCGGTCGAGATCTTCCAAGGCGACGAAGAGGTCGGGCGCGCGTTGGAGAAACTCCCGCTGCTCCGCAGTGTAAAGCCGTCGAACCTCCCGCTCGACCTCCGCCATCACCGCGGCGGAAAAGACGGTGGCAGGGGAGAATAACGGGGCTCCTCGCGCCCCGCCTTCCGCCCCCTCGGTGGGAGAAACCGCGGCGGGCGCGGAATCCACCAGCTCCATCCCGTAGTAACGCGTTAGCCGTGCTAAAACCGATCTCGCGCGCGGGCTACTCCCTTCCCCTCCGTCGTCCTCGCCTTCGGAGGGGTTGGTGTCGTTTTGGGGGGCATCGTCGTCCTCGTCTTGACGGGGATGATGCTGAAGATGTCGCGCGCGGGGTGGATCGCTCGCGGGGTGGGGAATCGCAATCCGTCGGGCGTAGGTTTCACCCTCGAGGACCACCCACAACTCCGCCCCGCGCGCGCCCACGACGACCGCCGACTTCCCCTCCCACATGCCCGCGCGAAACCGCATCGGCTGCCCGTGCGAGAGCCCAAACACCTCTTCCAGGAGGCTGGGATGGGTGGAAAAAAACTGCACCTCCGAGTCCTGCGTGAAAAACGGGAGATCACGAATGACATCCCCTGGGGAAAGCGGTGGGGGCCCCACCGTTTCGGTCGATCCCCCGCCCGCTACTTTTTGATAAACGCGGGAAAAAAAACGCGCGAGCCGCGTCCCGTTTTGCCGCCGCGCGAGATCCTCCCGATGACGACGCGCGGCGTGCGCGTAGGCGGCGGGCGCGATCCCGACCCCCGTCGGGCTGCTATGATTCGCATCGAGAGGATATCGATGCCTCCCGTAAGGGATTTTACCCCGGCTGGAGGACTTCTTAATCCGCGGTTTATCCACCTTCATCGAAGAAGAACCCTTTGGGGAGGGAATGTGGAAGAAAAGGGAAGTTTTTTCGTCTCGTATGGGTTGCTCGATCGACCCGAAGAATCCAAAAGTAAGGTGGATTCGGAAGCGACTGAAATGAGAATCAGGCGGCGAAGGTTAGAGGGTATTCTAAAAGTTTTAAAAATAGAATAATACTAATGGCAAAACAATGCGGTAAACCAAAAGCAAGGGAACAACGAGGGAGGGTATTGGGTTTCTACCATTTCCAAGAAGATGATCGCCTCACATTCATCTCTGCTAGGATGATGTCTATTTCCCCAGTGATTAAGAGTTTTTCTGACCTAAATAGTTAACCATACACAATGGTTTGCTTATCATCACACCTTCTGGATAATAATAAAATAAAAATAATGGTAATAATAATAACAAAGAAACCACACGTGTACCAACTATTCGCCTTTAGGGGTCCTTTTTCTCCGTTTAAATGGTCGCCACCCGCCGCGGCGTGGGGGATGGCGGTCGTCGCCGCATCCCCGCGCAGAACCGACCTCCTCGAACGAAAAAGGCGATGAAAATCACTAGCAGGAAAGCCCCCACGACGCGAAATCCTGCTTTTTCTGCCATCCTTTTCAATCCCAACCCCCATTCTGGATTTCTTTCCAAGAATGCGGTGGGAGGAAGCCGGCCACAGGAGTCAACGCCCCCTCCCTGATTTGCGTTTCGAGCGGGCGAAGAAAGGACTGCCGCGGCGGGATCGTCGTTGTAGGGGGTTCCTAAATGTTGTAGAAACTCCTCCTCCTCCTCACGTGCGGTGCTTAATAAAGAAGATCGTGAGAATTCCTCGCGAGGGTTGCCCACACTCCCCTCCACGGAAACATCCCGATCACAAGATGGGATCTCACCCGCAAAGCTCATCTGCGTGAAACGCACAAAAGGGGATCGATGCAACATCGAATTGACAAGAATCCCCACCTGCATCTGATCTGATGACGAGCTCTGAAGAATGTGATGCATCAGCTCCACCTCCTCGTACGGGAAGGTCTCCTCCAGAAAGGCGTGAGATCGATTAGGGGTGGATAATTCTTCTTCATCCACATCTTGTTTTTGCGTATTTTCATCGAGGCGCTTTTTATCGAGAAAAGCATGATCAAACATCCCAACCGCCACCCGGCAGGGGGGTGGATACACCCCTGCCCGCGCTCCCACAGGATTACCTTCACGGACTGGAGAAAACCACCCGTGATGCTTCGCTAATACGGCGTAAAAAAGTTCTTTAAGGAGCTCCAGACAGGTGGTGGATTGAACGCCTTCGGACTGATGCAGGCGTCGAATCAGGTCGTTCTGCGGGTTAAAAAAGTAAAGGCCTTCGTCGTGAAGTTCGGCAAAATCCACGTGATGGGCCACATAAACCTGAAGGAGTTGCGTGAACAGTCGTTGAACCTTCGGCGTGGAGGCGGAGAGGCAATAGCTATCCGTCATAAACCCTACCTCCCCCGCAGAATAAGAAAACGAAGGGAACGACAAGATTCCAATCGTCCCTTGAGATGAAGAAATGGGGGGAGGAGGTTCTTTTCCGGAGAATTCGCGTTTGCCCCACGGCTGTCGCGACTTTTTCCAGGGATCGTAGCCACCACAGAGGAGTAAATCATACGCGGCGGGTTGTAGGGGTTCGGTGAGTTTGTCAGGCGCGCTGCCGGGCGTGATGGGATTGCTCACCAAACGAAGAATCCCTCCCGCGCGGAATTCGCCAATAGAGCGCCACCGCTCCGGAGCATGAGCAGCCTCCCGTCGCCCTCTAAAGCCTTTTTGAACCCCACCACAAGGGAATGGCGGGCGCAAATCGAGTGATGTCATCCACAACCCAGGACGCACATCCACCTCGCTAAGTTCGGGGATCATTGCGGTGTGGGGTATTAGGGGGCACTTTTCTCGATTATGACATGGGTTGGATTGATTTTTATCTCGGGCTCCCGTATCTTTATGGATCAACTCCTTCACCCAACGGTTGAGGGAGAAAACGCGGGAGCTTTTCAAACCGCAATCACACGTTGAACACTCACCAGTAACGGGTGAAGATGGCATGATCGGGTGGAAAGAACGTTGTTCAGAGGCATTACCACAACAAGCCTCAGCCGTAACAACTATAGAACACAGCTTAGAAAAAAAGTCTGGATCGCTGCTCACCTCTTCAGATATGGGAGCGTAGTTCTGTCTTGTTTCGAAAATAGAAAAAGCTGGACTAGTCTTATTCATATCTTTGCTTGCCTTATGCTCGTCAGAGCTTCGAAAAAAATGCGTCGCGGCTGGAGGGTTCATCCAGTCGGTAATTAAAATTACGTTTAAACCACCACGATTGGTATCAGACCGAATCGCCGAGGTGATAAGACGTCGTACAGAAGGCAGCATCGGCAGCCACTGGTGCGCGATTAGCAGGGTGCCCACGGAAGAAAGGTAATCTGTCATCCAAGCCATTTCACCTTCGCGCTTACATTCCAAGCTCGATGAGGAAAAGGACTGTGGGATCAAAATGGAGAAGAAATCCACATAAAATCCCAGCTCTCGGGTTAAAAAGAGAAAGAGCAAAGCGAGATTTGCGTGTGGATGATTAACAAAAGGTCTAGGGTTCGCACGGGAAGCCGATGAAGCCCTGGTAAAACCACCCCCCGCCTTGTAGAAATTTCCATCACCCCCAACGGTTGAAAATGAATTACCTTGTGAAAAGGTTGAGGATGACGACGACGAATAATCTAAAGAATTCAACCGCAGATGTGAAGTATCGATAATCAGACGTCGCAAACGTGAAGGCGATTTAGTCTTGATGGAAACGACAAATGGAATGGTGATGTGTGTTAGAAAAGGGGTTCGCGCTTTCATAGCGAGCGCGCAGGGTGCCTTACTGCACGAGTAAACGAGCATAATTTTCCCACGCATATCAATTTGCACGTATGGATTCGGAAGAATGGAATTGCTTTGCTTCCTTCTGATGCCAACAATATTATCCCCACACTCAGAGTTAGGGGGAGATTTACGATTCTCGCTGTTTTTGTTATCCTGGCATTCGCTGCGATTAGGAAGGAATGCTTGAATCATAACAGATACGGTGCCCGTGTGAGCGTGCAGCTTCCTTGTGGCATCCACCTGAATATTAAGCTTAGGGATCGCTAAAGAAGACTGTAAAATCGAATGATTTAGCGAGAACGTTCTATAACAATTTCGTTTTTCTTCCTTGCCACCATGATCACGATGAAAAGGATCGCAAAATCCCCCATCTACAGCTTTATAGCCAACCACATCATCAATAGTGTAGCTCCATCCACGACGCTCCAAAGCCTCAGATTCAAAGTGCCCTTTGAAACGAGAGACATCATTATCCACCTTCGATTGCATTTTCTCTCGTTTTTCTTCTTTGCTGTTGATATTGCTATCGTTGCATTGCAATAGGGTAGCATTTGCGCAGCCGGCGACGTGCAGCGTCAGATTAAATACTTTCGGCGCCGCGCCGAGATAGAGCGCCTGTTCGCAGTGCGGCCAGTGGTAGAGACAATCGGCTCTCTCAGCTTGACAGTTTCCATACTTACAAAAGTCATTGGTTTGCACGTCTAGCCGCGGCGGGAAAACCACCCATCCAGCGAGAGTAAGACGTTCCGCAGCAGACAACTCACCATCGTTATGATGCTCATCATCATCATCATGACGATGGTGATCTTGCGCAGATTTGCGATCTCTTTCCACCTCTCGTGAAGTTGCGTCATTCGCTTCTCGCTGGAATCGCTTAGTACGCGCCTCGATTAGGACGAGAGCGCGGTCGGGTTGAATTTCACCCGCTCCTTGAGCTACCATGCTATACTGTAACAGATGGAGGTAATCGGTGTACGTACGCATAAGAGCATCCCCGGCGTTAACGGGGGCAGTAGATGAATTGCTCCTGAAAAGATTGCGTCGTGTAGCGAAGTACCATGCACCTTCTTTTTCCCTCACTTGCTTCATTGCCGGTGGTGTAAGGCGTCTAGCAGTTTTGATAAGAATCTCTTTGATTAGCGCGATATTTATTTTAGTGGGTAAAGATGGTGTTGGATGTGATACGAGGTTTGGTTGCTGAAGTGCTTCAATGCATAACACCACAGCACCTGCGACGAGGGCAGCGGCAATGCTTGTACCGGAGCGGTTGCTCACTAGCGTCCAAGACTCCGCCCACGTCTCGCCCGCAGTATCGAAAGCAGCTCCGTCATCCACCGCGTGGTTGGGGGTCCTTATAGACGTTTGGGCGGTTATTTCTTCGCGTTTCGAAGCCGGGTGAAAATCTGTCGTGAACTCCCCACCGTTCCTCCCCATTCGTACAGCCTCTAAAGCGCAAACGCGTTCCCCCACCGCCACCACCTCCGGCTTCATGCGCCCCGCCCCTAAAGGCAGCTCCGTTGTTGTAGGACCGCGACTGGAGAACGCCGAGACCATACCCGATCGAAATACACGTGAATTCCCAGTATGATTCCCCGTATCACCGCCTGGTGTGGTCTTTCTCATAGGTTGCATCAACGGTTTCCTGGATATCGACCCCACGGTTAAGACCTCCGGCAAGTCACCAGGGCTTAGGATTTCCCCCAACCCCCCTCCTTCGTTTCCCGCGGCCACCACCACCACCACCCCGGCGGTCGCCAGCGCGCGAATCTCCCGCGCGATCGCTCCATTTCGCCGAAAGACTTCTCTCCCGAAGCAGAGGCAGAGGACACGGCCACGGTTGGGGTCCCGCACGACCGCGGCCTGGAGGCCCCGCAGTGCGGCGAGGATGTACCGCTGGCGGGTCACCCCTGCGGCGTCAAAGACACGCACGACGTCCAGCTGGGCCCCCGGGGCGAGGCCGCGATAACACCGTTGGGGCTTGGTTCGGCCGAGACAAATATCCCC
>HF955066.1:133009-144843 GCA_000582765.1 Phytomonas sp. EM1 | reverse complement strand
TTCCCTCGTAGACTGAACGGAGGCTCCCGTCCATTCCGCTCCGGGGAAGGTTGCGGCCCGCTTGGGGGGTCGCCGCCGGGTCGTTTTTTCTCCTCCCCTTCGAGCGCGCGATGGGGGTGGACGGCGCCGCTGAGCTGCCGGCAAAGCGCATCCGCCAGCGTCGACGACGACGAGCGCGAACTCGCGCAGCGGGAGGTCGTCGTCGCCAGTGGCGGGGGTGGGAAGGAGGGGCGTTTGATCATCCGCAGCAGCCGTGGTGGGGAGAGTGAGGGAAGCGAAGGAAAGACGGCCGAGGCCCCGTGTAACGCCGTCACCTGTGGGCGAAGGAGCTGCGTCGGGGAGGAAACGGACGTGGGGTGCGAATCCCCCCCTCCCCTTCCCCCTCCACCACCGCCGTTGCGTTCTATCTTTTCATGGCCTCGCATCCCGTTGCTCATCGTGGTCGATAGGGGTTTGGTGTCGTTTTCGTGATCCTCATCGCCGCCACCGGCGGGGTTTTGCTCCTCCGAGAAGCTGGTTGAGCCGTCGAACTCGAGGCGGCGGTAGAGCTGCTTGTTTTTGAGTTTGCTGCGGAGCAGCCGCGCGGTAATGGCGGAGCCGCTGCCGTCGCCGAGATTCCCACGACAGCGAGAGTTGTTGCCGTTGATAGCCTCTGGAGTGATAATGGCCAACTTGGATTCCGGCATCAACTTCCCTCCCCGCCCCGTTTCGTCCCCCCTTTCCTTCTCTCGTGACAAGTTCGTTAATAAGGGTGAAAATAGGGTAACTAGACGCTATCGTCTTTCCTGTTCACTTTTTGATACCTTGGTTTTCTTCTTTTACTCTATATTTGCTAAAATCATAGAAAGGAGAATACAATTCCTAAGTCCCTTAGTTATGATTAGTATTGCCTGTTTTTTAATGGTTCAATATTACGCGTGCCATATAACCATCCCTAATCATATATCTAAAGGTTTTTTAAAAAAATCAAAAAGGATGAAAAAGATCAAGACCAAACACATTCTATTAAAGTGTACTATCAAAAGGTCATGCGTCACAGAAGAAGAAGAATTTTCTAAATCCTTCTTCTTAGACTAGTACGTATTCCTGCAAAATTGTTGCTTGATGGTTACTATCTTAGTTATTTCATTTGCCCCTTTCGTTTTGTTAAAAAGCACTAAAGACGGAAAACGAAAACGTAACTTTGCTCCCGCTTCTCTTTGCTTTTCCTTTAAACTGAATTTTTTCCCACAAAAGGTTAAAACCATTGACAAAATTGTCTCCTTGCGCTTTTCCCCTTGAGTTTAATTTAAAAAAATTGGAAGCATGCATATTGTTGCGCAAACTTTAAAATACGTAAAGAAGAAAAATTGGCACTTAATATCACTATTTTACCGCTGACTTGGTGGGGAAGGCGACAGGTGGTGGGAGAATAAGAATTTATAGAGAAACCATGCACCTTTATGTTGTAGTTGTATTAATCTAGACTGTTGGCTTAGTAAATTTATTGGTCCGCAAGCATCCTTACTAGTCATAGGGCGCGTTACCTTCTTGTCCATTTGATCCTACCAAAAACACTTTTTCCCCTTTCCCCCCCGCATCTTTGCCCCCACAATAAAAAAAAGAACGAAACTGAAATCTCCCTAACTCCCCCTAATCCCATTTATTACGAATAAAGGAAACTAGAGATTAAATATAGTCGAAAGGGAAAGAATACTAAAGTATTTGGGAAAGCAACAAACTGAAATAAAAACCAGCACACAGAATTCTCTCATTTGCTTTACTATCGAAAAACTCAAAAAATCGTTTAATTCTGCTCCTAACAGGATAACCTATATTTATTTACCCAAATCTAGCATTTGAAATAGTATTTTACTAAAAAATCTATAATTACTTGCTTTTAAAAATTGTATAGGAAAGTTGGATCTGCAGGTGGCATTCACGTCCACACATGCTTCTAAAGAGGTGGACGTATGTACTGCAGGAACATATATAAAAAAGGGAGCACTTTCGACCTCGGCACATGAACTCAGTTCAATATTATTTACATCAATGAAAGAAAAATACCCTATAGTTGCTCAGTATCCTTATATAATCTGTGTATATATTAACATTACTTTTTTATTTTCCGCACACACAGAGAATAAATAAAGGAAAAAACTAAAATATGAAAGCAAGATAGACAAAAATATATTTAATTAATCTCAAACCCTTCAATACTTTTCACCGTTTTATTCTAGTGCAGAGTTCCGAAGCGAATTTTAAAATCACGCTCTCCTGGGAAGACGATCCCCACGCCTTTTTTAAAAGATAAAAATATCCTCCTCTGCGTACCCGATCTTCAACAGGTTTGGCTTCACGGCAACCTGATTCATCGCGGGGGGGCCGCACACCAGCGCGAGCACCGATCGCGACCTTTCTTTTTCGTTTTCTCGCTTTTCTTCCCCATTTGCTTCCGCCGTGTTTTCCTTTTCGCGCGCATCCCCGTCAAGAGGTTTGGAGGGTATCGGGAGATGAGCCCGCAGCATCTCCTCCGTGATGTAGCCAACATCGTACGCCCAATCCGACGGCGCGTCACGATCCACGGTATACCACACCCGCACCCTTCCTTCCCCTTCCCGCACGAAGGTATCAAGCTCCTCGCGCAACAAAATATCCTCGGGTGATTGATTCGCGTAAATCAGATCGACCTCCGTTCGATCCGACGGATCCTTCCGAATCGCGTGGATAATCTGAAGGAACGGGGTGATGCCGGAACCCCCGGCGATCATCGCGAAACGATCCACGTGAAATCGACGGGTTGTCGAAGGTGGGGTGGGAATCGAGCAATTCCCTCCACCGAGGTATTCAAGCCGCCCTTTCGGACCCCGCACGTCGATCGTGTCGTTCATCTGCATTCGATAAAGGTGTTGGGTAAGGCGGCCGCCACGAGGGTACTTCGGGTGCACCCCGGCGAAGTAAACTTTGATGAGCAAATCAACATACCCCCGCGTATCGTGCGCGATAGGGGTGTAGGAGTGCACCACGAGCTCTTTTTTCCCCTCCCCGAGGTCGCATTCCGCACGGAGGGCGATGTGTTGTCCAATGGGAAGCCCCAACTCCTGGGAAGGGTGGGGGAGCGCGAAACGGAAGACGAAGGAATCCGGGCTCACCTGCCGTCGCGCCATCAGGCGAAAGGGCTGGAAATTGATCGGATCCAACGCCGCCTTGTGCACGCCCCGCCGTAAAAAGGAGATCGACATCATGCTGGCGGTGAGAAGAATCAGAAGGATCGCAAGAAGCAACGCGACCATCGCACGAGTGAAGGAATACCCACTTCTTCTCAAGGGTGGGAGAGGCGTGTGTTTTCCCCTCAGCGATAAACTGGACGTTGTGAGGGGGGCTGACAAAAAGGAAGGTCCGACGGCTTCGGAACTCGGCGTCGATACAAAAAAAAGAGAAAAAATTATGCAGTTTGGGAGTCGGATGAAGGATGCAAATTCAGAGAACTGCAAGTGGTCGACAGAGCACGTAGGTAAGCGGAAGAAACAAGTCTAGGAAAATCATAAATAAACATAGAGACGGAATAAAAGAAAGCAATGCGGGAAAGGAAATTCAAAACATCCATTATATTTGCCAGCCCTGGCTAAAATACTCGATACATCGCAATTTTCAAACTAAAGAGGAGACAAGAAAGGCAAAGGACAAGGTGTTACACTGCTTTTCATCACCCCATTCTCCGTTTACATAGAAACAGATGATATAAATACATTTGATAAACTACAGAAACATAAACAAAGAAAGAGAATGAGCTAGGATGGGAAGAAAAAAGAATAGGAGTTTAACAAATCACTCAACTTTTGGCATAGACAAACTTTTAAAATGCATACTTCTTTTTCATCATCATCGCCTCCCTGGAAAAGCAGATTTGGTATTTTCCGATAAGCCAAGGCGTTTTTACGGAGCATAGTGAAGACGATATGCACGCGCTAGACATATAATAAATGGCGATTGCCTGGAGGAGTGAAGAAGATCAAAAAGGAAGCGAAGCCACAAGGCTTATATAAACTCTTTAGTGTGTTGATATTTGGGTAAAACACAACGCCAGGAGAATGGATATTTCAGTGAAATGTGAAATGGAAAGCGTTGCACATGTAAAGGACATCGTAAGTAACCTTGATATTGCCTTTTGATATCCTGTAATGATCTCTTTCATGAGTAGATTGTGCAAACTTGGATTTCAAACTTGCGGTTGAATTTACCCCGCCATTATCTTCGTTTTAGAGATGAAGAAAGAGTAAAATGTAAAAGTTCCCTATGTGAATCTATAAAAGGGTAGGAATTAACAAATATAAATGGAAACAATAAGAGATTTTGAAGCGAATTGAGTTTATCAAACATATATGTCATACAACCTCCAAACAGAGGGAAACCTTACCTAGCCCTCCCCAGTTTCTACCTGTTACTTTTCTTTTTATGAGTATATAAATATATATGTAAAGGATTTAAACATGGGCCTTTCACAACTTTTCAACCTTCACAATCCCGCCAAAATCGCAATAGGGGGCGAGAAGTCATTAATATATTGAACTTCTATTCATTTCGTCCCGCCTTATTGACTATAAACTCCATACGGCGGGCGCTATGTTGAATTTTAGACAATTTAGGGACGGATTTAATAAACAAATGGGAATTTTCAATTACCATTTTGTGTATTTAAACACCTAAAGAAATAACAGTAGTGCTAATAATAATATAATAAATATCTATTCATCTGTCTATTTATAGATAGATAGACAAAAAAATAACGTATATGTTTATGATGCACCTCTGCCTTATTTCCTTGAGAAGGTTCTTGAAAATTCTGGGGTTGATTGCTTTCTTTTTCCTTCCCTTTTTTTTACAAGTAAAATATTGAAAAAGTTGACTTATCCTTACGATATTGAACATTTTCCTTCCCCTTCACGAAGTCTGCCTGACAAACTTTCATCCTACGCTCGCGCAGGGCGAGGAGACCAGCCTCGGTGCAAATCGCCTTGATATCTGCCCCACTCATCTCATCCTTGGCGTGGATGAACTCGCTAATATCCACATCCTCAGCGAGCGACATCCGACTGGTGTGGATGTTAAAGATCATCTTCTTTGTTTTCTCATCCGGAAAAGGGAATTCAATCTTGCGATCGATCCGTCCGGGTCGAATTAGCGCAGGGTCGAGCGTGTCGATCCGATTCGTCGCCATAATCACCTTCACATCGCTGGAGCTGTCAAAGCCGTCGAGCTGAGTGAGAAGCTCGAGCATTGTGCGCTGAACCTCCTTCGTACCGCTGCTATCCGTTTCGTAGCGCTTCGTCCCGATCGCGTCGATCTCGTCGATGAAGACGATCGACGGGGAGTTTTCCTCCGCAACGCGGAATAATTCGCGAACGAGCTTCGGCCCTTCACCTGCATATTGTTGAATCAACTCCGATCCGACAACGCGGAGAAACGTCGCGCTCGTTTGATTTGCCACTGCCTTCGCGAGGAGGGTTTTCCCCGTGCCGGGCACCCCATACAAAATAACTCCCTTGGGGGGTTTAATCCCCACCTCATCGTACAACTCTGGATGCGAAAGGGGAAACTCCACCGCCTCTTTGATCTCCTGGATTTGACTCTCCAGGCCGCCGATATCCGCATAGGTATCCGTTGGCGCCTTTTCAACCTTCATCACACTCACAAGGGGGTCGACGTTATCCTTCAAAACCCCCACAATACTGTGCTGACGGTCGTGCAGGAGGACGCTACAACCCAACTCCAGCTGCTCCTTATCCACAAAGGAAAGCAACGGCACGTAGAACTCCGCGCCGGAGATGGAGACGATCGCGTGGCCGTCGTCAATCGCCTCGTCGAGGGTGGCGACCTCCAACGGGGTGCCGCGCAACTCCTCGACTTTTCGCAGCTCCGCCTCGTAATGGGAGAGGGCGCCGTCCTCCAAGGCCGTCTGGGCCTCCCGCCGCGCCCCAATCGTGCGGAGGAGCTCCTCCTCTAAAAGCAGGTGATCCTTGCAACGCTCCAGGCGGTACTGTCGAAGCAAACAGGCGCGCGCGGGGTGGATTTTAGGGAGCCGGGTGGCGGCATCCGGGCCGGCTTTTTTCTTTCGTTTGCCGATCTGCGGCGCGACGGGAGGTTCCCACTTCTCGGGCTGCTTTTTTTGCCCCTTCGGTTGCTGCTGGCCCATCCCCTCGAGAAATCAGCTCCCCACGCGCAGAATAATAATAACAATAAGTTGTAGAAGAAGACGGAGAGGACGAAACGTAACGGAAAAAACTCCCGGTCCTGCCCCTGTGAAAAAATGCGATGAAAGAAACTCAAAAAAAAACTTAAAAAACGCAACAATCACAAAGAGAACGAAAGAACGGAGAGGAAATGGAAAGGATTGAAAAAGCATTTCAAAACTAGGTATTTCTGCCAAGAGGAGGAGGGTAGAAGTATACCTCCAACTACGTCAACAGGATCAGCCGTGACCTTTTTTCTTTTAAAAAAAGGCGGATAATGACAAGCGCGGCACGTTTTAAGTATTTTTTACTCATATTAAACTGTTAAAGCCGATTTCCAATCAGCCCTTGTGGTGAAGTAAAACGCCGATATGCTCACAAAAAAAAGAAGGAAAGACGGTGGCTGGTTCATTCACAACACAAAGACGAATATAAATATGCATTTACATGGGTTTAGAAATTCAAGCACAGGTTGTACTTTTACCTTTCTAAGTTAATGGGAAGCTCCAAAAAAGGGTTGTCATGCTGAAAAAAAAATGAAGAAGAGGAGGTGTATGCTTGAACAGCGGAGATCCTCCAAAACTCGAAAGAAGAGTCCCTTTCTTTTTTATTCTTCCTGTTTAAATTACGCTGCACCCTTTGGTGCATCACGTTCAAAATGAACGCCATATATTTATTGCTAGTTATGCTAGGAATAGAAAACAAAACAAACTACAAAACTTCTACCTATTTAGCAAAGATAAACGCCACAGTGGGCTCCCCGGCGCGGCACTTACGACGAGCCGCGGCGTGTCCACTGAAACTTTCATCGGTTGCGTACTTCACAAGGATGTTGCTCACACCAGATAGCTTGCTAATGTTATCGTTCACGCTCGAGAGCAGCTCAAAATCGTTTACGACAGGCTCTAACGACATCGCCTGCAGGCCGTACTTCTCAACGTTCGTGCGAACAAAAGAGATGAAGGCCATCGTATCCGGAATGAGGTTCTTTGGCAGCCATTCTGAGCTGGAACTGATGATTTGCTTGGCGATATCTGCGGGGAAGGTGTTGCTGTTTTCCTGATAGATCGCCTGCAGACGTTTGAGCGCGCCGACTTGCCACTCGGCATACTCGACGAGGGTATAGATCACGACGGTCTCCACCACCTTCTTCTGCTTCGTACATTTCGCCACCTGCGCGCGGATCTCCTTCACGACCTCCATCATCACGCGATTCATGACGATCAGCGGATAATCCAGCGGCGCGTCAGGCTTTGGAAAGGCTTGTACCACCACCGTTCCCTCCTTTTTCAGGACGTTTTGCCACATATGCTCGCAGAAGTGCGGCGCGAGCGGCATCAGGAGGAGCGTGAGGAGCTCGTAGTAGCGCTGCACGAGCCCGCCGTGCACCATCACATCCCCGCAGTTCAGCTTGTACTGGCTGAACTCATTGGTGAGCTCGTGAAAGGCGGTGTTGAGGACCATACGGAACTGCATACTCTCGTAATACCCATCTGTGGCAGTGGTGATGGTGTTGAGGGTGTTGTTAAAGATCTTATCGAAGACGTTGTGAGGGCCGGTGCGCATATCCTCACGGGCGAGCTGCTCCTTCGCCTGCTCAAGCAGCGTGGTAAGCTTCAGGACGAAACTCGCGGCGGTATCACGCACGAAGTTCGCATCCTCAAGCGTATCCCCTGCATCCGCGCAGGCGAGGCGGGTGGCATCCGCGCCGTACGTCTCGATGGCCTCCCCGAGCGAGATGAAATTTCCCTTCGACTTCGCCATCTTTTCGTTGTCGACTTGGATATGCCCATTGCAGAAGATCGCGCGCGGCCATTTGCTCTGGTCATCCGGCCAAATCGCAGCGTGGTTGTACAAAAACATCGTCAGATGGTTCTGAATAAGATCCTTAGCGGAGCAGCGGATGTCGACCGGGTAGAAGTACTCAAACTCGTTTCGCATCAGCTCGAGCGAGGCGATCGGCATGCCGACCGTGGCCGCGACCGTCGCGGCGTCGCCGGCGCCGTGAAAAATGTGATCGAAGATCTCATCGGTGAACATCTCCGGCTTCAGCCCGTACGGGTTGGACTCGCCCGCGACGCCGTCCAGCACGAGCGTGCCGTCCTTGGTCACATGAAGGAAGCGGCTGATGGTGTAGTACGCCATGTAGATGGTGGAGTCGGAGAGGCTGTCAATAATCATGGAGTGGCTTTCCTCACACGGGAGGTAGGTCCCTAAGCCGAAGGTCCGGCTGCAGGGCCAATCCGAGAGCCAATTCAGCACTTCGACGAAGCCGTTTCGGACGCCCTGGCAGAACAGATTCATCGATTCAAGGTGTTTCTGCACCACCTCGCGCCAGTTTGGCTGGCCATACTCGATATACCACTGATCCCCCAGCGCGACGACGCAGTCGTCGCCGGAGCGACTCGTCACCGGCCGGACCGGCTCGCAATACCGCACCCCTTCCCCGTTCTCCTCCAGCCACCGCTGGGTTTTCAGCTTGGCATCCGCGACGCGTTCCCCGGTGAAGGGCCCCGCCACCATCACCCCTTGGTAGAACCCTAGCTGATAACAAACCCGCTTGGCCTCCTCCAGAGGCTCCGTCGCGTTGGGCCCGTTGACACGGAGTCGTTCGCACATCACCTCGGCACAATTCGTCCCCAACTCCGGCACCTCAATAATCGGGACAGGCAGGAACGGAAGGACCCATTCGTCCCGTATGCCCAACTTCTTCCGGTACTCCGGCTTGTCACGGAGTTGGCGGAGGTTGATGTGGTCATCCGGGGAATCGGAGGGTTCTGAAAGCACCACCCCGGTTCCTTTCCCTTCCATGATGGTACTCATCGGGAGGGTGAAAATAGTTGGATACGGCGCCAATGGGGCGGCCAAAGGAAGGCCAATCAGAGAGGCTCCCGACACCTCAAAGAGCGGCGAGGGTTCCGCCCACTTCCGACCGTTGATAGTGAAGTCCTGGTACGCCATATTTCGAGCGGAACGCGCCGTCATCACGAAGATCTCCTCCACATTGGTTCGGTCGTTCAGGACGGCGTAGGCGCGGTAGGTGATATCTGGGCTCACCCAACAGTTCGTCTGCCCGACGATCGTCTCCGCGCGGAGGGTCGCGGCGGGGAGGACAACCCGACGATCCCCAATAATCCCCGCGAAAGGCTTGAAGGTCGGATGTGTCAGGAGATCCTGCACGGTGAGTTTTACCACCGTGTATTCCTGTGGAAGGGCGCCCTCGCCGCTAGCCCGGTCATGATCCGCGCACGGCTGCCCATCCAAGGGGGAGTAGATGCAGTAGCGCTTGCCGAAATTGAGCAGCCCGGCCTTGCGGAGTTTACGGAACTGCCAGGAGACGAAACGGTCGAAGTACGGGTTTTGCGTCGTTGTGATGAACGAGCGGCGGAAGTCGATGTGGCAGCCAAACTGACGCAAGTCCTGGATCGCGATCGGGGGGAAGTAATCCAGCCACTGCTGCGGGTTCGCGAATTTTGGAATCTCGCTATCTGGAATCCCCATCGATTGCATGATCGCCCACTGCGGTTTCGCCGGGCCGACTTTGCCGCGTTTGCTCTTGAATTTTAACAAATCCGTCAGCTCCGACGGCGAACTCGGCGACTTGGCGGTCTCCTCAGAGGAATCCGGGAAAACAGGGGGGTTGCCGTACATCTCGATCTCCTTCGCGATCTTCTGCGCGCATGCCGCAATCGGGGTTCCCGTCACGTGAAACCCAAACGGCCATAACGACCGGCACCCTTTCATCCGTTGATAACGCGAGATGAATTCTGACTTTGTGAGCGAAAAACCATGCCCGAGGTGAAGGCGGCCATTCATGTAAGGAAACGGGAAGGTGGTGAGATATTTCGGCGGGCGCGCCTCACCCGGCTGCGGGGCATCCACCTCATGCAGGCGATTCTTCTCCCAGTACGCCTGCGCGACCTTCTCAATGGCAACGAGCGTATCACGACGGGTGGTTGACATGGGATTAAAAAACAATTTCAGCCTGATTTATGGACAATATAAATGGTAATCACAATAATATGTGTATGTTTGTGAGCGTGTTTTGGGGAGCGGAAACGGGAACTTTTTCGTTCTTTGTATCCCTTACCCAGAATGCGGGCCTGATACTCGAGTTGTTATGAGGGAAGTGTTTCAATTAATGCTAGAGCGTGATCAAAGAATAAAAAACTAATGAGATGGGAGAAGAAAAAGAGAAACGCAGGTTGAAAAAATCCGCCTATATAATTTTGGGTTTTATTTTACGCGATAATCATACTACACGCCTAAATCGAAAGGTCGCTTGAGGAAAAACGTCCATACGTATGCGTGCAAAAGCGGAGGGAGAAAGAAAAGGAAGACGTTAAGTATAAAAACCCTCCCTTTCTCCCCCTGCACTAAACCTCAGGTAGTTCTTTTTTTTTGTTCGCGTGAATGTTGAAAAATATGTAACATATATTCTACATGATCTGACTAAAGTACACGGAAAGCCACGCAAAAACAGGAACATCTAAACAAAAAATACCTCCTAGTCAATGCGTTCATCTCTTCTCCCCCACTCATTCAAATAAATTAAAAACAAATGCAAAGGAGAAAGCTATACATCCCCTTTCCTATACACATTAACCCAACTTAATGAAAGGTATTCTGATATCTAAATAGGATAAACTCAGCCTGAAGAACCACTTCCAGTATCCCACGCCATGCTCTAAAAATGAACCTCTTCTAAGACGAGAATAGGATGATGCCATGCACCCAAACAACCCCCTCACACGTTATTTTCTCAACTCGCTCTCGCTCTCTCTCTCTCTCTCTCTCTCATTTTTTTCCTTTATTTTCTTTTTATTATTTGGAAGAAGAGAAGGGGGTAGCAGGCAAGGGGGCTCGATTTTAATCCATCCGCATGGCCTTTTCGACCAGCACGGGATGCATATCCGGCGGGATTTGTGAGCGAATATAATCCAAATACTGCGCATCATCCGCCGCCATATCCGCGAGGTGCTGCTGCGCGCCCGCCCGCTCAGCCGCCTTCTCTTCCTGCATCCGACGCGACCGTTCCTCCGCCTGCTGTTTTTGAAACGCCTTCAAAGCGGTGGTGGAGGCGCGAAGGGCGGCCTTTTCGGCCACCTCCGCCTCCCGCAGCTCCCCGGCGCGACGGCGCTGATCCGCGAGGTACGCCTTCTCCTCCTCGACGCTGAAAAACCCGAAAGCGGTGGCCTCCGCTTTTCGCGGAGGCGAAGACGACGAAAGCCCATTCACCCCGCCCGCCTCGCGTGCGTGGGATCGACTTTCCGAGGCCGATCGTGCGGTGCGGCGACGGGCATCCTCTCCGGATTCGATTTGATCTAAAAAGCTTGGAAACTTTTCCGCAAAAAGGTCCTGTGTTCGCTCGGTGGGTCCCGGTTGGGCGTGGAGCTCCGTATAACGCGCGAGGCCGATGGCTTTGCGCTGCTCAAATGCCTCACGTTTCGCGCGCACGTGGGGCAGGGGTTGATCGGTTGTCTTTCCGGGCAAAAACCCCTTTTCCTCACTGCCCGCCGCGATTTCCTTCTCATGATCCTGGCGACGCTGGCGAAGGCGGAGGGTGGGTGGGAGATACGGCCGGGCGAGGCTGTCGTTCACCGCCTGCATCTCCGCGATGCGCGC
>HF955066.1:50329-122327 GCA_000582765.1 Phytomonas sp. EM1 | reverse complement strand
GGTGGGCTGAGACGGCGTCGGCCGCCGCTGTGACAGGCCGCGGGGGGATGGGTGGGCTTTCGGTGGCCGGCGCGGGCCTTCGGGGGCTCCGTCGCGGGGCCGCGAGGGGACGGCGTGCGCAGCTTCTGGACGGGCGTTGGGTCGGGGTTGGGGCTGGGATCGGCCCCTGCCTCAACAGCAAGACGGCTCGGGGTGGGGTGAAGTTTAGAGGGAAGCCGGATTCGGTCCGGCGCGCTGCCGCTACGGCCCACCTTGGCGGCCGGGTGCATGACGACCATCCCCGATCGGTTTTCTCGCACGGAGGGTTCGGGCTGACCGGTTGGGAAGGGGTAAGTGGGTGTCGCGAGAGTGGTTACTTTTTCGATATCCTCAATGCGGGGTTGACCTGATAACAATTTGGTGGAATGAGGATGGAGAGTGAGAAACGAAGAGGAGGAGAAATGGAAGTGAAAGTGAAAGTGGAAAGGTTCATACAATGAAAAACGACAGCGACATCAAGTGGCCAGAAGGATACCAAAAAAAGAAAAGTCACTTAGAGGGTTCCCATGCTCCAGAGCCTGAACAGGGCCTCATAAAACGCAATAGCAAATGTACACATGGGAAGAAGGGAAAGATTTTGCGAGGGTTGAAGCTCAAAATAGAAAAAAAAATCGTGCGGATTTTTTGGGACGTTTTAGTGCTGAGAATTATGGAGGTGGGATACGGGATTGCGTAAAACTGCTGATGACGTTTTCATATTAATTTTCTTTCTTTTCAAGTAGCATTGATCGCATCTAGTAGCACATCCCACTCATCCGAACGATCCAACCCGATCTAAACAGATTATCCTACCAGAAAAAAAAATGAACTAGTCTCGGAAATGAATGTAGATGGATAGAAAAACTTCTTTCTCCTCGCTTTATGTATTCATACGTATGAATTCATTTTACCTCCTTTCTCTATTGCATGAGATTCCTACTCATACGAGTAACGACTCGGTGGATCAAGCGCCTGCAAATGGCCTTGTGTGAATAAATTCGGATCCTGTAGCTTCTTCGTAGCCTTGCTCAGCCGCATAATCCGTTCACGCCACTGTGGATCCTCAAAATTATCCAGCTCCGCCTTGTAGTTGGGGTTGCTCGCGACCAGCATAGATGCCTGCCCGCGTTCCTGTAGCGCCTGACGCATAGCCCGCGACCGCACGACTTTTTGAATGTCCGGCTCCACGTCCAACCATTTATAACTCGGGTTTATTCGTGATGTACGAATTGAAACAACACCCTTCACTGTGGCATACAACGTGTAAGTATTTGGATCCATCCTAACATTCCGCCCAGGGCGATATTCCGGCTGTCGGGAATATCGATCTTGGCCGAAGCGCCGACGCTGCTCTTTCAGCTTCTCAACAGGCGCGACGGGGGTTCCTGGAATGACGTGAAAAACTTTGAACTTTTTGCGAAAAGTGCCCGCCTGGTTCCTGGCGCTGCCGCCTGTTACTTTGCTTGCCAGGCAGGCATGTGTCAAGCAAAACATTCCTACAAGAGGTTAAAGAATAAAAGCCCTCCTAAAAAACTCTGATTTTATTTTGTGATAGCCTGCGAAAAGTTCTTCGTGAATTGTGGACTAGAAGCCAGAACTAGGGCAATAAATGACGATTAAGCTAACTACCACTACGCTTAATTCGCCCTCCGTTTTTTCAACGAAACTCTTGATGATAAATGGATATCCAAAACGTCCAATAATAATCAAGGGAAAAAAGAGTAGCATACATCTCCATAGCACTATGTATCACCAAGTCTACCATGTCTGCGGAGGAAATGATACCCATCGTTAATTAGAGGGTTAAACTCCCTTTATTTTGTTATTTGCCTATTCTTAGAAACATCAATAATATTAATGACTTGAACAATTTTCAGTCCTTATTCGCATGGTTATTATTTTTTATCAATTAGTCTTCAACTTAATTTTTTTAAAAATTAATGTTTATTAATGAGGCGTGGGAAAAAATTAGGTTTATAAAGCCATATGCATCAACTAGACTTTAAAAAAAAATACAAATGAGTTCGGGAGATCGAGTGTCTTTGACAATAACAAATCCAATCTACTTCTACTAACACTTGGATCACTTATTAAGGGTGTATTTCTTTTTTTATGGATTAATTTAGTTAAATATACAAAACAATCAACACGATGGATATAAAGTGAAAGGAAATCAAACATAAAACGAAAAAATGAAAAGCAAGCCTACCTTTATGAACACAGAAGTGTTTATAAAGGTGAATAATGAAAGGGCAACTCAACTTTTGCTTTCATTTAAGGGGTAAGGAATTGACCGCTCATGAACAATAGATATGCAATTTTCAATTGGCTACTTCAATAATCTCTTAAAAAAAATTGAAAACACTTCATACTATTGATAAAAACCATCAGGATTTACGGTGAGCAAGTCTTTAAAACAAAAAGGGCAATAAACTCACTGGAGGCCCACTCCTTAGTTCTTAACGGAGAAAAGGAATAAAAAGATTCACAAACTGAAGAAACATGCTAACTAAAGGCTCGGCAACATTTTTGCGCTTTTCATTTGTTCCATTCGTAATTAATCATAAAATCTTCACGTATTAGATGACTTCTATATTTCATGTCTACCAACTATATTTAAGCTTTGAAAATGAGAAGTCATTAGGTATATACTACCATTTACTAGGTCGACTTAAATCTCTAAATTTTAGATACTTGATTATTTACTTAGCATGCTTCCTTCCGTTCGTAACGGTTAGAAAACTCAAAAAAAAATATCTCAACCTGAGACAAAGTTCAGGACCCATTTCCCAGTGCGAAAATAAAAGCAAAAGAAGCAATTTGCATAGTAAATACACTTCCCATGGGTGCTCTCTTTACGGCAAAGATTCACAACAATCATTTCATGTATAAACTTCCTATGAAGATGTGTGACAAATGACCCAGTGTGTTGGTTGCCGTCAGCAATACGCATTTATTGCCGAAAAAATATATGGAAAATCCATAGCAGGAAGAAGTAAGCGCTTTTTATTATCAATGGATTCATGCGGAGTTTTCTGTTCACCTGTGTACGCTCCTTGGTGTGATGTCCTGAAAAGAAGAGGTTAGAGGACACCTTCCTTCCAGACTCCCGCACCATTACTATCCGGCACACCGTCCTCCGTGGAGTTGTTTTACCGCCCCAAGACGGAAACCACCCCGAAGGCCACCAACGAGGCCGTTGAAATACCACCCAGGAGGGAAATCCCCATGAGCTGCCCTGCCATCGCGCGCTGCCCATCGGTGCGGATCCCCGGCGTGATCGGCCCGTACACCATCGCGAGTGAGCCGAAAAAGCCGTTGGTGAGGCCGAGCACGGGAATCAGGAGGAACGGTACAATGTGGCCAGGGATGTACTTGTAAATGCAGAGCAGGATCGGAACGAAAAAGAGGCAGCGGCAGCACACCGTCACCAAGAGTACCCTCCTCGACACCCAAAGAAAGCGGAACGACGACGAGAGCCGGCCGGTGGCATCTCCGCAGTTGTACAGGAGGACCGCGATGGTGGCAAACCAGTTATCCTTACGATCAATCGGAATCACCAGCGAGGGGAAGATAATCAGGGTAACAAGGAAGGTAGTAAAGCACGCGATCATGCTCGGATAAACTAGCTTAAAAACAGGTCCAACAGCGGTGCTCCGCAATTGTTGAGATGTGGTCATGTAATTCTGAGCGCCGGCGGCTTCCGACTTGCCATATTCATCGCCGGCTTCATTCAGATCTTTGATGTTGCTATTTAATGTGGGACTTTCCACAACCGACGATTTTGTATCTACTATTCTGGCGTAGGAGACACCCTCATCGTTTTGGCCAGACACCGCCACTTTCGAGCTACCTGCATTCGGATTCACCGGACCAAGCGCATCCATATCTGTATTCTCAAACCCACGGCGCACCTTTGCCATGTTGTATTCGCCAACAAACCTCTGCGCGAAACTATTCCAGCGGAGGGTGAGTGACGTGACCAACCCGATTGCCATACAAGCGAGCGTGAGGCTGAAATAGATGTAAGACTGCGTCCTAACGGATTCATACGTGTCTGGAAGTGAAGCTTTGATGACACACTGCAGGATGGAGGCTGTCACTCCAGAAAAACTGCAGCCGAACATGACCGCAGACATGAACTTGGACGGCATTGTACCGACGAGGACGTAACAGGTTGCTTCAAGGTACGATTTTCCCACCCCCGCCGCGATCGTGACAATAAAAAAGGCCACCATCGCGAACTCTTGGCTCACCTTTATGGCCGGTAAGAGGAGCGTAACAAAGACCTCGGACATCATGAGCGTGATCGACAGGGAGAAACGCAAGTTTAGGGAAAACCTGCGCGCAAACGGAAGGAGTACAGTCGGCCCCACAATAATCTGAGTTATCGTAGACGCGATATTGTAGTAAACGAAGATATTCGCCCAGAAGAACTCATTGTTCGGTTTGGCCTTTTCATCTCCCGTGACATACTTGTAGTAGTCAGTCATGTAACGAGGGGCGGAGATCAGGGCATTAAATGGCATGAGAATGGAGATCCCGAGCATCAAGCACGTAAAATAGACGTAAGCCTCGGAAAGGGAGCTAAAGGATAAACATGACGCATGTGACTTTTCGTTCATTGTGACCCAAATAAATATTTAAAAGGTGTGAGATAGAAGGAAAATATTACTTTTTTTATTATGTCAGGAACAAACTGAAAAGGAGAGAACCTTATTATGTTAAATCGTAAAATTAAGAGAAGGGGAAAGACAACAAGGTAAAAGGAGAAGGTAAAAATTGGGAATAACAGAAAAAGGGGTGGAGTCAGTCACACAAAACACAAACTGATCGAATACAATGAACAACATCTTTTTTTAAATATATGAAAGATTTTACCATTTAAAATAAAATAAATCGAAAAGAATCATGGTCATACTAAGCGGAAATATACGTAGAAGGAGATTCCTCAGGCCTCTACCCGTTTACTTGCGGACCTTGCGGAGGGCCGGGCGTGGGGAGGCCTTGCGCACCTCCGCCGCGATGAGCTTCTCCTCGCGCTCCTGGATCACGTTCATGCGCAGGCCCTGCTGCTTGGGCAGCGTCACGAGGATGTTGCTCAGGCTCTTGCCCACCACGAACACGTTGCTCGCGCGCGTCGCGAACTCGTTGCCCGCGGCGTCCTTCAGGCGCGCGATATCAAACGCACCGGGGTGGCGCTCGATGCTCACGATCTCGCCTACACGCCCGCGATTCGCGCCGGCGGTGATCATCACCGCCTTGCCGCTCCCTTGCTTCACCAGGTCCACCGCCTTCTTCTCCTTCGTGTTGTACACGATCGTATCGCCGATCGACGTGTGCGGGTCGGGGTAGCGGATGCGGTGGCCGTCGTGCGTGACCGCAACCGGAACGCGGCCGGTCGCCGTGTACAGGTTCACCACCTTCAGCAGCTTCAGGTTGCCCTCCTCCTCCGACACGTTCACCATCACGAAGCGGCCCTTCACGTCGTACATCAGACGGAAGCGGTCACCCGCCTTCGGGATCTCCACGACGTCCATGAACCCGGCCGGGTACTTGCCATCGCAGCGAGGGTGGTTGTCGACGTGCACGAGGCCCTGGCGAAGGATCATCTCCCCCTCACGAGCGTTCAGCGCGTACTTCAGGCGGTTCCGAATGATCACCAGCAGGGGGAGGCACTCGCGCAGCTTGTGCGGCCCCGGACGCGGGCGGGGTGCGAACACGCCCGTCAGCTTGCTCAGCATCCAGTCGGACGGCGCATACAGACGTTTGAGGTGCTTCTTGGCCATTTTAGCGACAATATCTTCAGGTTCCTGTGCAATTTAAACAAAGGTAAAACATAAATTGAAAAGAAGAGCCGAGATCGTTGTAAAGTTATTATGAGAATCATATTAACCGAAATGAATTTTGTGTCACAATCTCTTTAATGAGGTCAAAGCTTGTCAATTCATAGTGATAAGTCTCTTGAGTTGTCAATACTTAGGGTATGAGTGACAAGGCATGCGGAACAAGAGGTTTTATTTCCAATATGATTTGATAATATCAAATTCTATTGTCCTTTAGAAACACATACTCGCAGAAGCTATCTCATTGAGGTAATGACGAAAATCGCTGAGCCCTTTTCTATTTTTTAAAAAGCACCCCTGAACGCTTGTATGTCCTTTGCGACAAATGTTGGGGGTTAGTTTTATTAGGATCGTTGGACACGAAAATATTGCGTGCTGAATAAGCGAGAACACAAGTATTTTTAGGGGAAGGGTGGGAGCCCACTTGATAGAACTACATGAGCTGTTCAACATTGTCCCATCGCTGTTTTGAATGCTCAACGTCGACATTTCCGAAAATACCTAAAGCTAAACCAGGAAAACAGTTTTTCTCCACCCACCTGTTTGGTCAGTCTGAAATATAGCATGTCATAGTAAGTTTTACCGTAGGAGTTAAGAAATTGAAATTATTTAGCATGCTACTTGTTTTTTACAAGATTAAATAAAAGAAACTGAGTCTAAGATTGATGAAAAGGCACATGAAACAGGAATCACTTTAATGCTATTCGTATATCCGCTATTTTTCCACTTGAAATCTGTTAAATTATCAGTTTCTACAAGCCAAAAAAAGCATTAAACAAGACAAAATGAGTCGAAAACTAATTAAGCACTACTTCAATTAAAGACGCATTTAAGGAACGCTTACTTATTATCCTTAGCTATCTAATTGAAAAATTAACTAGAGGTCAAACGGTTTGTTGTAAGAAGAGTAGGTGGGTTGTCATAGGACGCGTTTTTATCATCATCTGTGTGAGATAATATCCGCATATCCACCAACATCATCGGTGCCACAGCCGTGTTAGATGTTGACACAATACCCGAGAAGGAAAAGACAAACTGCTCCGTCTGTGTCACACCGTCGTAATGACCCCACGGGGGCCCACTGCGACCCTTCACAATGTTGTAAAGGAAGCCTGTCGTCTCCATTTGCTGGACAAATCCGAAAGGCACAATGCCGCACAAATCGCCCTCGCGATCCAGCTGTTGGGCTCGTTTCCCCGTCGAGGAGGGGACATTCTGACCACAGCCTCCCTTATCATTAGTTTTGCTTGTGATGTCATTGGGGTCACCGAGAACGGGCTGCTGGAAACCTTCCACACCGCCAGGCTTATCCGCATCCGGGGAAGGGTGCAACCAGAGAGTGACTCCATTGGTGGCACATGGAAACATAACATTCCACTTGTTTGTCAGTATCATGTGAAATTCACTCTCAAAGTTGAAGAGTGAGGAAACAGAAGCAATCTCTTGGTCAAGGCGACCACCGAGTGAGCCGAGGATGGCAACAGAAGGCAAGATGCAGGTGTGTAGAGAAAGGGTGTCATAGGCATTCCCTCCTTCGCGGCGACCAATGACGCTGTTCTTCCAAACCTCGTTAAGGAGGTTTGCGCAACGCATGTTTTCTAACCGTTTAGCTTCTGCGTCGTTCACACCTTCAAAAGATTCACGAAGCTCATCTCTCTGTTCTTCGTGTTGAGGCATCACTTTGGAAAGGGCTTCATGGGAATCAATTAAGCTCCGCATAGCGTCCCCAAACCGTTGAATGATCGCCTGAACTAACGGTGCAGTGGGGGCCGCGGCGTCACGCTCTTCCTCCGTCATCATCTCATCATCGTCGTTGGCATCGTCATAACGATCGATAAAAGGCCTCCGCTTGTTGCTTGGATCCCTCCATAACGGGGCGCCATCATCGTAATACTCCGGGAAGTCGCATGGGTAACGACGTTTTAGGCGGCGTAAAATAAGCATGGATTTGCTGAAGTCAGTCGTCATCTGGCACGTGATAGGAAAGAGATACGGCAAAGTTGACTCTAACACAGGGTATCCACCATCGCCGCCGCCTCGTGCTAAGGCCAAGGCTCGTAAGCGAATTTTTCCCAGCATCTCACAAGGGATCTCTTTGACGTGATTGTACCAGCCCCCTGTAACCAGAAAAGGGAGCTGCGATTCCTGAGCAAAAGCCAAGTGTTCAGTTTGAGAGGAGTCCTTGCGGGGCTGGTCTTGGACTTCACTGGTGTTTATGTATTTTTTAAAGCGGTTTGAACTGTCCATATCGCCGATCACAATATCACAAAGCGGAAACGGGGGGAGAGGCACAGTTTCACCCGTTCCTCGAGACTTTCCATGCCCATCAGGGAATAACCCTAGATCGCAGAGTTCATCATAATGGGTATAATAATAGTGTAGGAGCGCATCATAAGCCCCATCTGCGCAGATAAAGTAGCAGATAGGACGTTTAGGCAGTGGTGATGAGGCATGTCTTTTCCCCCGGTACAACTTCCACAAACGAAAGTATTCCTTGCACGACCACTGGGCGTTCTCCGGGCTATTCAGCAAGATGACACCTGACAGGTGCTCCTGATCGGAGCGCGCCTCCTTGTTTGAAAATAGACATTCTGCTGAACACAACCTTACACAGCTCTTCCCGAAAGGCATCTGCTTCGTTGGAAATAAAAAGGTAAAAAACTATTGTACTGCTTCCCAGTTAAGTCTTGGGCCTTAAGCATAAGGAATGATTTTTTAGACCATTATGAAACAAGGATAATTGTGAATGCAAAGTAGATATCCTAAAAATCCACAATGTTCATACAGACGATAGAGAAAATAAAAAGGGTTGAACCACTATCACTCACCTATGGGGTTCAGTTCCATATTAGGCCCTGTATTATTCTGATTGAAAGACAAAAATCAGAGCATAGATATATCATGTAAAAACAAATCGACATTCGCGACATTGTATAGCAGAACAGTATATTTACTATATTAAAAGAAATTCCTCCTTCCAGCATTTTTGAAATCATGATTTAACAAATACGGAATACAATCCAAACTTCAACACAACATTCATGGAGATATCCTCAAAATGTTTGGTAGCAACGTATATATGGATTTGAAAATAGAAAGAAATCCGATAGATATGCCCTTATAGGTCGATCTACAATAGCATCTAGGCGCTCAAGCGATCAGGAAAAAATAATTCGAAAATTAAATTAATGGTCATAAGTAAAAATAAATCGTTGTATCCGTATTGATTTGAAATGTATTCCTTTAAAAAGATAGACTCAAGTAAAATTGGATATTATAGATTGCATTTAATGCTATCTATATAGACAAATGAACAACATGAACATTCAGACCGAAAGACGGGCAAGACTTTGCCCGATCTTCGACCTGCTCGCATCATTTGATTGTTTACTCTGAAAATAGAGACATCCAGACAGAATTAAGCTGCCCTCGCTGATGCCACAGCAGTCCCTTTGCTTAGTTCGGAAAATGAGAACGCTAACGACTCCTTCAAACCCTATTTGAAGAGGCACCCGGGTCTGCCACAAGCCGCATGGACCAAAAGAAATGTCTTTGCCAGTGAATACTGACTCCACTGTGTGCTGTAGCAAGCTGCTGTTTCTTTTTTTTTTCAGAACCATTATCGTCGCATGGTGATAAGCTGACTGCATAACATGCTCTCGATAATAAAGTCGTGCCACATAACAGCGCAGGCAACAACGCTTGATAACGCAGCACAATCGGACTGCCTTTTGGAGTAGAGGAAATTGCAGTGTTGCGGCAATATCACATCAAAGGATAAGAAAAGAGCAATATTGTAAAAGAAAAAAAACGTTGAGCAAAAAGCGGTTCGCCTAGTTTAAGCCAAATCGGGTAGCCCTATCCCTGGAATTAAGCCAATCTTCATTGCTTCTTCATTTTTATTCATGCCTCAAGAAACTCAGAATATGCAAGACTTCCATCCCGTTCATCGTCACTTTGCGGCTTGAATTTAGCACAAAGAGGTATGACTGATGACATCAGTAGGCAGCTTTCTAAAAACGAATGTCGATCTTTCTCAATCTGAATTCCTAGAAGACTGCTCCATTTTCGAATTTTGATCACTTTGTTTTTGCATCCATAGTGATCCCCAATCAGAGTAAATAAAAGACTGCACTCAAAGCTGACAATGGTGGAAGAAGGTATAGCCTCAGTGCACCACTCAAGAACGCTACAACACCGCCTATCACACCACAGCACTTACATATTGGTCGTACTTTAAATTAAGAAAAAGAAGACTTCCCTTTAGAATGGAAAAGAGTTAGAAAAAGCACATAATGGAATCCAATCCCTCCCTATGTTGTGCTAGGTTTGTAGAATACAAGAATTCCTGCGACACCATTTCTAATGGATACTTAGGCGAGTGTAATTGATCCATAAATATGGACTGTGTATGATACTTTTTTTTTTAGGAAACTACATAATATTAACATTGATTGTTACTTTCACGAGTCCGACATTTCATATTGGATACCTCCATTTTAATTTTAAATTAAACAGATTCAATAAAAAGATAGACTACCATAATTTACTGCATTGTTGCCGTTACTAAGAGTATATACGTTCAAATATTGCCATAAATTTAAGGGATATCAAAAAATGATGCAGTCTATTTATATTTTTGTTAATATTAGTAAAAAGTAGGAATAAAAAGAGCACAACCGCGTTGGATATCCGTAAGGGTAATAGACTAGCGGAGAATGTGTGCTTCTTAATCGAGAAAAAATACACAAATTTCAATTACATTTCTCTTTTTTGTTGCAGATGCTGTTGGAAATAGCATTTATTGATATTTGCTAACCGCTACCTTTAACATTAAGGGATGAAAACTAACTCTAAGCACAAGTTAAAGGAATATAATAGACAAAAATCATCACTATGACATACATGCTTATCTTACACATTCACAAATACCCGTGTGCATAATATTACATCACAATAAAACGCGTAATGCGGTCACTAGATTCGCGAGCGATCAAGCAGTCAATATAACCTTATCTCGTACTTTCTCCACCTTTACGAGAGGTAGAATAAAGCACATAAATAGGTACAATAAAATGAACTGAACAGCAACTCCAGAGTTATAAAAAAGCAAACGGAAAGAAAAAGTACATACAAATAATAGAGATCCAATTCAAAAGTAATTGTTTTATACTTTTTCCTTTCTATACTATTCATAAAGTTATCTGATATACACATTCCCCACCCCGAAAAAAAAAACAGAAACAACTCATGAACAACGACAATGCGAGATAAATTAAATAATAACTAGAATATAATAGACAATTTTCAACTGACCGCAAACATGATGCACAAAGCAGGCAATAAATAAAAAAAGATAAAGACAATATAGTACAAAGTTAATAGAGACGAACTTGATCTGGAGACATTAATAATATATTGTGTGAATCGCTTCCTATGCATTGAATAAGTTTTCCTTCGCGAATTAGTGGATGGACCGAGTAAAGATTCAAGATACTTCATTCAAAATCTCAGACTAATCCACATGACTTCCCTTCCGGTCCAGAACATACACGCGCGAAAAGTCGGTAGCGGGAATTCCCTCGGTAGGGGAGAAGTCTCGCATGCTGCGCATGGAAGCCGCGCGAACGCGATCCATATCTATCTGCGAGGCATTCCAACGACCTGAGGCGCACGGGTGAGGGGCTGCGAGGATGTTCCCAACGGGGCACTCGATCATCCGCTGGCTGACGCAAGACTTGCTCCGGACGAGCCCCCCGGCCTCCTGCTGCACCCAGTCCGGGGCCTCCTCCAAGGGCTCATCCCCGTCCTCCCGATCCTGGCATCGCCAGACGATGAGGAAGATAATGAAGAGGGCGACGAAGAGGAGGGAGAAGTACACCACCCACCACGTCGACTCCGGCGCCGCGTCGTGCACGTCGACCTCAGAAATCCCCCGCGTCGGGGCCTGAATCTCGCAGATGGCGAGGAATTTCGACTTCGTCGCGGCCCGTGCGGATTCATTCCACACGCAAAGGGAGATGACCTCGGAGTAGGCGTACCCCGCGTAGCTGTAGCCCCCGGTGGCGAGGTTATCCGACCAGATCGACCCCGCCCCGTTGCCGATGGCGAGGAGATCGTTCCCAAGCAGACAATTCGGCCGACGCTCCGCGTCGGTCGTCGAGGGGGCGGGAAAATACGAAGCAAACCCCGACACCGGCCCCACCTCGGACGCCTCCAGCCGGAAATGGTTCCCGATAAAAAACGTGACGCCGATGCCCGGGGTGAAGAAACGACGGGTGCGGTCGTCCTGGAGCTCCCGCCACCGCCCTTGATTCCACCGCCAGTAGCAATCACAGGTGGCGCCGCCGTGGTGGAACTCCTCCGGGAACGGCTTCGGGCAGAATTTTCGCGTCGGATCGCGGGTATCGGCGCCGAGGAAGGCGTACCACTCGTTCCCCCCCCCTGCCTCCTGGGCGGCCGCGACGACGGCGGCGTGAGCGGCCGGCGTCGGCTCCGTCGCGAGGAACCCCCCCATTCCCTTACACAGCGTCTCGCTGTTCTCCTTCGTCGCGAGGGGGTCTTGGAGGGCGAAAAAATTCACCACCGTCGCGAACTCAAGCCCCTCAACGGGGACCGCCAGCCGAGAAAGAAGGAGGAGGAACAAAGGGAGCCATAGGTATCGACGAGGCCCAAGAGGTAAGAGGGCGTGGGCCATCCGTCGGTTTATTCAGAATCCAGGGAGTAGGTCGTGTACGTTTGGTCGTTAAGGGAGACCCGTTGAGGAGCCTTTGGAATAGCTGGAGGACGATCTAAGCTATAGAGGATAACAATGGAGAAGAAATAGACAATCAACAGGAGCTGAGCCCCGGAATCCTTCCAGAAAGGCGCCAGACATTGCCTGACATTTAAAAGCACACCCGTCATGTTCGTCAAGTCAGGTTGGTAAATCCAATTAGTTATTACGATTATAAATGGTTGCACCATGTGTAATTTGTTCCCCCCCTCCCCCCCACGACCACCACCACCCCGTGTGAGAGTATCATTGTGCTACCTGCATGTCGCATGCGGGGTCCCCCATCCCCTCAAAAATGGTCACCCTTCCCCAAATCCCTCTGAAAAGCCGCTATCTGACGTGCCGCATTGGCTTCATTTGCTTCTTTCTTCTTCTGTAATTCCACTTCCCGCATGCGCTGATTTTCCTCCACAGCCTGGGTCTTGCCTCGCACAATCGCGGCTTCTAATTCGTTCAGTCCCGCATTGGTGGAGGCCGAGACGGCCGCGTAGGGGATGTTTTCGTAGAACTCATGCAGAAACAACGACATGGAGCGCGCGAGGGTGCTCGCGTAGCTCCCTCCCCCACTCCCAAAGCCACCAACCCCGACGTTGCCATCGCTCCCACACCCACCTTGAGGCAGACCCGCTAAGGAACCTGAGGATCCCAGATCCACCGCCTCCTGCAAGGCGTCGTTGTCGCGCATCCATGAGATGACTAAATCTGCCGACACCACATCCGTTTTGTTGAAAACGAGAAGCAAAGGGAGCTGTTGCTTCAGCATGATCCCGCTAGAGTAAAGCATGGAAGAGACAAAAGTGCTAGGGTTGATGCACCGCGTCGTGTCCGCCACGAACAGAATGATCGTCGGAAAGACAGCAGCCAGAGACTCCGCAATAAGTTGCCCAGATGCCGACCACGTGAAGACCTCGATCTGCCCGGGAGTGTCGACAATAATCCACTCCAGGGCTTCTTTCTTCTCTAAGAGGGAAACCACCTGGTTGAACTTCGTGGCGAAAAGATTCAGTGACGTCATGATGGCGCCGTTCGGCCCCAGCCGATAGCTATTCATGACCTCTTTGTAGCTTACCGTATCGCGAATATCGATGTTAGCCCGGTATGGCACTGAGGCCACCGCCGGATCGAGGTTGATGAAGTAAGAACGGATGCCTTTTCCGGTAGCGTAGTTCTGCAGCGCGTGGACAAGCGTCGTTTTGCCGGTACCAGCCATCCCCACAACTAAAATGACCACCGGCTGCTTCGTCTCGTTGCTTGCAGAAGTTGAAGTTGCATTAGGGTTCATTGACTCCTCTTCGCACCTCTCGCCCTGCATGATAATCTAAGGGGAGGCGAAGGGAGTCGAATATATATAAATCTAATATATATATATATGGGTAAATCCTCCTTCATCTCGAAAAAAAAACGTCAAAGTAGTATATCAAGAAGGCAATAAAAATAAAAAGTATACATATAGATCGATCGATGGATAAATACATATACATAGCTTGAAGGACTAACACAGACCCCTTCAGTCAATTCTTTATCATAAGGTCATTTCGAGTGGCTAAAAAGAGTTGAAGAGCTGGAAAAAGTTATAAATAATCTCTCTCCGGCTCTTGTCAATATTACCTTGTAGTATTGGACCGTTGCTTACTTCGCAAGAGCCAGCAAGGCCTCTAGCCGCTCTAACTCCGCGTCAAACTCCGCACGACTTTTTAAGGACCAAAGAACTAGTAACTCTCGCAACCTCAATAGCCTGCCGACGAAGCACATCAAGTCCACCTTCATCTCCAGTCGAACCCCCCCTACACGTGCGGCTAGCTTTGCGGCAAGCCTCATCGCTTCGCTGAAAACGGAAACCAATGTTTGCAGAAACGCAGAGGGCTGTACACCCGCGCTGCCCGTGATGGTTGAAACAAAAGAAGAGGATAATAAGGATGGCGATCGCTCGGTATGAAAGAGTGTGGTCATCGGGATACTGTTACACAACCGACACAGCGCGAAGAGAACATAGCTTGGCCAGTTATCCTCAGACGGATTCAATCGATGGTGATTGCCCTGTGAAGACGCGCAGTGCTGCACAAAACACGAGGAAAGAAATCGAATGAGAAGCTGGGCTAACAAGGCATTTTGGTATGGGCTACTGTCATTTCGCCATAGGTCAGAATAATCCACGGAAAAATGCCTATCACCAGCCGGAAACGATGGGTGAGGGCTCTGGGCAAAGAAATCACCCTGGTCTTCAGATTTAGAACCGGGCGGCGCCTGTTTCTGCGCCTGCGGCAATGTGTGACGCTGGAGCGGTGGGAAGCTAAAAGCTAGCCAATCGTCGCTCGCCTCCATGTGAGTTCGTTCAGACTCCCTTCCGTTATAGGATGAATCACTGTAGCTTACTCTTCGAGTTTTTTGAGGAGAGTATGACCTGGAACTACACTGAAAAAGTGGTTTCTCACCTCCAACTAGGCTCCATGTCTCATGGGAAGCCATCAAATGAATTCGATAGACCACTGCATAAAAAATCTGCCCGAAGTGGAATTGTATTTGTTCAGAGAGGTAAGTTGCATCTTGTGTGCTCAGAAAAAAGTCCTCTTCTTGCCCCTGTGGTTGCTCCTCGCTTGGCTTATCTTCATTCTCTATCCCCAAACCTGAATTACTATTACGGGGGTGGTGTAACCACCACTCAATAAACCCCAAAGAAATCACTTCATCTGGCCACATATCTAGAAGGTGAAGCCACAGAGCGTGCGCGAATTCTCTAAGGGAAACAATCGGCGCAAGATGGCTTGAAGGCGCAGTATTGGGGACCTTACTTTCTTTCTTGTGGACCCCTTCGGTTGCGAACCGCCGCGGCTTCAAGCTTGAGTGGGTATTCTTGGGATTCCTCCGATATTGTGTTATAGCGGTATCAAGTTCTTGTAGAACAAAAAACATAAGATGCATCACACCCATTAAAGAGGATAACGCGGCGTGCACGCGCTCAGGATGGCTTCTTAGCTTGGAGATGGAATCCGGCAAACCCGTCTCACTAACGGAGAGCACATGCTCAAGAGCGGCCGCGATTCCCTCAGAATGAGATCCAAAAAACTCGCTTGCTTCACGCAATAGAAGAGCGCTCTGGCATAGTAAGTAGGCAAATTCCGCGGCAAACCCTTCGGAAATGATGGCTGCGCGACCGTTCCGTGAAACACTCCCCATCGAATCGATACCCCCAACTTTAGCTTCACCACGTTTGAATTTTAAGTCTTTTCGACTGCTGATGAGTTCGTTATCGAATTCTGCAGCCCTAGTCCCTCTAAACGAAAAGAAAGCTCTCGCAACATCGTTTGAAGCACTGTTATATTCATCAAAACCTTGACGAATGTGGTGATGAACGCTCTCGGGTACCTCAGGAGAGTTCTTCAGGATTCCATCACTCGACAATAAATGAAAGCCAGGAAAAGTTGCAGCTTCCTGGTGCCTGTGGCAACGGTAATGACGAGCAAAGAGTTCAGCAGCCCACCGAATCGGCGCGCAGGGGAACGTGCTGCCCTCGACGTCTGGTATTCTCTTAAGTACCATCATGCCAACTTCTTCCTCCAACTCTTCACCCAGCGGGTGTTGAGTCGAAAAGACGCCGTCTGCGGTGTTATCCTCCATATTTCCTCCCCACTGGGCAGAAAGGACACTGGAATCCAGTGAAAAGTCGTTTTTCAATAGGCATCGAGGGCAATGAAAGTCATAACGAAACCGCACAACAGATCCATGATGCGGCAACTCGGTGGCGTGGGTCATGGCTGGGTGAAAATAAGTCAACGCGTTGTGGTTGTCGTGGGTTCCGTTTCGGCACCCAGACTGCAACGCGCGCGACGGTGGGGGTGGTGCCCCCTGAAAGGCTAGGAAATACGGAACGATGCCGCGGGCAAGGGGTTGGGGTGCGTCAGGTAGCATTAGCCGTGTGGGTGAAGTTGTTGAAGCAATTCAGACTCACACCTCTTGCATATATGGCTGCTTTACTGAAAACCTTCTCAAACAGACGTAGAAATAAACCGGGTGAAAACACGATGAGCGATAGAAAGCAACGGAAAAAAAAATCCGGTAAACCTCATGAGCAAATCATCTTCAAAGGGATGAAAACCAAAGCTAGCTAAAACATAGCAGCCCTAATCTGGCGTTTTTTTCATTCCTCTCTATTTCTCCCTGTTTGTCATTCTAAGCATCACCAACCCTGCGGAAACATCGCCTTAAAGCGCCGCACAAAAAACTTCTGCCGGGGCCCTCCCACATCCGAGCCGTACTGCCCCCGTGTTCGCCAGATATCCCGCGAGTGCGTGAGTGGCGTCGCGCCGATCTTATGATGGTAATCCGGGTGAACGTGGTAGTAGGTGGACTTGAAATCGGTCACCTCGGGGGTCTTGACGTTTGCCTTCCCGACGGAGTTGCAACGCGAGGTCTCTTCTGCCCGCTCCCGATCCCGCGCCTCCGAGAAGAGAAGCATCTCCCGCGTCACCTCATCACGGGAGTGGAACCAGTGCATGTTCTGTGCGTAGGTCGAGATCGCGGCGACGCGCTCCCACCCCAGCAACAGACGATAATCCACCTCCCGTTGGGTTAAATGGAGATGATGGGGATCGCGAAAGGTGCAGCGTACCTCCTCCAGAACCAGCTCACGACGAGAGCGGAGGGGGAATCGATGAGCACCCTTAATTAGGGATCGATAAAGGCGCAATTTTTCCTGCCGCTTGTACACTGCTGTGGCCGGAATAGGCATCAAGAAAAATCTACATTCACTTTCCTCTTTTTAAAGGGTTTTAGATCCTTACAAAATTCACTTGTCCTTAATTTCATACAAATAGTATATATAAGGATAAGAAAAAAATACATAAATCGAACACGTAGACACTCAGTTTCGTTTATCCCTCATATCAGAAGGTAAATCTTGTAAAAAATTCTTCCCTCGGACTGGGATTGTCAATTCTAAAAACTATGTATAATATAAAAAAGTAGATGATTAAGTAAGTATATTTGTGTATATAGTAAAATAAGCGTAATAGTAATATAAATAAATTCAGTAATCTCCTGAGCGCTTACAACACAAGAAATAAAAACCAATACAAAGAAATAGGAAATATTACAACTTTATTTGATCGGTGAATCAAGCTATTGGGAATAAACAATTATAGAAATTTCAGAAAGAATAATAATCATAAAGAAAACAAAATTTGACAAGAAAATAAGAATGTGAGTATGCTAGCGAATCAGATATAAAAAAAAAAGACATAAGAAAACAAAAAGTTCATGAAAAGAATATTCTAAAAATATAAGATAATAAGGAAAAGAACAAAAGAATACAAAGAATATAATGACAAAAAGATAAACATAACATTATGACAATAAACACGAATTTGCATTCTTTTAACGAAACATAAAGCGGTTAAGGCATCTTAGACAATGAAAAGAGTCTTTAAAAGGGTTAAGCAAAGCGGGGCAGGAAACAAAAAATATATCCTCGATTCTACCTTGATTAATCACTAACTCGAAAAGATAGCGCAACAAACAAATAAAAATGCGAAATAAAAACAAAACAAATTAGCCTCCTGTCTGCTTGACACTATTGGAATGCTAACTAAATCGCTAGCAAGCAATATTATTTAACAATAACACTGGCAGTATGCTACTATCTCAGTAAAGTCTTCGGAAGAACAAAAAGATTAAGAAATGAACCTTGAATTAAACTTCGTCGTGATAACAAAAATAAATTTAATGAAAGACAATAAATAACGATTCACATACATATGCATCTCATCCTCATATGTCAAATGGTTGCCATCCACCAGGATTTAGTATTAGATACATTTTTATCAGGATGAAAAAATTGTTGAAGACGAGAGACCTCGCAGCCAGTCGTGGGGCAGCGCATGTAGTCGAATGCGCCTAAGGTGTTACAGCAGAAAAGTATCGGCACCTTATTTTAGGGTAGAGCTTAAAGCTCGACATTGGCTTCATGAACTTCTCCTGCGCTAGGCATATCAACCTCACTGAAGACGCACGGATTGGTGGTATGGCTGCGAGCATGTCGACTAGTTTGGCTCGCCAGAAGGCGTCTCTGCGACCCTTGGTCCCGCGAGGCAGTTGCTGAATTGGCATCCTTGGTAGGGGGAGAGGTCTTCGATTTACGTGGACCCTCCAGGTTGATATCGCGGCCGCCTTCATTCCTTCGTTTAAACTGCGTGTCAGCATGGCAGTTTGCATTGCCATACTGATCGGCATCTGGCGCCTCGAGTATCAGGGGATTTCTAAAGTTGAACGCCTCGGGATCCACAGGTGGGTTGCCACCGCCATCAACGGCATCCCAATGGTTAAGCGAAAACTGAACGTGCTCCCCTGCCAGTCCATCCTCACCAGTCGAAGCAAATGGAAACCCCTGGTACTCGCGAATGACCATCGCATTAATCGGCTTTCCAACGGGCCTCGCTCTAGACGTGATCCAGCAATATATCGTGATAATCACACATACGAACAATATGATCACAATGAAAGTAATGTAGATCACAAACCAGTGCTCTTGAGCCCATGTCAGATCATCCCATCCCTGTACAAAGATCGGCTGCGGGGCTTTGGGGGCGATGACAGGATTCTCAGGATAACACTGAACCTCACACACAACAAGAAACATTTCGCTCGGGTTAGCGCATTCAGAACGAGGGGAATCATGGCAATCCGCCCGGTAGAGGGTACCATCAGAGACATTGATACCATTGATAATGTAATACCTTCCGTGTGGGTATGGCTTTGTGCTGTTCCAAAAGTATTGTTCATAGTTATTTAACACAGCTTCATTTGGATTCTTATTGAACCTGTAGATGCCTTGCCAGAACGCGGTGCCGGGTTCACCCTGGTAGCTGTGTAGATCGTAGAAACCATAAATCCAACGGAAGAAGCAGTTTGACCCATTATAGTATCCTGCCGGAATCGGATGGCAACGGTTAATATTAGCATCTTGTGGGCTCGCTGTGGCACCAACGTAGAAGCTCGTGCCCGTTACATTCCGGTGATTCATGATCTGGAGGGAGATGGCATTGGTGTAACAGAAGTTCGGATCACTGGCGGGCACACCGCCACGATCAAAACACATGTCCTTGGCAACACGAAATGAAGCCCTTGAATAATTGGTATAAGCCTCCTCAAACTCCAATATAAAGTGACCGCGCATCTGCAACAGAAAAAAACCGGGGCTTCCATTTTCAGCCTTTGCAACGCCCCCAAGAAAGAGCAGTACAAGAAGCAGTCCCAGCATAGCGGCTGGTCGATGTCTATGACGTACGGAATGCATTTGCCGCGCTATAGGCGTCTGGGATAGAGAGAATATGTAAAAAACGCGCACTAGCAGGTGAAGGTGTGCCGAGCCGCTCCCTTTACACTGAATGGAGTTCTGTGTGCACGGCTGGGTGTTGGGGCTTTTTGTTTTATTCTTTTTGGGAATACTTGAAGTGATAGAACGTAACCTTTGTCAGAGGTGGACAAGAAACGCTCGGAAGCATTTAATCAAGCAAGACAAAACATGAACATGGTAAGACTAGCCTCCGGCAACCCTCGTTGTAGGGATGGCATGGCTCAAAATTAACAAAAATGGTACCTAGAACAGCGGTGCACCTACATACTGCACCCACCACAGGGCATGATGGAAAACCAACGAGGGGCTATCGGTGGTAGATAAGCAGTAAGAAATAGAAGGGGTTCTAAAGAGATACCTAGTCACTGACGACAATCGGAGTAGAAATACGGATATTTATGCAGACGCTGGTTGTACAAATAGGCGTGCGAGCCCCCCCACTCTCGTTGCCAGAGTGCGAGTACTCTCGATGACATACAATTGACAACGTAAACAAGGGCCCCACTTATAGCCATACCCACTTATTTTTCTTCTGTACAGTATTTACTTACTAACTTCATATTTTTTTTGTTTTCTAATTCTTTTGGTGTCTACTCCACTTTTGTTGACCAGGCCCATCGACTAGCTATTATTATTCCCCTTAAGCATCCTAATGCGTAAAAATGTAATCCAGGTCTATGACTATATGCTGGTATTGTACTCGCTTTAGGGGTTTGTGCGGGAATGAAAGAAAGAACAATAAAACACAAACCAGCGTCGATTAGTATGCCTGTTAGAGCTGGACAAACATTGTATATGTTCTTACCACATCGCCACAAACTTTGAGTAATATCTTCAGTCGTATCCCACAAAGATTTATAGAATGATTCAACTTTCTGGGCCCTTTTGCCCGTATTTGTAGAAAGGTTAACGTATGCTTTGCTATCTTGATATGAAGTGTCCTCCCTCGTATTAGCAAACGTTGGTCGCCAAAAGTAAATCTTTTGAATGTATGTACGAACCTTTTTATATTTGTCCTTACTATAGTGCAATTGGTAAATCTGTTTGCATAAACCCCACCAATTAAAGTCTCCAAAGGAATGTATGATGACCTCTGGTAGCGAGTAAAGCAGCATGCACACAAAGTAGCCTTTAGGCGTGAGTCCTTTCCACACCCTGTCAGCTAAGAGATATGATGGAACTCCTCTACCTTTCTCCCCAGTAACGGTCTGAGAATGCAACCATAGTGCTGCAGCCGGTCGGCCGATCCATTCCACAAATAACAGCTGCCTCCAGATGGGCACCAACCAAAATGGCAGGAAGCAACGCACCGTAGGGGAATCCGCTGACATCACAAAGACATACAGTCCAAGCAAACTATCAATCGCTAAGGCAGAAGATGAGTTTGGTAGCTCTTTTGATGCAGGTTTTAAAGAAGCAAAATCTGAAGAGTCTTTAAAGATAGGATCTTGCAGGAGCGATATTGCTAGGTCTCTGATAATACGGAGGATGTTGATAGGGTGCCACAAAGCCATGACGAATGTGAGGTCTTTAAGAGTCTTTTGAGGCAAATATGGACTATCACACTCAGAGTAGTTAAAAGAAACAAAACGGCCCATCGCGAGGCTAATGAAAAAAAAAGAAACGTGTATAGTTGCGTCCCGTGCCGCCATGCAGCACAGCGAACGCGCCGACTTGAGTATAAAAAATGTGCTGGCTGTGCTGGCAATAGTGTGCGCAAAGTCTCCATCGTTAGTGCTTTGTTTAGCTAAAATGACCTGAGCGAGAGGCGCTAGCAGCTCACTATAATCATCACATAACCGAGAGATGAGCTGCTTTCGACGGCAGCGGTAATAATTATCAGTAGACGAGGCGCCTCTCACCTGCACATCACGACGGGGTAGATGTGGACTACCCAAAAAGCTCGAAGTTGTAGGTGAATAGGAAACTGAAACTGATGCAAACGCGCAATTAAAGAAAAAATCACCACCGAGACTACTCTTGTAAGAACTAATATGACTCCCACCTTCTCTATTTTCATTCACTATAACAGTAGGCTGAAATGTGTGCTTAGTCGATGACGTTGTTAATCCACAGTGATCAATCCCGCTCTGTCGAGCATGCTTCTTAGAAATTGAACATTCGCAAACACTACTATTAGATTGGTGTCCGACAATTTTAGGAAAGAGAGGGAACATGCGCTTAATACTGTGGAAGGTGGCCCCCGGTGGTAAAATCACCCTCCGACTCCCTTCTTCGCTGGGTTTCTTGGATCCTATCATGTCAATGCTAGTGCTAGTCATATCGTTATCATGTGTAGGTAACGGCGTATCACCGGTACCTCTACTTTTGCTCGATTCTAGACCAAATCGATTTACATTTAAATATTCAAGTCGACCGTATTCGAGCTGCGAAGCTAATTTAATTAGCGCGTCACGTCGTTTCCTGCTCATAAAGTGCGCTGCGCTGAATACAAAAGGAGCTGTTAACGCGACAAAAACGCATACGACTAGATATCGGTGAGCAGTTGATTGCAAGAGGCCTTTGAGTAAATGCAGATCGCTTTCAAACACTAAAGAACTATACACATGACCTTGAAACATCATCACTTCCTGCATTTATATTCAAAAATGACACAAATTAGTGAAAACAGAAAATTTTATGATAAAAATGAACAAACAGAAGTATATGTCAGCGAAGAGTCACCTTGAAATGTTTCTTATCAAAACCAATTGCAAGGAATAGCTTAAATTTGCTCCTAACAGAATAATCCATAGTTATTGACTTGTACAAGTTTGATATTTAAAATTATTGTATAACAAGAATTCAATATTATGTAAAAGACGATACCTAGAAGGTCAATGTGTGGATAGAATCTGCATGGCCATTGATATGAGTACGTGTTCTACAAAACATCACGTATCCGTGTTTATCCCAACAACGCCTCTCTACCCCATCCCATCCCGTTAACAACGAAGCCCAACGCGAGCACCACCGTCTTCCAATATCTCCTTCCCCCATGCCTGGAAGTAAGCTTGGTATGGTTCGCTGAAGAGGCTCCAACAGTTCAATCCCCGATCCCATCCTCCGCCATCACTCCTCCCCTGGACCTCCACGCGAAACTTTTTCACCTAGCGTCTCAGCAATCTAGCTGGCCCATCCACACGCTCTCGGGCCTTCCCGAAGGGGAAAGCACTTCAATGGTCTTTGACAATGCAAAAGTTACAGGTTTTGCTAGTCCGCCCCGGCTGTCACAGATCGCGCCTGAGGCAAGCCCGCGTGTGTTCACCCGCAACATTCAGTCATGCCAGCCCACATCCGGATCGGATTTCCAAATCCTCAGCGGCACATGAAAGCAAGAAGTACTGAAACCCCTGCTGTGTAAGATAGAAATTACTGCTTAATTGTAGTTTCACAAGAAAGAATGTTATTAGCGAGTGCAACGAAAAAAAAACTATAGCCTCATGCTCGACTGAAAACATGTCAAGTTAGCCTATTATAGACGCTTTGGCCGTAAAGTGAGATGTGTTGAAGACCATCTTAACCCCGTTGCAGATGTGTGAAAGAATCTAGCCTCACACTACACAATACAACCCTGGTAGCGCTAAGAGTGTCAATTGGTGAAAAGGTCCTCGGAGTAACACAGAGAATGTCGAGCAGACAGTTTCTCACAAACTCTTACCCAAACCTTACCCGGTAAACCTGCGCAATATCGAAATGCACCACAAGCGGAGAACTTGTTCTTGTTGTAGTGAAGAGTGAAAGAATAGATTTCTTTAATACTGTTTAGGTTATCCTCTTAATAGGGGCGATTTTGTCATGAAACAATTCATCACTAATTTCAGTATCAGAACAATTGCTCCGCAATTTCGCTTTGTTGCACAAAATCAAAGAGTTAGGCATCGTTGAGTTTGAGCGTATTCTCTGTTACGAGCCTTCACCTAATGTATCCTGAATATGCTAATCGTCATACTGGCTCCGGTAATGTTACACGGTTTATTGCTATCATCATCATCATCGCTATTAAGAACAGTTGTTTATGTGTCCTGAAAATTTTCAAAGCAATACAGAAAGAATATAGAATAAAATATTAAATATACACTTCGTCAAAACATAAATACCCACAACATAGTAGCTTCTTTTTATAACATGACTACAGTCTACTTTCTATTTCTAAGACTCTGAGAATCCTCAAAAATAGAAGAACACAAGAATATTTCCATTGAATTTGCGTTGCAAGATTCCTTCTCATGGATCAGTGGAGTTGCTGCAAAAAAGACGTACAAAGGGCAATAAAATAAAAGGGATTTTCACCGTGCAGTCAATAATAATAAAAAATAAATACATCAGCCCTACCTTCCTCCTTCAAAAGAAGGACTATATTCTCGCATCTATGGAAATAGATCAGTTTAGAATTGTAAAGATGTTTTACATCATTGTTGTAGTCGAATGTGTTTTCATGTGCACACACGTAGGAATAGTGAACATTTTTTTGCTATTTTCATAGGTCTGAAAATATTTCATCATGTGGATTGTGTCGAAGTAGCCATTCGGCTAGATATTCGGTTGGGTTCTCAGGACGCCGCTCACAGACCTCAACCAGACCTTTGCTAAGCAAGGGCATCACCTGCTTCATTAGAAATTTTCGGAGGGGAGCCTTCCGCTCCTCAAGAGCAGCGTAATCTGCAGTTTGGATAGCAAGCAAATCGTTGTTGGCGCTTTCACGGGTGATAAGTTCCTCCTCATATGCCTCTTGTTCGCGATTGCGGGCCTCTTGCTCGAGGCGCTTCTTTTCACTAATCCTTTCCTCTTCCAAGCGCACACGTCGAACCGTTTCTTGGTGCACCTCTAACGGCGTTTTACCAAAATAATGGGGTGGACCCAACTTTTGCTGCGCTGTGAGCTCCAAAGCACTAGCCGGGGGAAGTTCGTATTTCGAGCTTGGTGCTGGCGGAGGAATCAGCGGCTCTTTTTGAACACTAACCTGGTGAATTCGGATGCGACGACCGCCTGAAGTGATACCGGTTGAAACCGTCACAGCACATTCGAGATAGTTGAGCATATTGTGTGATTGTCCATTGACGGACTTCAACGTAACCACACTACCGCTTCGTTTCCGACTGGTAACACTTGCATCGTAAGTAGTGCCGAATCTCCGCTTGAACCCCTCAAGCTCTTCATTAAAAGCCTCAAGTGTCTTTTTTTTTGATTCACCTGTTAACATCAGGCAGGAAGGCATTGTATTTTTTTTCCAAATTGCTGACACTTCCATTCCGCTATCATTTGGAGGAAGCACACCTGAATTTCCGGTGATGGGGTTGTCACCCGAACATGTCTCAGTAAAGGGGTTAAATGCTTTGAGCCCAGACAAGGCATTCCAACGTTTGAGAAGATACTCATCGTCCGCACATAGTATCAGGACATCATCTGGAAGACGACCTTCGTCCGAGAGCTCTTGATTCCGGGGCACATGCTGGTCATCAGCCGCTTCTTCACTCTCGTTATTCGTGTCGCTACTCTGCGCCGGCGCGGTGGAACGCGGGTTAAGTGCCTCATCCTCCGTAGCAGGTGCAATAAGAGGTTCGCAACCGAAGCTGTACCGTGCCTGCTGCAAATTTTGCGGAAAGCCAACAAGAATATAGCCTTGATTCCGACAGTCTGGCCAAGCTAGTCGCCACCTCAGCATCAGAGCAAGCCCTTGGTCCTGAAAAGGGGCATCCTGAAGGGCCTCCTTGGCTTGCTGCAGCTCCTCCTCCTCTTTCTTTCGCTGTTGTTCCTTTGCAAGTCGTTTTTTAGATAAACTTGACTTGTTGGTTGCACGTTTGCTGGTGGTAGCGGCATTGGCAAGATCATCAGCCGCACCCATTGTTGAAAGTCTCACCTTCATAAGCAAGATACGCTCCATCTCCGCAATTTTACTGCGCCACCGCTCCACTAAAGGACTGTTTGCTATTTTTTCCTCTATAACCTGCTCAACCTCCTTTAGCTCCTCAAGCGAGAGAGTACAGGGCGGCGCAAGGTCGTTCTCACCGTCGTCGTCGTCAGTTGCCCCGCCTGTACCATACGCGTGCCCGTATTGGACGTCTTTCCCACCAGTGGCGTATGCAAGTTGCTGCTTTCCACTTTTCTGAGCTATATCCCTTCCTTCCTCTTCTGTTTCTTGGCCACCTTCCTCTCCCGCTGTCTGCTGTTGTTCCGCAAGCATGGCTTTCCTTTTCCGAAGCCGCGCCGCCCGTCTTATGCGACTTGTCTTAATTGATAGCCGACGCTCCTCTTCACCTCGGATCAACTCGGTGCGGTAGTCCTCTAACTTTTTCTTACATTCACGTAAATGTTCTCGAAAAGCCTCTACAACGTCTTCAATACGAAACACAGGTATCTTGTAATAACGCGCTAACATGGCCGCGAGATAGGACTTGCCGGAGAGTGGAGGTCCAAGCACGAGTACACGTTTTGGGGTTACGTTCCGTTCGACGCGGAACTCCAAAGAAATTTTTTCAATATTTTGCTTGAAGCCACCCTCAGAAACCCACGAATCCATTTCCTTCGTTTCGTTGTTCATGACTTCGTTCAAGTACTGAGCGTTTGCATCAAACTTGAGCCGTGCTCCTCCTTTCATTATCAATGCATCCTCTTCCATTTCCATGATAGTCTTAATTGCACCACGTTCTAGACACAAATCAATTGTAAAATGTTCAATATTGTTATACAAAGGATTTTCAGCTGGCTTTACCATCTGCAACGCACAAGCACCACCAAACGCCTGATTGATGGCTTTCACAATTGTGCTCCATGAGAGCTGCGTGTCGCTGTCCGTGGCAAAGATGTATCGCTGGGAGTGTAGTATTTGAGATGGACTACACAAAAGTTTTCGCGTAAATGTTGCCAAATCTTTTACGTGAATCATTGGGATGAGCTGATCACCAGTGCCGAAAATCGGTAGCGTGTGATTGTGCTCACCGCTTTGCTTTTCCATTGTGGCATTCCAGGCTTGGCGGAAAAACGGCTCGAGAATATCTTCACCTTCACCGTAGGCCAAGCCTGCAAAAATGACAAAAGTATCCAGTGGAAGCCCATTAGCGCGATGAGCCGCAGCCACGGCCTTCTCTGCATCTCGCCAGTTAAAGTATTTAATGTGTGGAATGCGACGGTTGTACTGGTCCTCTGTCAGTATATCCTTCTTGCCTGCCATCTTGTCGAATTCAAGCCCATCATTCTGGTCTTCTTCCTCGTTGTTATTCTCATCGTTTTCCGCTAGTAAAGAAGCCCTATCCTCTTCCAGTGGTGGTGGATACGGTGCGTCTATTTCCATATCTTCATCATCATCTTCTAGCCTAATGTCTGAATCGTCATTTTTTTCATCCTGTGTGTTATCTGTGTCAACCTTGTGCGAGGACGATAATCTGTGAAGTGGAGGCGTTGCAAACCAGCTCATAAAGTTAGAAAGCAGTACGAATTTCTTAGGCTTCTGGAAAAAGGAAGAGTTTGTGAATTTGTCTGAGGAACATAGAGCCTCAGAAGCATGCGAGCGTCCTTGATGACTTTGAAGAATATGAAGTATGTCGAAGACGTCTTGAGCCTCTCGTTGCTCTATCACAATCCATTCACACTCTCTGAGAGCTTTTTGCACGGCGGCACCGTCACGTCGCCAAAAAAATCGACAAGAAACCATTGTAGTAGGAAATGTATCCCTTTCTGGCATTGAAGTTTCAAGCTGTTCAATCTCTGGCTTATGCCTAGCATGATCCGAAGAGCGCCGTTTTACAGGGTCGCTACATATGGACACTCTGTCATCTGCAGCCAATAAGTTGTGTTGCTCAGTAAGATTTGTGATGTTGTCGTTATCCCAAACACATCCATACACGGAAAATAGAGTTGGTTTGTGTTCAAATTGTCGAAGCAATTGTCTTCCAATGTAAGTATCTACATAAGCCAGAAACACATTTATGGGCATAATTGGTGTAAGGGGATTACTTTCCCTGCTTTGAATCGGCTCGTTAATAGAGTATATTTTTGAGCACCTCCCCTATAAGACCAAATTTTTGAGTTTATGAATCAGGGATTAAGAGAGAAGTAAAGGAAGTGGCAAGACGATGTAAAAAAACGATATGCAATAATATTCGATGTGATTATAAGTTCCATTGAATGCGCATGAATATACATAAACGCTTATATTATTTTATTATTCTGTTTCTTTTCACTGTTTTGGGCACTGGATATCTAACTAAAAGGCTTTTTAATCCTATAACAGAGATGTTAGCAAGGGACAGCTAAACCGAAAAATTACTTAACAGCCTCCAAAATGAAGCTTGAACACTTTTCCCAAAATCATAGATCACCCCATTGGGCACCTATGTTTATAGAGAAAGAAGGGGGATGAAGTTGGCTCTGTTGAGGGGACCTACACAAGGAAAAAACGCGCATTTAAAATTTTTCTTCATCATGGATAACTTTTTCAAAGTGCGCCCCTTAAGAGATCTCTTTTTTCTTTGAACTAATTCATTCCAAAGAATATGACTACTGCCTTTCAAACGCATTCAAAATGAAGGCCTCGTACGACATCGCTCCAATTAATTAACAACCACATATTCACTTTACCAAATATTCTATAAAGTTCCATTTTCAAAACACAGTAAGCACGTTTCACATTTTTACTCAATTCGCTCTCTCTGTAATTCTTAGCTAATTTTCTAAAATGTCGTCAATTAGTTTCTTTACTAAACGACATTTATTTTTACTTTTACGGTCTAGTGTCATAATATCAATCGCCCCCAAGTATCCTTGCACAGCTCTTAGCTCACGTTTAGTCAGCTCAAATGCCTTAGCGTGTCGTACATCTTTAGCAGCTTGTTCTTTCATATTCTTTAAGCTATCGTCCCAGTTCACATAAAAGTGATGTAACATATTTATGCGAAGTAAAATAGAGCTTGGATCGCTATTCAGTTCATACGTCAACTGCAGACATAAACTGAGGAAAAGTGGAAGGGTTAGGGTGTTAGGCGACGTCAAAACTGAGATGTTCTCCTGGCAAACGTTGCTCTCGAGGAACTTCAACAACGCAAGTAAATCACCGGACTCCAATACCAATGTGAGGGCGCCTGCCCAGTCACCAGCCTCGGCCTGTGAGACGACACGAGCGACGAGGGTGTCCGGATCCACTGGCGCCGTCCTCGCGGGACTCTGCAGCGTCGCCAGGGAGGCCTTAGCCTCTGCAAGCTCATGTTTGAGGTCGGTCAGGCCTTTGTGGATGGACGCGGCCAATCCTCGCGCACGCTGGATCATGGATTGTGTTTCGTTGTGCGAGGTCTCAAGTACGGTCTTCATCTGCGCATGGAGACCCCGCACGGTGGCCAACATCTGCCGCGATGCAGCCTCGACATCAGCTCGAAATTGTTTGGCCGCACCCGTGGACGAAATGTTCGGGTTCGACGTTCCTGCGACATCCAAGTGATCCAAATTGAGCAACGCCTTATCAACAGAACTTTTGAGTTGCTTTTGCATCAACGCCTTGAGAGCCGCTGAGGTTGCAGCAGCGCTACCTCCCTCGATCTCCTTCACGAAGTTACTGATACTCTGGAGCAGCTCCTGTTGCTGTTCTGTCATCATGCCAGGCTCTACACGCTGATCGGGGCTTCCCGCCGCACGACTGGAAGGGGTCCATTGCAGCCGACCCTGGTTTCGAGCAGCAAACCGACGGCCTATAGACTGCGCTTCCTCACGAAAGCGGGAATCCTGAAACATACGAAGGTTGTCTGAGGCGCTTTTTTGTGCATTGGCAAATTCAGTATCGAATTGAAGAAGTTGTTCACAAAATTTTGCCGCTTGCTGTCGTACCACCTTTGCTGCACTTGCTTCGGAGATCGTGTTAGCAATCTTGCTGTCGCCTAAAAGCGATGACGAAACCGCTGTAAGCTGAGTGTTGCCACCCGCCCGGTTGCTCACTTCATTAAATTTATCGGTCGGGCCAGTAGAGGATGATTTTCCAAACCAAACAGAAATCGAATCAACTACAGGATTTTTATCAATACCTGCAGAACTCGACATGTTCGATGCCCCCATGAGCTTGTTGCTGTCTAACATCGCCTGATAAAACCCCTCTTGCGTGCGAAGAGTAACAAATAGCTCATAACTAACTGACTTACTTTGTGAACTCTCCGCAATCTTTCCGATACTCGTCGCACAGCACAGCGCAGGGCCCTGCATCTTCCAAGTAGTCATACGATGTACTTTAAATAGAGTACGATGCAATTCAATAACGACTGCAAAGGCGTACTGCCGTGATGCGAGGATGATATATTCCTCATTCGGTGTAATACTGATTTCGAATTCCCCTTTCTGAGGTGTCGATTTGTCGTCCTTATCGATAATAGTTATCTCCTGCTTAAGGTTGAACCGCTGAGTTTCGGTGTTGAAAGACCAAAACCTCAACTCCGAGTTGTTACACGCAGTAGTAAGCATGAAAATAGGCTTACTGTTTTTTTCTTCTTCGAAAGCGTGAACATGAAAAAAACGTGCAAAAATTGGAACGGCGTCTGTATGAGGTTCCCACGCTTTGCTGAGCACGCTCTTGTGGGTCTGCGAAGAAATAAGATCTAAATGAGTATTCTTCGCAGGAACAACGATTAAGTTGTATTTACGATGATAATCAAAAGTGGGATACTTTACTACAGTCTTGGGTGTTAAGTTTATGGACCTTAAAGGTTCCCCTGTAGACTCGTTAACTTCAAAGAAGTTATTTTGTCCAAGTACAAAAACCTTCCCCGTATCACCTGTTGTGGCAGCGTATAATTCCTCATCAAACAAAGATTCCTTTACAGAAACAGATAACTCCCCAGTGGCAAGGATCTGAGGCGATAAAATAGCAAATTCCTTGCCACCTACTGCGAAAAAAAGCAAAGGGTGGCTGGAGTGGGATTCTGTAGAACTGAGGTGGCGAATTGACTCTACCTTTAACATGGTATCAGTGTACTTTCCCTGACGACTGAGGAGACGGATGGCGTTGGGCTGCTTTACATTCATGCACAACAGCTTACGACACTCGGTAACAACCGGACGATTATCCTTGGAATATTGAGTTGCCGATGTTTTACTCAAAGGATAAACTGATTTGCATGGGATAGCGCCTGATTCACCCGTACAGTATGCAAGAGTATCCATGGTATTGAGAAAATGGAAGCGAAGCCTTTTTAATATTAAAAAAAATATTTAGTTGAATAGCTTCAAAAACCAAAAGTTACAAATTCTGCGTTGCAACTGAGCAAAATTACGGGGAAACAATAATCAGCCTTAAAGAAAGATTTTTTTTCCACTAATTCTACTGTCAACCTTTTTTGATATTGAACTATACCCATTGACGTGGTTCCCATATTATAATTTTTAGTTGCTCTTTAATAGACAAGTGGATTTATTCTTTACACGTATGAGCAATATTTATAGTTTTTAGCTCCATAAAGTATGACATTAATCAACCATAACGTTTCCAACTTTCAAATGCCATAATCTTTCGCCAGATTTGAATTCTGAAACTTCCGCTATTACGCGTTGTACAATTTGAGCAGGTATGCCCTGTTGATCTGGTTGTGACTTGTCGGAAGTTGAACTCTCTTTATATTCTTTCGTTATTCCATTTAGCTGACTAAGGACGGCACGAGTTTCAAATATTTTTAGTTCTAATAGTACTGCAAGGATAAGAGGACGATGCCGATCAACGGAAGGTTCGCCTAACGTCTTCAAGACCCAAGTTGAGGAAGTAAACGGTTGCACCTGAGATTGCAATGCGGCACTAAGCATTTGATTTGTGGCGGTGGGGTAATGTGATTCCCTTGCTTTCAGCACCAGCTCCTTTGCGCGTAGCTTATTAATCACACCATGTTCCGCAAAAAGAATTCGAATGTATTGCTGAATTGGTGCAAGATTCTGTTCGGTAAATGCTTCAGCCCCGTTTTTGAGGTCAGATGAAGAAGCGTTATTTGACATCGTACCATTATAAGACATCCCTCTGCTCGTGTTGTTGGCATTGTTATTCATGTCAAACCGGTTTATGAGAACCAAAGTGGGAGGTGCTTGCCCTGAATTAATATATGGAAGATGATTAAGAATTTGAGCTGTTCGAGTATTCCACAATTCCTGTTGGGCAGCTATTTCGCATTGAAAACGAGATTCAATATAACTTACATTTTTTTGATATTCAGTACGATCTTCAGGAACGTAGCGTAGCCTCCAGCGTCGCTTCTCTGGGTCAAACTCTCCACTGTTAAGCACTGAAAGCGTTTCAAGAATTTCTTTTATGGAACGTCGCAAGTTCGATGTTTGTACCAAGTTGTTCAGTTGAGACCGCCTAATAGAACCGTCAGGTGATCGTTGAAATTCTAGGAGTATAACTTCCCTCAACGCGGCGATAGAACCCTTAAATCTCCCTGAGAAGCCACAAACCCATACTCCATGCATATAGACCGCAGTTGACTTCAAGGACTCCATGATACTAGCATCTGGTACACGAGTGTCAAGGCTTGTGGAATTTGGTTCTGATAAATTTTTTCTCAGAATTTCTAGCGTTAGAACTTGGCATCTTTGGAGCAGATTAGTGACCTGCTCCAAAATAGTGTAAGAGGCTGCAAAAGATCGAATGATTGGCGGTAAGGCATTCTCACCTTCGGATATACCACTAGAAGCGCAAAGCTGAGGCGGGTAAAAACTGTCTTCTATCTGTGATTCCCTAGACTTTAAAATATTCATGCCTGATGCATTTTCTTTCGTAGTGCAAATAAGTTTTTTCTTTATGCTCCAACTTTCTACAGACCTCGAAAAGTAAAACTTGAACTCTACTGCAGTATCAGCATCAGAATTAATCATGACACTTCTTTGGCGCAGTAGTTCTTTCTGCAATCGAATAGAAGTGAAAAGACCCGAAGCGGCAGTTGCTTGTGTACTGGAATGTTCTTGGCGTATGCGAATAGGCCCTCCAGAAGGCTTTGCGGCAGCATCGTCAGCATTGAATTTAGATTCAAGAGCAGGTAAAAATTGTTGAATAGAAGAAACTGGTGTCAAGTGAAAACCTCCTCCGTAAAAATAACCAATTGCATAGTCTGAATGAGAAGCAAATGGCTTTGACTGCAAAGAGAAAGAATAAGTGTGATCCATATCAGGCAAGCTCTGCTTATTTTCTTCAGCTTCATCAGACCTGAATGATTTCGAGTTAAAGGTATCAAGTGTGCATCGCATAGTGAGACGTGAATTGGCATTTATTAAAGCTTTATTTCCACTACTAACATTCGAGGAAGAAATCTCAGGGTTAATACCTTCAGTGCAAAAAAGCTTTGCCTCATTTGTTTCATAAGGTCTTTTGCTTTGTCTAAGAGGATATTGAAAAATATGCGTCTGATGCAAAAGAGATGGTGTGAAATACACACTGAAAGACGCTACAACTTCGCCATCCTCAATTTTCTTTGCGTGACAGCCGAAATGCATATGCTAAATTAAAGTATATTGCTCGTGGTCAAGGAGCAGTAAAGAAAAAGTGTTTATTTCTAAGCAAATATGCAGAGAGTCACCTACTTAAAATATACTTCGTATATATATTTTCAAGGTGAGATATCGTTAATCACCTTCAGCTTTAAAAAAGATTCTGTGCCGTAAATATATACTTATATAAAGGAATCTTTGTGAAATCAGAAAAAGTAGCATTGAACCGCTCATATAGTTAATAGAAATTTGAAAAAGTACAATTACATTTCCAAGAATATAAACATTTCTTTCAGAATAATAATTCATGGTATATATAAAAGTAAAGTATTGGAACACAATTCTGGCTTGAAAATAAATAATAGAATACAATACAATATAATTGAATAACCAATATATATATATATATATATATATTAGTATGTCGTTACAAACACAAAAAAGTAAAGAAATATTCGTCGTAAATGAATTTTAAACGATTTATCAGCAATTAGCAAATACGATGCACGGTTTTAGACGTTCAGTAGTAGTTTTATTGCACAGACTAGAGGCTGGATAATAGATCCAAATTGGAGGATCAATGCCTCTTGTAATAGAGGCAATATGTGTCTATGCGTGCAGAGAAGTGTTAAGGAAAAGACCTATTAATATAGTGCTAAGTATTATCATTTCAGTACAAGAACAAATGTGAAAATAAAAATTACAGCACTTAAACCGAATTTGTAGTAGCGATTTGCGTAAGTACATTAGCCTTTTTTTTTTTGAAGCATTTTTAATTTAATCATATATATAAACATTTCAAATAAGACTAAGCCACTAGAGATATATTAATATCAAAGTGCAAAAATGCATTTTTAGGTGCTACAGAATATATATTTGCACAATGTTATAGTATTATTTGTAGTAAAGCAACACGTAATAACATGTCGGAAGTTATATTTTTTCGAAAAAACAAGTCAATAATTAGTGACTATTATTTATTAAGTGAGAAAAAAGGTGAGTTTGGCACGTAAAGCTCCGTCCAGAAGCGCCACTACGGGTGAGGATTACTGGGCAATAGGTTTCAACTGTATAATAGCGATTCCACCTATTTTTAGTGCCAAACATCACTGATTTTATCAATAAAAAATCGAAGATGATAAAAGGAAACAAATTTAAGACCTCATTACGGACCCTTGCGTTTGTTACGTTACAACTAGTACCTTGCACACGTTTTGTCCCACAAGCGTCTTCCCTATTTCTGATGCCTATAATGTACTGAAAAGGACCGATACCAGTCAACTTTAGCCGCGGAAAAAAAATGAAGAAGGAAAGCAACAGAATCGAAAGAGGGGAGGCGTGCCATGTGGGTAAAAATTATTTACCTCCCCCCCCCCTCCCCCCCCCCCGACCCCAAAGTCTTTTAGAATAGTCGAATTTGAATCTGAAAAACATTTATCATAATTAAAGAATTCAAGTGGCCAGGTTTGCTATTTACAGGGTAACTAAAAAGCCGAAGGGCGCCAGGCCAGGGGCGGGATTCCTAATTGTGGCGGCCCATTTTCTTTTGCTTTGCCTATGCTCACTGCAAGCGGCGCTTCTTAGCATAACGAAATACATAAACACATGGATGTCGCGTCTTAATTTATTCCATTCGCGCTCCCTTGGGCGGGGGCTTCTTCTCAGGACTTTATTTATATATTATTGAAGCCCATAACTGTCATTTTTCATCTCCATTTTTGTCATAGGGAAAATTTTCGCATTTGTATAAGAAAAGAATAAAAGTATTTTATCCTGACTGTCTATGAACTCCTAATCCATAAGGGTTACTCTTTTTGCGTGTTAAGGAATGGGCCGCCTATGGGGTTTTACGGCGCTTATGTATTTTTTTAATCCTCTTCCGTTGTGCCTCTCCAGGCCTCTAGTTTAGTATACCATTGTGAATCTATTTCAAATGGCATTGGGACAAATATCCAAACAAGAATTTTTACAAATTGCAATACGGAGTGTCATTGATCGAGTTCTTTGTTCGCTTTCGTTTGGTGTCATACTGAGCTTGAAAGAACGCCTAAAACAGCGTGTTTTGTACCCGTTATGTGTTCTTAAAAATTACTTTTGGTGTTGTAAGATCTGCGCTATTTACGTAACTTTACCGTCAGGATGGGACTAAAATTAATGCAATAAGCTTTTCAAACCAATTTTTAAGCATCTACAAACTCCTTACACTTAAATCAAAAATTTTGTTTTCATTAAATCCTTACAGCCGTCGGGTGAAGAGAATATCAGTTTCATTGAGGATTAATTAGGTTCTCAAAGAGGTATTAGGTTTCTTTTTTTCTTTGCTGTCATTCATTTTCTTTCTCATTCTTCAAATTCAAGATTTTCCATTTTATATTTTCCCTTGAATAAATTCAGGGTATTTCGTGCGGCAATAAAGAATGACAAGTTTCTTTCATGATTTTTTTTTTAACCAAAAATGATTTACTTACCTCTCTTTTCATAAGAGTAAAATCCCATAACCTCATCATCAGCAACCATTCAATTACTGTGATGAGTCACTTCAATTGAATACTTACATGAATCCTTAAAATGATTAATTTATAGTACTATTATGTCTATGTACATTTATTTCAGCTATATTTTAGTAATACAGAATTTTGTAAAATTTCCTATCTCCCTAAGATTTCTTAACTTAATGAGACCTAATTTAAACTTTAACACTGCATTCAAAAAATAAAATCAGCCACTGAAAAATTCTTAGATTTATTGTGTTCAGGTTTTTTATTTACTGGAAATATTACACGTGTGAATAACCTTTCATGTTAAATTGTGTCAAGATGATCTCAATTTCGAATCCACAAATGAATACATTTAAAATTATTGTTCAATCCTTGAATAGTATTTATTTTCAAACAATATTTCTTTAAAGATCGCTATATACTTAATTGATTTATTTATTTTGTCAAATTTACTAAAAACATTTTAATATTCAAAAATATTTTCCCCCATAGCATTCTTTCATTTCGATTCTCTTTTTCAGTCGAAACAGACAACCCTCAGAATTAACTATATACATCAAGTGAATACGGCTTATCCAACAAAAATGACGAAAGATTTTACCATAGGATTTCTTGGATGTGGAAGCATCGCTGAGTGTATCATGAGGGGAATTTTAAATTCCGGATTCGCCACTTCTGATAAAATTTACATTTGCAATCGGACTGAAGCAAGCATGAATCGATTATGCGAAAAATATCAGGTTCATCGTGCCTGTGCCACAGAACTTGTAAGAATATGTGACTTTATACTGATTGGTGTAAAACCATACGATATGACAGGTGTTCTTGATGCCATTAGTGAAGAGGTTACTAGTGAAAAGATTATTGTTTCTATGGCTGCTGGGATAACACTCGAAGCTATCGAGCAACAATTGCCACCTCGCTCCAAAGTGATACGTGCTATGCCAAACGTTTCATCCTCTGTTTGTTGTGGTTCAACATGCGTTGTACAGAATAAGGAAGTCACAGCCAATGATACGTTGATGGTTGTTGAGCTTTTTAATTCAGTGGGTAAAGCTGTGGTGCTGCCTGAATCAACTATGCATGGTTTCATTGCTCTTTGTGGTTCATCCCCAGCTTACGTTTTCTTATTTATCGAAGCACTTAGTGATGGGGCTGTTAGGTTGGGAATACCCCGTCAATTGTCTTACGAATTGGCATCACAAGCTGTTTTAGGTGCTGCAAAAATGTTGCAAGAAAGTGGTCAAGGGCCGGCTCAGCTTAAGGATTTGGTATGCTCTCCTGGAGGAACCACTATCGAAGCATTAAGTACCCTTGAAAAAGGTGCCTTCAGGTCATTAGTAATTGAAGCAATGAAGGATTGTGCGAATAAATCTAAAAGAATGGAGATTCATGAGTAATAATTTTTTTTAGCTTAGAGACATCAATTAGGTATAAAAAATAAAAAAGCGTCGTTTTTCATCCCACATAGTGCAAAAGTGTGTTTGGGGATATTTAGATTTAAATAACTGATTAAAAAACATCACCAATAAGTAATATATTTAGGTAATGTATATACATACATATAAATATATGAACCCAAGTATGAAAGTCGAAATTTCTTTTACCAATTATTTTTATTGACTTCCTTTTTATCTTATATTTTTCATATTCATAGTCTCAATTTTTTCAAATGGTCAACTTCCCCAAGAAGAAGGTGCTGCACTGCCCTGACAAGCGCTGCAATGCGCACAAGACCTTTAAGGTGGTCCAGTACAAGGCTGGCAAGGCCCGTCTTTACGCTCGTGGTAAGCGTCGCTACGATCGCAAGCAATCTGGTTATGGTGGTCAGACGAAGCCTATTTTCCACAAGAAGGCCAAGACTACGAAGAAGATTGTGCTGAAGCTTCAGTGTTCCAGTTGCAAGTCTGTCATTCAGAGCGTCCTCAAACGCACTAAACATTTTGAGCTGAACGATAAGAAGAAGACTGGCAACAAGGACCCAACCTGGTAAAGGAAGCTATGGCCTAGTATATTGCATTGAGATGATGCTTTTTATTTCTTATTAATCTTTAAAAAACATATTATCATATATGCATATATATTTATTTCTTTCCTATCTGCTTCTTGATGAAATTCTCTTAATTTACTCCTTTTTGATTATTCCGTATAACTTCTCTTAACTGATTTTGGATTACACATACACACACAAACGCATACACACACATATATATATATATATATTTATTTATTTATATATATATATATATAGTAAATACATCACCACTATACATTTTCTATCGCTCATCATGAATTCAAACTTGGCATACATTAATCCTGGTGGGAACCAAGCACGGAAAGTTAATGCTCTGGATATAAATATGATAGCTGCACGGGGCCTGCAGGAAGTCTTGAAAACTAATTTGGGTCCACGTGGGACCATGAAAATGCTCGTTTCGGGTGCTGGGCTAATAAAAATTACAAAGGATGGAAATACTCTCCTTGGAGAGATGCAAATTCAGCACCCAACAGCTGCACTTATTGCCCGGGCAGCGACTGCGATCGACGATATTACGGGAGATGGTACTACGAGTACTGTGTTGGTTATTGGTGAGATGATGCGTCAGTGTGAACGCTATATTAATGAGGGAATACACCCTCGAATATTAACAGAGGGCTTACACCTTGCATGTAATGAGGCGCTCAAATTTTTGCAACTCAATACCGTTAGTATTCCCAAGGAAGAACAACGTGAATACTTGACGAATGCCGCTCGTACTGCGCTTAGTACCAAAGTGAATCCTTCACTCTCAGAAATAATTTCTGAAGCTGTCGTTGATGCAGTTTATGCAGTGGCGGATGAGGAAAAGGGGATTGATCTTCATATGGTAGAGGTGATGCACATGAAGCACCGCCTCGGTTCTGACACTCGATTTGTAAATGGACTTGTTTTGGATCATGGCGGCCGAAACCCTGATATGCCTAAATATTTGGAAAACGCCTATATTTTAACGTGTAATGTGTCGCTTGAGTACGAGCGATCGGAACTCTCAACAGGATTCTACTACAAGAATCCGACTGAAAAGGCACGCATGGTGGAAGCGGAGCGCAAAATGACCGATGATCGAACCAGACAGATTATTGAGTTGAAGAGGGAGGTTTGCACTAAGGAAAATGGTCGGACCTTTGTGGTTATCAATCAAAAGGGAATTGATCCTATTGCTTTGGAGATGTTTGCCAAGGAAGGAATACTGGCCTTACGACGTGCTAAGCGCCGTAACATGGAGCGTCTGGTTCTTGCATGTGGTGGTGAGGCTGTTAATACGACTGACAACTTGACTCCAGAAGTCCTAGGGGAAGCTGGCCTTATTCAAGTGCACACACTTGGTGATGATACATACACATTTGTGGAAAACGCAAAGAAGGGGAAGAGCTGCACGCTACTGATAAAAGGTCCGAATGATCACACCATTGCTCAGATCAAGGATGCTGTCCGCGATGGTCTCCGGGCAGTCAAGAATGCATATGACTCTTCCGCCGTTATTGCAGGCGCTGGAGCTTTCGAAGTGGCGCTGCATGAGCATTTATACAATTTCGCAAATTCTGTGAGTGGAAAGCAAAAAATGGGCATATCAGCTTACGCGGATGCTCTCCTTGTTATTCCGAAGGTACTTGCGGAGAACTCTGGTTTGGACGTCCAAGAATGCCTCATTACATTACAAGAAAAAAGCAGTGTCTCTCGAAAACAGAATAAATGGGTTGGACTCAATTTAGATACTGGTGATGAACAGGATCCAATCGCGGCTGGTATTTTGGATAGCGTTATCGTAAAGAAGAACTTGCTAGAATCCAGTGGTGAGATTGTTGCTCAACTTCTTCTTGTGGATGAGATTATGAAGGCAGGTCGTCGCGGTGCTGGTGGTCCACCGCAAGCATAAGCAAGTCTTTTTTTATCTCTTTATATGCAGTAGTGAATATACATGCATATATATATATACTCTCAGTATTGTGAATATCACCTTTTTTATTTGATTAGCCAAGACTGAAGAGGATGGGAAAGATGAAAATTTCACAAAGTTCGTACTATTGTAGCCTGACAGTAAAAGAAAAGCAATGTTTATTGCATAATGTGTCAATTTATCTTTTCAGCGTAAAATTTGGTGTTTAACTAAGAAGGTAAATTTCTAAAAAAATGGGAAAATAGAATAAATAAAAATATGAATTGAAGGGAGAATATCCTATTTCTCTTCATGTGATAAAAAAAGAATCCAAAGCTAGTAGCTACGTTTGAGTGACTGTTTTACAAATTGAAAGAACCAAAAAGTAGCTTTTCTCACCTTTTATTTTAAAAGCCTTTTTTAAAAAAATATTCCTTTATCCTTTTGTAGCCACTTTAGTGTTATCTTTTCTAGAACCAGTTTAACATCCTAACCTGTTTTAAAGCAGAGTCGTCGTTTTGAAGAACAACATTATCATCATCGCAGTTTTGTAAAGGCAAAAAGATGGTCAAAAATGACAAGGAAGAGGCTCCCACAGACAAACGCGTTATCTGGCTTGAGCAACGCATCAGCACTGCGCTTCGGCTAAAGGCAATCGATTCAAAAAAGTTCTTGGATAATGAAGAAAATCGTGCGCAAATTGCTGAGTTCCTTGACGTTGCAGATGCACAGCATCTCTATGTATATCAAGTATCCGGTGGCACACTTTTGGCAAGGAATGATGCCCCTGATGAAATTAAGAAGAAGGGCATGTACTTTAGCAAAATGAAACGTGAAAAGATAACGGATGACAACCACATGAAGGATGTCATCACGTTTGGTGATTTAATCCCAGACACTATTGGCTCCATCAACACATTTACGCGTGATGTTTACGCTTCAATCTTGAAGGCTGACAAACGCAACATGAGCAGCATCCCAGACGTGGCAGTTGACGAGCTTATGAGTGATACCAACGATCTTATAGGCAAACTTCTTGTGACCCTTGGCCTCTCTCAAGGTAAGACATTGCTTCCCGTACCGAATGTAGAGTTGCCTGAAAGCATCGACGACACTGCAATCGACAAGGAGTTGCTGTATACACTTGAAAATTCAATTGTAGCGTGGTCTTCTCAAATCAAGGCAGCTATTTCTTCTTCTCCAGAGGAGTTAGAGGCGGCGGCCACACGGACTGGCCGTTACCCTTCTCCTGTGGACGAAATTACGTTTTGGAAGAACAAGTCGGAAAATCTGATGAATCTTGAGGAGCAGCTGTATTCTGTGAAATCGCTCAAAATTCTAGTCATATTGAAACGGGAAAACAGTAGCTATTACACATCGTTCAAACAGCTCATGGACTTGCTCAAAGAGGCCTCTTATGAGGCTTCTGATAACTATCGCTATTTGAAGCCTTTGATTCCAGAGTTTGAGCAGATATGCATGCAGAGTCGCACCACCATGCCGTTTGTGGAACTTGCCAGTAGTGGCATCTTCAAGCGGCTTTTTCATTTTTTGTATGTTCTTTGGACGCAGTCTGGCTTCTACAACACTACCTCCCGCCTTGTTTTTTTGATACGCGAGATGGGTAATGCGCTTATTGAGATGGCCGCTGACTACATCAACGTAGCTGAGCTTGCAGGGGGCTTCGAAAAGAGGGAGGTAATTGAACGCTTGAGTACGACTTTAGCCATCTGTGGTGATTTCAAATCGTGCTACTTCCAGTACAAGTCGTATGTGGCATCAGTGGCCCGTCCGTGGAAATTTCAGAATGCCGCCCTATTTGCCCGTTTGGACGTTTTCCTAGAGCGTTGCCATGACCTCTTGGATATCATTGAAACGGCGCTATTGTTTGACAAGATGGAAAATATGAAAATCGGCGGAACACGTGGTCAGCAGCTCACGTTGGAGGTTGAAGATATCAAAGAAAAATTTAGTACTGCACTTAGCAACTTCTTCAGCGTGAATTACGACCTTTTGGATATCACAAACACGTCTTTTGACGGCGACTATGAGAAGTTAAAACACACGATCCATGAGCTGGAGGAACGTCTCGGCACCATTCTTATCACCACCATTGAGGAATCTAAGGCAATTACAGAGGTTTTCAAAGCCGTAGACACATTTGACGGCTTTATTGACCGACCCCTTGTTCAACAGGAGTGGGTGAAAAAGCAAGTTGGTGTGCTCAAGAGCTTCCATCAGGACCTCCTTGCAGTACAAGATATCTTCTACTGGAGCGACGCCTCCGGGGCGTACCGTAATATGCCACCAGTTGCCTCAGCGGTCGTGCGTAGTAAGGCGTTGCTGGATCGAATCAGTGAGAGCTACAATCGCGTGGTCGAGCTCTCACAGAGCGTTCTAGAGAGCGAGGAGGGCAAGGAGGTGATGCTATTGTACATGAAGATACGTGCCATGCTGCAAAACAACATCAGTGAAAAGAGCGAGCAGTGGGCTTCTGAAGTAGGCACTATCAGTAGCCAAAAACTGCATCTTCCTCTTTTGTCATTGGACAGCTCCAACCAGCTCAAGGTTAATTTCGACCCGATCCTTGTGAAAACATTGCGCGAAGTTTATTATCTCGAGGTCATGAACTCCTACAACGCTACTGGTGTGCAAATGTTTGAGGTGCCGAATGAGATACAGTCCATTTTCGCTAAGCGCGATATGTATCGTTCACAGGTGCTGAAGCTAGACTATGTATGCACTACTTATAACAATCTCAACGCGAGCCTCCGTGAAGATGATGAACGTCCGCTCATTCAGGAGGAGCTAGATGCTCTTGAAAACTACATTAAGCGTGCCATCAACGATGTGCGCTGGGAAGATGAAGTTGCCTCAAACGAATACATCGAAAAGGCTGTTAGAGAAGTGGGTGCGATCGACAAAGTTGTTTCCACTTTGCACTTGAATGTCGTTGGTATAAAAGACTTAATTATGGAATACAGGAAAGCCGACACTCTGTTTCCTCTCAATCCGAGCCGCGGTGACACCACTATGACAGAACTTGAGCTACGAAAAGTCCTTGAGGAGCATATTCAAATGTACCGCAAAGACCTTAAGACTCGCGGAGAAAAAATCCACTTACTTATACAGAACAGTCTCAGCACTCTAAATGAGCTCAAGGCATCTTCTGGCAAGGGTATCATAAGTGTGGACAACGAAATATGGCAAATGTACCTCGAATACGTCAACTATGAATTAAAAGAGTCGTTGTGCTCCACTGTTGTTGAGTCGCTTGAAAAAATAAAAAAGCAGATCAATCCGGAATGGCTTATTGAGCAGGATGGAATTCCACTTGTGGATATAAAATTATGCTTGTCAAAGAGCACTCCTGAGCGACCAATAGTTGAATCGAGGTTTGAGCCAGCACTGACCTCAGGAGGTGAGGGTTCCCGATCGATTCAGACGTTGTTCGAAAATTTCATTCATGGGATTGAGGAAGCCACCGGTTTGATTGAACCTATCTATGGTTCAACATCATACAACGACGAAGTACACGAAAATGATGGGGTACAACGGTCTCTTGCAGAGATTATGATTCTACTAGAACAGAACAACGAAGCATGCGAGGAGTATCGTCGCATTTACGACGAATTCAAACATCTCTGGAGCACAAATCGGAAGGAGGCTTTTGATATGTTTATCAACAAAGATGCCTCAATGAACCGCCGTGCTAGCTTATCTGTGGATGAAAGTAGCATAATGCATGTTCAGGGCCCTAAGGAATACTTTGAGGTGAGTCTCCAAGAGTTTGACAGAGCTATAACAGAGTATGGTCGCATTTGTAATCGCCTTGCTTCGATTGAGGACCGTCATCGCATTGGGTTTGTTTCCATTGATGTGAAGCCATTGCGTATAGCGTTACGTGACATCTGCAAAAAGTGGAGGGATATGTTTTCTGATTATCTCATGGAGAAGATTAAGAGTGACCTTCAGGAGTTGTTCACATTCATGAAGGAGGCTGACAAGGGTTTGGATGTCGAGGTATTGGATGGCGATGTGGATTCCCTCAAGTCAGTCATGCGCTGGATTCGTGGCTGTCATAAGCGTAACTTGGAAGTCATGGGTGAGGATGAAACTGGCGAGACAACCGGTATGTTCCCGCCGATTCAGGCTGCTATTCGTATGCTAAAGATCCATGCTAGCACCTCTCCTGATGCGGAAGTCGAACTGGCTAAGATTGAAAAGCTCGAGGAGTTGCGTAAGCCCGCCCCAGATCTATGGTTTGCGCTCAACAAGAAGGCACTAAACGCGCGTGCTCAAAACTCTATTGTGCAAGATCGTGAGGCAGAGAAGATCAAGGAAAGTGTTATCCTTTTTGAAAACAAGATTAAGGATGAAGTTGATTTTTTCCATCGAAATGCACTTTTTACTTATACAATTTCGAGGGATTCTGTTTATGACGAAATTGACCACGTGTATAGCCATTTCATTGAGCTCGAGACTGAAGCAAAGGAGCTGCAGAATCTTCAAGATCTCTTTGATCTGGCTATTTCTCATTTTCGAGATATTCGCTCTTGTCGCCAAGAGTTGATGCTTTTAAAGCAGGTATGGGACTTGAGCTTTCATGTCATCTCAGAGTTCACGGATTGGATGCGTTCAACCTTCAAAAACGCTGATATTTCTCATTTTGAGGACGAATGCAAGAAACTTTCCAAGCAGTTGCAACAGCAACCTATGAAAGTGAAAAGTTGGGACGTTTTCAAAGGTGTGGACGAACAAGTGCGCAATATGCGCACTTCTCTCCCTCTTTGTGAATCACTCAGTTCCCCTTCTATGCGTCCTCGGCATTGGGAAGAGTTAGTCACTGCCACAAAGCAGCCCTGCACTATCGAGCCTACATCAAATGATTTCACCCTTGAGAAACTCTTTTCTCTTGGTCTGCATAATTATTCGGAAGAGGTTCTTAACATCGTTGAGAAGGCTGATAAGGAATTGCGTATCGAGAAGAATCTCACTAAAATCATTGAGGCCTGGGGGAAGCTATCCTTTACCTACAGGAAGGATGAGTATATGGATTGTTATCTTTTGGAGCCTGTGGATGACATAGTAGAACAGCTTGAGACTGATAACAATGCGTTATCATCAATGTTGTCTGATCGCTTTGTCGAATACTTCTATCAAAAGGTCATCGATTGGCAAAAAAAGCTTGGTCTAGTCGACACGTGCATCACCAGATGGATGGAGATCCAGAGACAGTGGCAGAATCTTTACCCCATTTTTGTCCTTTCCGAGGATATTAAAATTCAGTTACCAGAGGACGCCAAAAACTTTAGTGAGGCGGACCGTGTGTTCCGTTTGTTGATGGATAAGGCCCATCGGTACCTCAATGTCATCGAAGTCATTTGCACCAACAAACTCAGAGAGGATCTTGCTCGAGATCAAGAACTGGAGCAGACTTTGACGTATATTCAGTCAATCCTTTCAAAGTGTGAAAAGGCGCTGGCAGACTATCTCGAGACCAAACGTAAGATATTTCCACGGTTCTTCTTCGTCTCTGACACAGATCTCATTGATATCCTTTCCAAGGGCTCTGATCCCCGCGCAGTGATGGTCCATATGAGTAAGATTATCGACTCTGTAGATAGCTTTACTTTCGACCAAAACCCACACCCGAATGCCAGAGATATTGAGGCATGGGAAATGGTTTCTATTCAAGGGGAGAGAGTTGCTCTTGTGGATAGCTTTGCCTGTGTGGGTGAGGTCGAAGTTTGGTTGGAAGGCATCGTGAAGTGTATGAAACGTTGCGTGCGGCACCATATCAAGGAGGCCAATGCTAGTTACATTGAGAAACCTCGTAATGAGTGGATATACCAATACCCTTGCCAGGCGGTGATAGTCGCCTCTCGTATTTGGTTCACAACTGAAGTTCATCAGGCGTTCACTCGAATCGAAGAAGGAAATGATATGGGCCTGAAGGATCTTCTCAAGAGTCAAAAAATTCAACTTGACAGCCTCATCAAGGAAGTTCTCTTGGAACGCTCTGCCAATGATCGCAAGATGCTGGTACACCTCATTACCATTGACGTACACAACCGTGATATTGTCCAGGCCATGGTCGACGAGCGTGTTGACTCAGTGGAGTCGTTCAGTTGGCAATCTCAGTTACGTTACTATTGGGAGGAAACTAGGGGTAATGAGATCCGCATAGCCGATGCTGAGTTCATCAATGACTGCGAATATATTGGACTGTGTGGGTGTCTTGTGATCACAAAACTCACGGATCGCTGCTATATTACTCTTACGCAAGCTCTTCGCTTGAAACAAGGTGGTGCTCCTGCTGGTCCCGCTGGAACAGGTAAAACCGAAACTACCAAGGATCTTGCCCGCAACATGGGAGTTGCTTGTTACGTTTTTAATTGCTCTGATCAAATGAACTACATTACTCTTGGCCAGATTTTCAAAGGATTGGCTATGTCTGGCTCGTGGGGCTGCTTCGATGAGTTCAACCGTATCTCCATTGAGGTTCTTTCTGTTGTAGCTACACAGGTAGGCTCTATTCTTAATGCGCTCAAGGAACGGAAGAAGCGCTTCCGTTTTATTAGTGAAGAGATTTCCATTAAGCCGTCTGTGGGCATGTGGATCACGATGAATCCCGGCTATGCTGGTCGTACTGAGCTCCCTGAGAACATTAAATCACTCTTTCGTCCTTGTGCCATGTGCGTGCCGGATCTAAAGAACATTTGCGAGATCATGCTAGCCGCGGAGGGTTTTGGTGATGCCAAGGATCTCGCCCTCAAATTTGTGACACTGTATCGCCTAAATAAGGAGTTACTGTCACCACAAGATCACTACGATTGGGGTTTGCGTGCTGTGAAGTCAGTACTTTATATTGCTGGCGCTCTCAAGCGTGGTGACCCGGGTCTGCCGGAGCGCAACGTGCTAATGCGCGCGCTGCGCGACACCAATATGGCTAAGTTGAGTAAGGATGATGTGTATGTGTTCATGGGCCTCATCCGCTCCCTGTTTCCGAACCTGGATGTCCCCAAGAAGGACAAGCCGACTCTGGTAGCAGCATGTAAGGAGGTCTGCAAGGAGCAGGGAAATCTGCCGGGCGAAAATGACATTTTTATACTCAAGTGCGTGCAGTATGAGGAGCTGTTACATGTCCGCCACTCTGTCTTCATTCTAGGTGCCACTGGCTCTGGCAAGACTGAATGCTGGCGATGCCTTATGGGTGCGCTTACCAAACTTTACCAGGATGAGTGGAAGGCGAAAGCAGTAGCTTCTTGTCTTAATCCCAAGGCTATTTCATCTAATGAGCTCTACGGTTACTTTACGCCGCAAAAAGAGTGGCGTGACGGCATCCTCTCGAGCATCTTCCGCGACTACGCAGTGGAGTCCAAGAAAAAGAAAAACATGAAGTGGATCGTGCTGGATGGTATTATCGATGCCGAGTGGATTGAGTCGATGAACACCGTTATGGACGATAACAAGATGCTTACCCTCGTCTCCAACGAACGCATACCTTTAACTGACTCGATGCGCATGATATTTGAAGTTTCGCATCTTCGCAATGCTTCACCGGCCACTGTTTCACGTGCTGGTGTAATATATATCAATGAGAGTGATCTGGGTTGGGGCCCTTTCAAGGACAAATGGATAACGACGCGTGAACGACGCGAAGCCACTATTCTGGACAACTTATTTGATAAATATGTCCCGATCGTTTTTGAGTTCTGGAATCGTTCGATGCGGACGGTAGTGCCAATCATGGATATTAACGTTGTGCAGACGATTTGCTTCCTCCTTGAGGGTATTTTGAACACAATGCCTCAAGATGAATTTTTGAAGCACCCTAACGCATTTGAAGCGTATGAAAAGTACTTTGTCTTTGCCCTTATTTGGGCCTTTGGCGGTCCACTGCCGAGCTCAGATGGCCGAATCGATATGCGTCTCAACTTTTCAAACTATTGGAAGAAGGAGTTCCCTAATATGAAGATCAGCGAAAATGGATCTATCTTTGACTTCTATATTGATAAATCCAAAGACGAGAATGGTGTGCCGGTTTATGAGTGGAAGCCTTGGGCTGAACTGGTCCAATCGTATGTCCCCGACCCTGATGTCCAGTTGTCCACGGTGTCCGTACAAACCACTGACACGGTTCGCATGTCCTACTTGATGAGCCTTTTCATTGATAACGCAAGGGGCGTCATGCTCGTGGGTACGGCTGGTACTGGAAAAACCAACTTGATCATGTCCAAGCTGCATTCTCTTGACAACTCAAAGATCTTTTGCCGCACGATTGCTTTTAACGCCCGTACGACATCCGCTGGGTTGCAAAACGTTATGGAGCAGTCTCTCGAAAAGCGATCTGGCCGTACTTATGGTCCATTCAACCGCAAGAAACTCATCTTTTTCCTAGATGATATGAACATGCCTGCGCCCGATAAGTACGGCACACAGGAGGCGATAGCGCTCTTGCAGCAGCATGTTGGCTATGGTTTCTGGTACGATCGTGTTAAGATTGTTCAGAAGGAAATCGTTGACGTGCGGTACGTTGGCGCTATGAATCCCAAGTCCGGTACCTTCACGATTCTTGATCGCCTCCTGCGGCATTTCGCCGTTTTCTCAACGAACATGCCTGATAGAGATGACTTGGTTAGCATTTATGGGCAGATTCTTCAAAGCCATACAAAGGCATTTCCACGTGATATTCGAGATACCCTTACAACACTGATCACAAATGCAACCATTGAGCTTCATTACAACGTCGTGAAGCAATTCTTTCCCACTGCGATCAAGTTCCATTATCAATGGAATATGCGAGAAATGTTTAACATATTCCAAGGTTTGTGTAAGTCTGACCCTAAGTTACACACAAAAAGCGTGCAGCTGGTGCGGTTGTGGGTGCATGAGTGCAGACGCACCTTCCGTGACCGAATGGGAGATGATGAGGATATGAAACGATTTGACGCCTTGATGCTTGAGGTCTACACACGCGCGGGCTTTAGTGATGTGAGCTCGAAAGAGGCTTTGGCGGAGCCATTGCTTTGGGCCCCATTCTACACCACAAAGGGAGGTGAGGAGAATGTCTACAACGAAACCAACTACGAAGAGGCTGGCGCGTTTCTGCGTAAAAAGTTAGCTGAGTATAATGATAACTACGCTGAGATGAATCTCGTTCTCTTCAACCAAGCTATTGAGCACGTCTGTCGCATTTCCCGTATCACATCCAACCCGAGAGGCAATGCTTTTCTTGTGGGAATCGGCGGCTCCGGTAAGCAGTCCTTGGCCCGTCTCGCATCGTACATCAACGGTCACGACGTTTTTCAGATTTTGGTTACTAGCACTTACGACATCACTGACTTCCGTAACGACATGCAGGAGTTATATCGGAAGTGCGGTCTTAAGGGTTACCCCTTTGCATTTATTCTCACTGACACACAAGTTGTTTCACTCGAGATGCTTGTGTACTTGAATGACATGCTGAGCAGTGGAAACGTGCCGGAGCTCTTTAACCAAGATGAGCGCGATGGCATTGTTGCTTCCATTGTGAACGAGGTGAAGGCATCTGGCGTAACGGAGTACTCCAATCCCGATGTGTGTTGGGAATACTTCATTCACAAAGTCCGTTCAAACCTGCACATTATCCTATGCTTTTCTCCTGTGGGTAAGAACTTCGCGCGGTGGTGTCGCCAATTCCCAGCGCTCGCTAACACCACTGTAATCGACTGGTTCCTAAGCTGGCCTGAACAAGCGCTCAGGTCTGTGGCTCAGCGCTTTCTCTCCGAGATCGAGCTTGGTGGCGAGGAGGCAACCGCTAATATTGCCAATTACATGTCTTTCTGTCAGGTGAAGGTGACCGAGATGTGCGAGGAGTACTATGCACAGGAAAAGCGTTATGCGTATACAACACCAAAAACTTTCCTAGAGCTCATCGCTCTGTATAAAGATTTACTGATTAAAAAACGAAACGAAAATAGTGATAAAACCCAGCGACTACTTAACGGTATTAACAAAATCAAAGGTGCTGGAGTGCAGGTGCAGGCGTTGCAAGAAGTGCTTCATCGCGAAAGTGTCGAGGTTGAAGAGGCCCGTCAGAAAACCAATGCGCTGTTAGAAACCGTTGGACGCGAGAAGTCTATTGTGGAAGAACAGAATGCGATTGCCGCGAAAGAGGAGAGCAAGACTAACAAGATTGTCGAGGAAGTTACCTCGTTCGAACAGCAATGCCAGGAGGACCTGGCCAAGGCACAGCCACTAGTTCAGGAAGCCTTGGCTGCCCTCGACACACTTGACAAGGCCTCCATCGCTGAGCTCAAGAACCTCGGAAAGCCACCAGAAGATGTTCAGATGGTTGCCATTTGCGTACTTGTGCTGACAGCGAACCCCAGGGCTATTCCTAATATGAAGCAACGCACGTGGAACGAGTGCAAGAAAATGATGAACCAGGTGGATCGATTTCTCACAGAATTGCGAAACTTCGATGTCAATAACATCCCGCAGGCTTGCATTGATCAGATCCAGGTGTACATCACCAATCCTGCCTTCAATCCCGATAACATACGGTTCAAATCATTTGCTGCAGCCGGTTTGTGCAAGTGGGCGATTGGTATGAATCGTTACCATATTGTTCGTTGTCAGGTTCGACCCAAAGAAGAGCGTCTTGCCGAGGCGCAACAGCGACTCACGACGAGCCGAGCTGCTTTGAAGAAGATTCAAGACAAGGTGGCTGACCTCCGTTCTAAACTCAATGCGCTCGTGAGCCAGTATGATGAGGCCGTCGCTGAAGCGAATCTTATCAAAGCGAAGGCGGACAAAACGCAGATGAAAATGAACTTAGCGCAGCGCCTTGTCTCCGGGCTGTCCGACGAGAGTGTCCGCTGGGGGAACACCATCAACGACCTTAAGCACACTGCTTCGCTGTTAGTTGGTGATGTTCTTTTGTCCTCCTCGTTTGTGTCGTATATTGGTCCTTTTTCAGGGGCCTTCCGTGAGCGCATCGTGCATGGAGAGTGGGTTCCATACATAAAGCAGCTGGGCATACCCATGACCGAATCTTTGGATCCAACCATGGATGTGCTTACCACCGAAGCTGCAGTTGCCTCCTGGAATAATGAGGGCTTACCGTCGGATCGCGTTTCGACCGAGAACGGTGCTATCATGACAAACTGCTTGCGATGGCCACTACTGATCGATCCGCAGTTGCAGGGTGTGTGCTGGATTCGCACTCGCGAAGAAAAGAACTCGCTGCGCGTTATTCAAACCTCCCAAAAGAACTGGCAGCATGTGTTGCAGAGTTGCATCGAGGATGGCACTCCTTGTCTTATTGAGTCTCTTGGTGAATTCATTGAGCCGGTGCTCGATGGAGTTCTTAGTCGCCAGGTCTTTAGGAAGGGCGGTAAACAGTTTATCAAGCTCGGTGCCTCTGAGGTAGAGTACAATCCTAACTTCCGTCTTATACTCCAAACAAAGTTGGGCAACCCGCACTATGGCCCAGAGGTGAATGCGCAGACGACCCTTATCAACTTCATGGTCACCGAGGATGGCCTGGAGGATCAGTTATTGGCCGTCGTGGTGAGCCAAGAACGTCCTGACCTGGAGAAACGGCGTGGTGCGCTGTTGCGACAGATGAACATTATGACGATTGAGCTACAACAATGCGAGGATGGCCTTTTGTATGAACTAACAAACGCCACTGGGGATATCCTTGAGAATATCACCCTTATTGAGAACCTTGAAAACACAAAGAAAAAGGCGAAGGAGATCAACGCATCCTTTACGCAGGCGGTGGCAACGCAAAAAGATATTGCACAAAACCGCCTGAGCTATGCTGACGTGGCAGCGCGCGGCTCGCTGCTCTTCTTTCAAATGGATCAGCTCTGGCGCATTGATCACATGTATCAGTATTCTTTAGACACCTTCATGGTTGTCTTCAACAAGGGTCTTATGGCGGCGGCACATCCAGAAAACAAGAAGAACGTGGAGGCGCGTGTGCAAAATGTCACCACTTCTATTACTGAAAGTGTGTTTGCCTACGTTTCTCGTGGTCTTTTCGAGCGTCACAAGCTCATTTTCTCGAGCTTGCTAACCTTTTCGATTCTTAGCCGTTCCAAGCAAACGAACCCTTTGCAGCTGGACTTCCTGCTGCGAGGAAAGAAGAAGGCTGGGACGGAGAGGCCCGAGACTGTGGCGGAATGGTGTACCCAGCCCGCATGGGATGCGGTACAGGCCCTCGCCGAGGTTGAGGGCTCCACCCCAGAGTTCAGTCTCCTTCCAGGTGACATGGCGGAAAACAACCGCTGGATGCAATGGTGTGAGACAGAGAAGCCAGAGAATGAGAAAATGCCCGCCGAGTGGAAGAGCTTGAGCGACTTTGAGCGGCTACTGGTCTTGCGTTGCCTGCGACCTGACCGCCTGACGGCTGCCCTTGAGGCCTTTGTGAGCAAGTCGATTGGCCGTTTCTTTGTTTCGGATCAGGCGGTCGACATTTCAGTCTCCTTTAACAATTCCAGCACTTCCACTCCGCTCTTCTTTATTCTTTCACCCGGCGTGGATCCTATTAAGTCCGTAGAGGAGCTAGGCCGCAAGCTTGGTTTTACCTATGATAATGAGAAGCTCTACAATGTGTCCCTCGGCCAGGGCCAGGAGGTGGTAGCGGACCGTGCACTAGAGAGGTGCTTCATTGAGGGTGGTTGGGCAATGCTATCAAATATTCACCTTGTTGAAAAGTGGCTTCGTACCCTAGAGCGTCGATTGGACACATATGCGGAGACATATACGCGCATGGCGCAGCTTCGCAAGGAAGTTGCAGAGCGAAAGGCAGCCGAGTTGGCAAACGCGGCAGCTAATGCTACTGAGGCGCCTTCCGCGACCGACAAGGACCGTGAGAGTGGCGGTAGTGACGACAGCGAGTCCCTAGGTGAGCAGAGTGGTACTAGAAACGAGGACGGAGAGGCGGTCGACGAGGAACAGGAGCAGAAGGGCGAGGTGGCTATTCATGTTTCTGATGAAGAGATCCCGTTTGAGGGTCAGAAGGGTCACCCTGACTTCCGTGTCTTCCTCACTGCGGAGCCGTCGGAGGTGATCCCGATTGGCGTTCTACAGCGCTCATTGAAGCTAACATCGGAGCCGCCTACGGGCATTCGTCAAAACATTGTGCGTGCCCTCTCTAACTTTAGTGATGAGCCGTGGGAAAAGAGTGCGAAGCCTACGGAGTACCGCTGCATTATGTTTGCCATGTGCTTTTTTCATGCTGTTGTGGTGGAGCGCAAGAAGTTTGGCCCTCTTGGCTGGAACCGTGGTTACCCCTTCAATTCTGGTGACCTTACAACTTGCATGGAGGTTGCTGCCAACTATATCGAGGACCGCCCAAGGGTACCTTGGGAAGATCTGCGCTATGTCTTTGGTGAAATCATGTACGGAGGACATATTACAGACGACTGGGATCGTGTCCTGTGTATGGCGTATCTCAAGAGCTTCATCGTCCCAGACTGTTGCGATGGCCTACAACTTGCGCCAGGGTTGTTGATACCCAATCCATGCAGCTACCAGGAATACATGCAGTGGCTTACGCAGGACAGGGAATTTCCGACTGAATCGCCGCTTCTCTATGGTCTTCATCCTAATGCTGAGATCAACTATCGTACGACGCAGGCGGATGTTCTCTTCAAAACTATTAATGAGCTGCAGCCCAAGAAGCACGTTGGTGGCAATATGCTCAGCCCACAGGACATTGTGCAGCAAAAGCTTGATGAAATTCGCGAGCGGTTGCCAGAACCACACAACCTTCAGGACTTAGCGGAGCGCCTCGAGGATGACCGATCACCACAGCAGCACGTTTTCTATCAAGAATGTGAACGCATGAATTTCCTCATTGATACTCTGAAGGTTACACTAGAGGAGCTTAACCTTGGTCTAAAAGGTGCCCTTTCCATGACATCTGGCATGCAGGAGCTATTCGATCAGATCTTCCTCGATAAGATGCCAGAGAAGTGGGCCCGCGTGTCCTTTATGTCCCAGCGCATGTTGGGGTCTTGGGTTGACAACTTCCTCGCCCGCAACGAGCAGCTTATCAGTTGGAATGTGGACTTGCAGACACCTAAGGTGACTAACATAGCTCTCTTTTTTAATCCCATGTCCTTTCTGACTGCCATTATGCAAACTATCTCCATAATCAACAGTTTCGACCTCGACCAGATGGCACTCGTTGTGGACGTGTTGAAGAAGTCTGCGGACCAGATCGAGACCAGCGCACGCGACGGGTGCTATATCTGTGGTCTCTCAATGGAGGGTGCACGCTGGGACACAACTACGGGTTGCATTGAGGATAGCCGTCTCAAGGAGCTTTATCCACCGATGCCAATTATGCAGGTGCGTTCCCTTCCTCTCAGCAAGATTGATCGCCGTGATCAATATGAGTGTCCTGTCTACAAAACCCAGGCCCGTGGTCCGGGTTTTGTTGTCAGTTTCTTCCTCAAGACTAAGCAGCCTGCTCGTAAATGGGTGATAGCTGGCGTTGGGCTTTTGCTTGACGTGGTTGAGTAATAGAGGGAAGACAGAATCTAAACGTTGAGGCCACTTTTTGGTGTGCTCCGAATATTGGCGGTTGACGTGTTTTTAGATAGAAAATATTCGGAAGGAGCCATCATTCACGTCTTTGTTTCGTTACTTTCCAGTTTTCTTATGAAATGCAGAGGCACTATGTTAGTAAAAAGATTATTTATAACGTTGTTTTTGTTTTCATTCCTTTTGAGAACTTCCTTCCACGATGTAATTACGTCTTTCTCTATGTATATTATCGACATGTTCAATAATACAAGACAACTTTAATCATATGAATCATATTAATCGTTGATACTATTTTTTATCTATTTACAAAACTGACGTGGGGGAAGAATGATCTGACCACCTTGCATCTTTTTTTTTCATACACCTCACGCCTTTTTTTTCTTCTATTTTAGAGATATCTATTTGCGCGTATAGGGTTGAGATGTTCATGCTTGGTGTGTTTTATCCTTAGATAAGGTTGCGCCAGCTACACCGAAGGAGATATGCAAGAGTAAGCACAAAAACGCCAAAGTCGCACCCAAAATCTGTACCATATTTCATAATACGAGTGAACCCCGCGTATACATCAAATTCTAACCACGAATGGCAAAACAACATATGTGAACCCGTTTATGCGTGATTCCAAGGAATATGATTCATTGACGGACAATATACTCTGTCATATTATCTTTTCCCATTGTTATTCCTTCGTTCATTCAGTTTGCTTTATCCCTTTTCTTTCCTATGAATCTATACTGACACTTAAAGTTATTTTACTCCATCACTTTGCATCTCCTTCTTGGGGATTTTCGACAAGAAGTCCTCCTTTCTGGACGTCTTAAGCATCTTCACCTTCTTGGTATCCCATCATTACTTGGAAGGAGGGAAAAAGGGTATTCTACACCCGTTAGAATTGTTAAAGAACCGGATATGAGAGAACGACTTCTTCGATGCTCATTTTCAAGGTTGCAGGCTGCACAGCATACTATGCGAGTGTGTTACTTCCCACGTTGGATCACAACTGGGAACTTTGCGGATCCCGCTGCTTTAACAGCGTTATCACACCAGCAGATTGACAGCATTTCAAGCCCCAACACGCTGCCTGCTAGAGTGCAACAGCCGCTACATAAAGAGGTGGCAGCGGCATCCAATTGGGGAACTAGTAATAATAAGATACAAGATTCGAGTATCATGGTACCATTTCCAGCTCGACAGAATCCCTTTTCACCTATCCTCAATGAGCACGGGGAGCATGTACTTTTAGCTAAATCACAGTACTGTTTACTCACAATGTCTTATGACCCTTCAAGATCGGTATACGCTGTGTATTCCGCCACTACGAATGAATTGGTCACAATGACTGAGAACGTTATCTGGAAGTGTTCTGTTTGGATTGATGCCAGAGTTAACGACGAGTACGTCGCAGCGTTAATTTTTGCAAGTGATTCCTCGAAAGAATTGAGGGATGCAATCACACAGGTGGTGGAAAAGGCACAAAAACGTGTGATGGCAGCGCCTGACACGTGGAGTATTACTTATATGGCTTTCCAAGCACAGCGGGAGATTGTGAAAGGAGTAGACCTTCCAGGCAGCCTCGAGGAGGCAGCCTTCCTGCTTTCACGTAAGCAATTCGATGCCACTACAACCAATACAAGTGTTTTTGATCTTAATTCAGGTGCTTATCAATCTGCGGAGGAGGTGTCGAAGCTAGGTGCCGCACGCAGCGCTTTACTCAACTGGTACATTTTGTTTAATGTCCACAAACGATTCGGTACGCCAGGTAGTCGTAAGACCCTCAACCCTGTTGAGCAGATTGTTCGTCGTGTTGTCAAGGCGGTGAATGTGTTTGTAGTCGATCTGAATGTGCGAGTTGGCAAAGGCACAATTGCAGAGGGCCACACAATGATCGCGACTGTTTACTCAGCACAGAAACGATCACAGACGGTGCACATGATTCGCAGCCTTGCCGAAGAAACCTCGAAGTTGACTGCACTCACTACACTGTTCTACGGTGAGGGGAGCTCCTCAATCACGCTTTTTATTCCGACTGTTCGAACCCGCCCTTCGCAGTTGGTGGCGTTCGCTCGTACGTGTCGGCCAAAGAGCCCTTTCTTTGTGGCGGAGATTTCCAGTCTTGCACCGTACCTTGGTGGCCGTTCCGTTTCGAAGGGCCTCACAGAGGGATCGGACCCACGCAGCACCTGGTGCACCATCCGTGACAACTGCTTTCCCGAGAAGCACACACGCAAGGATGAGGAGAAGATTGACGGGTACCTACAGAGGGGCTTTACGGCTCTTGCCACCAAGCTGTTTTCGGATCGACTTCAGAAGGTGTCGCCGGCTATTATGACGGCGGCCAACAGCATCCCCATCCCGGAGGATGCGCAGAGCGCGCTTAACACCGTGAAAAAGCGCGTCCAGGAGGAGCGGGAATCCATGGTGACTAGTGTAGCTAGTTCAACCTTTCTTAACAAAGTCGATGTGAACGATGCCGAGGTGGTTTTCAGACTGCAGCAGTGGCGTTCAAAGATTTACGAAGCCCCGGGTCGATTGGAGCGAGAGAAAAAGGCTTGTGAGCTTCTGGAGCGGTATCTTATCCTTGATTTGGAAACGACTACGATTCGGCGCTACAAGCGTGTGGCAAACCCGTTCATAAAGGAAAATTATGTTGTGTTGTCGGGTGCACGTGACTACAAGGGCAACGTGTTCATGCCTAGTCGCTATTTTGATCGCAGCGTGGCGCTACGGTATGACGATCCCGTTGTGACGAGCACAAATCAACTGGTCGAGAAGTCGTCGAAAGACTCGCTTTTCCTACCGCCGCTCAACGATTACACCGTTATTGTTGGGCACAACATCAAATTCGATCTTCTGCACATCTGGCGTGATGCCGAGCTAAGAAAATTTTTGAAGCGTGGTGGGAGAATTTGGGATACCATGTACGGGGAGTATCTCTTAAGTGGTCAAGAGGTAAAGCTCGGGCAGGGCGCGGGTCTGGAGGACATCGCTAAGAGCTACGGTGGCCAAACTCTTAAGCTTGATGTTGTTAAACGGGCATGGGCGGAAGGAAAGGAAACCTACTCGATCCCTTACTCAATACTCACGGAGTACCTTAATGGTGACTTGGAGAATACCGAGTTGATTTTTTGCAAGCACCGCGAGCGCGCATTAGCTCAACGTCAGGCCATTATCTGCAATGCACGCATGGAAGCGATACTGTGCACTACTGAAATGGAGTACAACGGACTCAAAACAAACGTGGAGCTGGCTATATCACAGAGCAACGAGCTTGCAACCAAAGTTACGACGTTGCGAAAGGATCTGGAGAGCTTCATACCCGGCGAAATTCCCCTTGAATGTCGCAAATTCTTTAACTGGTCATCCAATCAACATCTGATTGCTTTCTTCTTTGGTGGTAAGCTTAAGCTGTATACTAATTCACGCGAAAGCAAGCCTTTACCGGGAGAAGTGTTTGATCGGCACACCCTCTTTGTGCCGCCAGAGATGTACACCAAGGATCTTTTCCCTAAAGGAGTTTTTTTGAGGCCCCCAGTGAACTCCTCTAGCATCAGTGAGTGTGCCATCATAGCAGGGATGCCGCTGGAAAAGGGAACTCGCATTTTCAAGGCGTACTTTGACAGCTACATGAAGCAGTCAAACTTTAGGAAGAGTTCCACTCTTGTGGACTCACTGAAACGCGGGATGCTTGCCACCCCGCGTGCCACTCCCGAAGGTCAAGGGGAGATGTCTGCGTTAGCCAACCTCCTCCCACGTCGTCATATCTTTTTCTTTGCCAGCTTATTGCTTAATGCCGATAATACGATTGAACGTCTTTTCATTAAAAACCCTATAACAGGTGAGTCCGAGACGATCAAAAACACGGCAAAAGGGGAGGCTTTGGAGAAGTTTATTACGGAACAGGTCAGGAAATATACTGATGTAATTACGTCGGTGGACGATGAGGGCTTGGGTGGCAATAGGGCCTTTACTGAGGCCCAGGTTACTATCTTTGCCCGGGACGCTAATTTTACCTTTATATCGTACCTGAAAAGTGATCCAACCCTGGCAAGCTATATTGAGAGACGCTCAGATAGCTCCGTTGAGGAAGTGGACGTAAGTCAGCGCTACGTCATCCACATCGCGGATACTGTACAGGTTCTGGCGTACTACAAGCATGTCTACGGCGAGGAGACCCCGATGGCAGCAAGGGCCTCTAAATCAGGCACTGGCAAATCGCGCACGGGCGGTGCGAGCGCGAACATACCGGTTATTCCGGCAAAAGCTCTTCCACCGCCTTGCCGAACTCGTCAAAGCGCTGCCGAGGCTTTTAGGAGAAAGTTGATCCAGGAGGTTAACATGAAGCCTGAGGAGTGGTGTAACTTGTACATAGACATTTTTCTTCAAATAGCGAATTCTGTGCTTCAGCGGGAAGCCTTGATCCCTGACAAGGTAAAGTGCAAAGGCTCAAGGTCTGAAGTTAATATAAGGGCGGATGAGGATCTTCCAGTGCTTCTTCGCCCGAGGCGCGCGTTTGTTGGTTACTACAACTCACTCTCCGCTGAGGAGCGGAAACGCATATCATTGATGTGTCTTGTTGGTAGAACGGTAGGGACGGTCTACGATTGCTTTACAGTTCCCTGCACGCATGATGACGTGGTAGAGATCAATATCAAAGGCCGTTTGGCTGTGTACGTTCCTAATGAGCTTGAAGCAGAGCAAATTACGCGACACTTTCGTAGCGCTACGACACGTCAACTGCAAGTCGGCGAGGATACGCTAAAATACTTCAACAAGACTCACAAGGATAAAATTGCAGGTGTTATCCTTGAGTTGCGCGCGCTCGAAAAGCTTATTGGAACCTATTACGAGAGCACCGATGGTGGTACGGGTATGGTATCCCTCGTCCATTCCATCGACAGCTGTATTCACCACGAGCTCATTCATAACAAAACTAACACGGGAAGGTTAGCGAGTGCTAATCCAAATTGCCAAAACATTCCCACAGAGGGTAAATCGAATCTTCGAGACATGTTTATTAGCCGTTATGGCGCTAACGGGATGTGCATTGAGGCGGACTACTCGCAACTTGAGGTTGTTGCCTTGGCGGTTCTAGCCAATGACCAGCAGATGCTGGAGGATTTGAGGCACAACGTTGATTTCCATTGTAAGCGTGTTACCATGATGCGGCCAGATCTTAAATATACCGATGTGCTGCTGAGAGCAAAAAAGAATAAAGAGCCTGAGTTTGTGAAGCTACGGCAGCAGGCTAAAATATTTTCCTTTCAGCGTCAATACGGTGCCGGTGTGAAGATGATCAGTCAGAGTACGGGTCTCACTCAGGACCAGGTGCGCATGCTGATTGAAAAGGAGGATGAAACTTACCGAAATGTAGAAGTCTTCAACCGCATGGTGACCCTTTCTGTAAACCACTATGATGCTTCTTTACAGAACGGCGCCCGTAATTTGAAGGGGCACCAATTTTTTAAGGGCATGTTCCCCGTGCTCACGGGCAGCCGATACGTCTTCACCGAGTCCGACATTCCAGATTCTATGCAGTGGCGCCGTCCTCAAACTAGAAAGTCGACTAACTTTTCCCCAACACATCTGAAGAATTATCCAGTACAGGGGTTTGCGGGTGAGGTTGTGCAGATTATTTTAGGCATCTTGTGGCGAAAGTTTCTTGAGCACGAAAACTATAACGGTCTTGCGGTGCTTACCAACACCGTGCATGACTGTGTGTGGGTGGATTGCCATCAGTCGGTGTATCGGCAGGTCGCCAGTGATGTGGAGGCGACGATGAACAGTGTGCAGACCGTCCTTAACGCGATGTTCCCGGAGATGGAGGTGTCCGTCAACTTCCCGTGCGATGTAATGGCAGGCGAGCACATGGGTGCGTTGCGTCCGATTATGGAAGAAACAACACTCTAGACGGCAGTAGCATCTGTGTTCACATTTGTAGTGTTCTGTATTTGTCTTTATTTCAGCGAAAGTTTAACATGTTCATGCATGTAAACGTGATAAAGAGGGTGTTGTGGTGCCCATATAGGGAGACAGAGAGGCTGAGACACCATGACGAAGAAGTGATTAATGTTTGAATGGGATGAGCTTCTCACATTCTTAAGCTTTTCATGAAATAACAAAGCAACCACACTTTTACTTCATTTGAAGAACTTCGGCAGAGAGATAGCAACATAGAATAGACATTCTGGTACATATGATAATGTTTTTGCTCTTCCAAAATTCATAGAAATGTCTTGTGGATTTCCGCTAGATCTCATACATTTATACAAAAGGAGGCTTTTCTCTACACTCTTTTGGGTTATTGTATTATTTCCATTGTATCTGATCCTGACTATATTCGTCCAATATCGACCGTATTCTGATTTCTCCGTCTCATCTTTTTTTTCTTTTTGGATATACTCGTTAAATGGAAAGATGTCCATTTCATAAATGCAGTGAAGATCTATTAGTTAAATCAATACATTATTTTCACTTTTATCACTTTGCAACTTCCCCAAGCTCTCAAAATACATCCTGAGGGAGTTGCTGTAGGCCTCAATATACAAAATTTATTTTAGGTTATTTGGTAGACATTCACTCCCCAAAAATCCAATCAAAATTTTTGGTTGCTTTTTTTTCTTTTGAGAGGATAAAAATCACATATGGTACCTTTTCTCCTCGCACTTGCTTTCATCCTTGGTACTATTTACCATGTCAACAAGGCGATCTCAAGGTTTCAGTGCTATCGTGCGCGTATCAATTATGATTATGATGCTATAATTGTAGGTGGGAGCATCGCAGGGCCAGCTATTGCAAAAGCCCTCTCAGACCAAGGCCGAAAGGTGCTTCTTGTCGAAAGAAAGCTTTTCACAAAGCCTGACCGCATTGTTGGTGAGCTCCTACAGCCAGGTGGCATTGGGGCACTCAAGGTTCTTGGCATGGAGCAATGCGCTACATCCATTGGCATGCCGTGTAAGGGCTATGTTGTGACTGATACTAGTGGTAGGCAGTTAGAGCTTTCCTTTCGGCGTGGGATACAAGGTGTGTCGTTTCACTTTGGTGATTTTGTGCAGAACTTGCGTGAGTTTATATATAAAAATTGCAGGGAACATATTACGATGGTGGAAGGTACTGTGAACACAATTCTGACAGAAGGACACACGTGCTATGAGCGGGCCTATGGGGTTGAGTACACTGTTGTGGAAGACTACCACGAACCCGAGAATCCTTTCCGTGTCGATCCACCAAAACCTGGCAAAGTATCCTACCTGACGAAGACTGCAACTGCCCCGCTGATTGTCATGTGTGATGGGGGAGCATCAATGTGGAGAGCGCGCTACCAGCACTATACGCCGGTTGCCGATTACCACTCTAACTTTACAGGAATCATCCTTAAAAATGCAACGTTGCCTATTGAGCAGAACGGCACTATCTTTTCGAGTAAAAGCGCCACTATCCTATGCTATCGCCTGGATCCCAACGAGGTGCGTGTTTTGGTGATCACCAAGTATGCGAGGCTCCCTCGCCTAACTAAGTTTTGTGAGTGGCTTCTGGAGGAGGTAGCTCCCTCCCTGCCAGAGGGCATGCGTAAGGAATTCATTCACGCTGTTTCAGAGACATCGAATATTCAGACCGTGCCCGTCGCGGCATGTCCTCCTAGCTTTCCTTCCATTAAGGGCTATGTCGGGATTGGCGACCACAATGACCAACGGAACCCCCTTACTGGCGGTGGGATGACATGCGCTTTTCGGGATGCTCTCTGCCTCGCCAACAGCCTTAAAGATATTCCCCACATGCGATCAGATGATTTCATCCATGCGTCCATCATTCAGGATCACATTCAGGACGCCATTCTGAAGTATTCACGCTATCGCTATAGCCACAGCAGTTGCATCAATCTCCTTTCCTGGGCCCTATACACTGTCTTCAACACAGATCTGCTGCGGGAAGTCTGTTTTGAATACTTCAAGTGTGGTGGGGATTGCGTAACGGTTCCGATGGATCTCCTTGGCGGGCTCAATTCCAGTTTACTGACCTTATTTTATCATTACTATGGTGTCATGCTCAATGGAGTTCTCTTGTTGATAACGGGGGGGGGAACGTTTTTGTCCAGGAGAAATAAACCACTTTCTAAGTATCAAAAATTTACAAATATAGTTACTTTCTTTACAAGCTTTTCTCGCCTATATGAAGCTGCCTACCTAGTGATCTTTTCAACAATGATTGTGATACAGCTTGTTAAAAAAGAATTCTACTCACCGTGGCGTCTAATTGATCCGGTCAGTGTTGTTGGAAACATAAGTAAACAGGTCAAGACACACACCTACAAACGCTTGTTCGGCAACAAATATTCTAAACCTGTGGGGTTCTGAGAACACACGCGCGCACGTAATTATTGATTTTATTTGTATGTTTCAGCCCTCAATATTGATGGGCTTTAGAGGAGAAATCCTTATTTATATGGAACATAGTATGCACTTATTGTTTATGTCATGAGAAAAATATCCGAGGAGAGCTAAGGCTGAAATTTAGAACGCAAGAACATATTTTCTAATTCGTTTGATAATATTGTGTGTTAAGTTTGTCACTAACATACATCAGGATAAAACTTATGCATAAAGATAAGACATTTGCTCCGCACCCCATTTTTATTCGATTTAATCGATCATTAAATTGCATATAGGGACATATGTATATCGATTGTATATATATAAATATGTATATCTTCATTTTTTATATATGAAATATGATACAAGCGTAAATTCGGGAAAAAAGACGTTTGTCCTCTTTATAAAAAAAATAAATTATTGTTTATTACTGTTATTCAGTTTCGAAACGAAACTGATGTAACTTGTTTTTCACTATTACTGACTTTTTAGTTCTTTTTTTCTAAATCTTTTCCTAATACATACTTTATCATACTTTAAATTTGATATTTATTCATAAGTAAGGGAAAGTAAAGTTTTCCCCTGATATTGTTATAAATCGCGACTCAGAATGGAGTCAAAGCTTCAGCAATTGCTTGAAAAAGGCGGCCTTGCACATACTATTCAGGGCTTCATCGATGCGGGCATATGTAATGTTCAGCAGCTAAAGCAACTTGTCATGCAAGACTATCAGTCTGTTGGCATCATTGGTATGATTGATCGACGTAAGCTCTTTGAACTAATTCAATTCCTCAAACGCGAACAGACAAACAACGGCTCACAAAGCATCAACACTTCGTCGGCGTCAACCACTGAGGCCCCCTCACGCACACGCACGGTACCCGTCATGTCGGATCACCCTGCTCCAGCGCGCGTCGCGACTCCGCTGCGTCAGCCAACCCCGACAAAATCTATGAATGATTCTGAAAAGATGCACGAGGCTTCGCGAAATAATTTATCTCAGCGCCGTGACCCAAACGCAGATACGGATTTCATTGCAAAAGGCAGTAATTCTTCCCGCCCTGCTTCTCGTCCCATCTCACGTCCCTTGAGCCGGACTAGCTCCATGACGACCTCCATAGGTAAGCGCAATGAAGGACCACAGGTACGACGTCGCAGTCGCATTGTGGTGGTTATTCGTAAGCGTCCACTCAGTGCAAACGAGATGAATGACAATTTGTACGATATTCTGGCAACGGATCCCAACAACAGTCGTATCATCACATTGTTAGAGCCTAAGCAGAAGGTGGATCTGACGCGCTATATTGAGAAGCATCGCTTCACGTACGATCTTGTCCTTGATGACCGCAAGACGAATCGCGACGTCTATGAGTTAGCTTGCAAACCGCTAGTCGAAACAGTGTTCGAGGGCGGATGCGCAACTTGCTTTGCCTATGGGCAGACCGGCAGCGGCAAGACCTACACGATGCTCGGCAAGAACTCGCAGGAGGGTATTTACTTGATGGCCGCACGTGACATTTATTCGCGTTTGGAGCCAGGGATGGCGATCCATGTCTCCTTCTTCGAAATCTATGGTGGAAAGCTTTATGACTTGCTGAATGAGCGGGAGCGGCTAGCTTGCCGAGAGGATAGTCGTGGAGTGATTAATGTTTGTGGTCTCACTGAGCATCGTGTTCAGGATACTGATCACCTCATGCGGATTATCGACTACGGCAACAACATTCGTGCGGCTGGCTCCACCGGCATGAATGCGGATTCGTCACGCTCACATGCCATTTTGCATATCACCATTGTTAACTCAAAAAATCGTTTCTTTGGCCGCTTCACTTTCATCGACTTAGCAGGATCCGAACGTGGTGCCGATACCCTCGATAGCGACCGAGCCACTCGCCTTGAAGGGGCCGAGATTAATAAATCCCTTCTGGCTCTGAAGGAATGCATCCGTGCACTAGACCAAAACCATCGGCATATCCCGTTTCGTGGGTCGAAGCTGACGGCTGTCCTTCGGGATTGCTTTACGGGTAACAGCCGAACCGTAATGATTGGCAACATCAGTCCGGCGAGCGGCAGCTGTGAGCACACGCTCAACACACTCCGTTACGCTGATCGTGTTAAGGAGCTTAAGAAGGACCGCTCAAACCACAGCGCGGCGGAGGAAATAATGATGGGACAGATGCCAACCGAGCATGTGGAGACGGTAGGGCTTTCGGGCTCGTTCGCGCAGCGCCGAGCGCAGGAACGCAAGGTGTCATCCACCAGTGGTCTCTGTGCTGGCGGAGACTCGCGGTCATCGAGCCAAGCCCGCACTCCTGCAACCCCCCCTCCCGGTGCCGCCAAACCGTTTTTCTTCATCCGAGAGGCTAGCTCTAGCGACTCTTTGCGTCCCCAAGGATTCATCACGCGCCAGGGCAGTTCCGGACCCGTTGGGGTTCCTGCCAGGCATGATACGGCATTTAAACCAGGCTCTAAGTTTAGCCGCCAGGGTAGTGATATGTCTTCTACCGCGGCTAGCCCCATCGTCAACGACTTCCGCTATGACAGCGCCGATAGCCTTGACGCCGAGGAGGACAATCTTATCTTGGCCCACCGCCACCACATTGATTCCATGATGGAACTTTTGAAGCAGGAGATGACGCAGCTGAATGCCGCAGAGAACCCGGAGACAAGTATGGAGGTGTATTGTCGCAACGTGGATCGCATTCTGGGAAACCAGACTAAGCGGATCGAAGGGCTACGAAAACAGATCGCACAGTACGGTAAACACTTAGGGACTAGACGGCAGCGCTGAGTACAGGGTCGAATCTTGTTAATAATTATATTCTCCCTTGTTCAGTGGTGTTTGGTTTCGATTTCTTTTACTATTATTATTGTTATTATTGTGATTACTCATGTAGTTCTGTGAATGACGTTCTCTTCTCTTTTCTTTCTTGTTTGCTGTTCATTGGTGTTTATCCCTTTAGACCGCCTGATGTGTTGCTTGTTGTGGGAATTGTTGAATTGCTTTGATTTTCTTTTGCTTTTCCTGTTGTCATCGTTGCTATTGTAGTAATGAATAACCTGTGTGAATATATGCCATATTTTGCTAAATGTAATTGTTTGTTTCAGTTATTCACAGATTGTATAAAATTGAGCTCCAAACTTGTTTATAAACCATTGGGGGGAGTCGTTGCAATTCCACACTAGCTCATTTATTATCTACCATTTCTGGATTCTCTTGAAACACCATAGGGGGACGTCCCTTTTTAGAGATGGAATCCCTAGCAGAGTGCTTTAGTGGACACTCATATGGGAATCGGAAGTGTGTTTCCATCGGTCAGCAGATGGTACAAAGTGTTGTGTAATAATTTATAAAGGACTGGAGCAAAAAGGAAAAAGCCATAGAAACGAACAACTCTTTTTTCTACGCCTTCAGTGATGTGCTGGAGTTTGGTTCTCTTCGATTTTTATATATAGATATTATGTGGTATTTGTTTCAGGTTCATCAAACAAAAGGACCAAATATAGGAAGTAATCATTGTGGCGTAATTCCACTTCAGTACCTTTTCTTCCTCTTTATTTTAGATCTTGATAAAGAAGTTCTAAACCATCTTTATCAAAATTTTATGAATATTTGTGTTTCCTTTTTCTGTTTGATTTTTATCTTTGTATGCTATGAAATAATACTCCATCTATATTAGCGATGTTAAAAATCTATTTCTGTTAAAGCTATTTTTTATTTAAAAATATCTAATGTCTCAATTAATTTTTATCCTTATTCTTATTGGTTGCCGTCTTATTGATTTCTTTTGTAGGAAGCAGTAGGGCTTCTGTTTACCCAAGTAGAGGTAAATTGGTTATCAAAGAGGGAAAATCTTTTGTTCTAAAACATCATTTACCGCTTTTATTGTAGGTTCAAATATAATAAAGTGGAATCACATTTGATCAGGGCGGTCACATCGAAACTTGTCCCCTTCCTTGACGTTAGGACCGTCATTTGTAATTATTATTATTATTACTGTTATTTCCTGATATCTCTTTAGAAATCCCTCCGATGCGAAAACTGAGACCGCGTGTTGTGACTTCGACGGCCTTTCCGGCATTCCACTCCTCAAAGATGGTAATCATGTGTCGACCACATTCCTCAACGGTTCGTTTGGGGCCTGCCACAGAAGGTATCGTTTCGGTTCGCTCCAAGGGCTACGGCCCTTCAAAGGACCTGCTGAAGGGTGTAGAGTCAAGCAGTCGTGTTATGGTCGAGTCAACGCTTCACCCTGAGGATCTTCCCCTTCAGCGCAGTGTCCTTGCTCTTACTATGCCTAATATTCGTGAGATTTCTGTGGTGGGGGCTCCCGACAGTTGTGATTACAAGGCCGTGCCTTCCGATCTGTTGGCAAGTGGCATGGCGTCAGAACAGGATCTTAATTCAAAGGCCACCAATGCTTTGGCGCGAATCGAGCTCTTCGAGAACACGCTCACCGACGAACTCGCCACGATGGCCAACCTCATTGTGAGGCAGGTTTGTTCATCCAGGAAGGCTGATCTTGATACTATGGAGGTATCTCAAAGCAACGAGATGCGCACTTTAACCAACCTAGTGATGCAGTGCATACGCGATGAGTTGAAAGACAACCTTGATAGAGTTCGACTTGCGAATGTAACCGAATCCTCTCTGCCGAGTGCGGAGGATCTTTCCAAACAAATAAGCCAGCAAGTCGCACTATCATTAGATAAGTACATGCATTCACGCCCAATCCCGAAAGAGGCTGTTTCCGCGGATGCTATCGGAGAAAAACTTAGTAGCTACTTTGCACATCTGGAGACGTCGATAAAGTCTGCATTAGCGAACTTTAGCGCGAACCAACTCGCAGTACAAAGCAGCAACACGGACGCAACTGCGCAAAGTGGGCTTTCCGACGAAGTACGTGATTCTATTTTGAGAACGTTTGAAGAATCTGCCCGGGTTCAGCATGAGAATCTTCTTAATGCACTTGAGGATAGCATTAACGCGCACTTCTCCAAGATGGAGAGTAGAGGCGGTGACCAAGACACCTCCCAGGGGATTGACGTGAAGGCGCTGGAGGTTTTTATTGAGGGCTCGCTGCAGGCAGCCACGGATGACATTCGGCACTCTGTTGCAGCGGAGATTAAGAAAGCGATGGGTAAGAAATCACAGCAGGCCAATACAATGAATGAGAGTAGCAACGCTTGGCGTGATGAGGTAGAATCTCTCTCGTTGGCTATTGACAGAGCGGTAAAGAATGCTCAGAACACGTTTATCCGCGTCGAGGCGGTTGATGAAGCCATCCAAGGCGTTGCCAAAGTCCAGGCAGAGGTAGCGCAGACCATGTTGGGTGTGAGGGAACTGCTCCAAAAGGAGCTAGATGCACGCCGTGAGCTTGCTAGTGGTCTCGAATCTTCCACGGTGGATCATCTCAGCGAGGTACGTTTCCTCATTGAGGACCTCCAAAAGTTTCTTGCACAGCTCGACACATCGATGGAGGTCAGACAAGGTCATACTGAAGAGCGACTGCTGAACGTCGCTCAGGTGATTGGGGAAAGTGTGCAGGCGGCGGTGGAGGTGCGCGCAGCCTCTGTCCTGTCCTCCGCCATCTCCACTGTTGATGAGCAGCTACAAAGGATTTTGGAAGCCGTTCAGTCCGGCCAACCGAAGGAGACAGCGCCTATTCCACCGCCACCACCAGAACTGGCAGATATTGCAGCTACCGTGGAGGCGGTGCTGATGCCAAGGATGGAGGCACTTGTTGCACAGTTGGAGGCCTCTGTGGCAGCGAAACGGGAGCCGGACGATATGGTGCACCTGGCTAACAGCATTTCGGAATCTGTGATTATCGCGATCAAAGAGGAGTACCGCCGTCGAGAAGAGCAAGCTGCGAACGCGACACCGTCGTCCGATGGTGACTCCAGCTTGACGGAAAGTTTGGATCGGCTCCGGGACGACTTGATTACGACAGTAGGGCGGGAAATGGGAAAAACACACGAGGTCAACCTCACTCCGATGTACCAATACATTGATAGCTTACTCGTATTCCTCAAGGATTCCTTCGCGACGCAGGAGACCAACCTAGATCAAAAGATTGGGGAGCTTTCAAGACACCTGTCGACCATGATAGTTGATGCTATCGCGGCTCAAGCCCAGGAGCAGCGGGAAAGAGCCCATCCGCAGGAACCACTCGCGGTATCCGTATCTGGGTTCACTTCAGAGGCCACCGAAGCCATGCGCGATATGGTGCGGCAGGAGGCTGCTCATTCACAGATAGCCGTGAAGGCGGTGGAGGAGCGCGTGAGCGAGCTTGCCACCGCCGAGGACCTGAAAGGGTTTGTGAAGAAGGTTGAGGCTTCCCTAGCTGAGGCCGTGCAACCCCTTGCCGCGTCTCTATCTTCCCCCAAAACAGACCATTCGGTTGTTACGTCAGCAATCGCTGAAACCACCGCGACGCTCCAGATTCAGCTTAGCGCGGTAGAGAATTCAATATCGAAACTTGGCGTGCAGCATCGTGAAATTCTGACGTCGAACATACAGAATCTGTTGCAGGCCGTCGATATGACGCCCGTGAAGGAGGGCTTGGCGGACATTCAGAGCGTTCTCGGTGAGCAGGCTGCTACTTTAGAGGCCCTCAAGCACTCAGCGGACCGCACTTCTGATGGAACACATGGTGTCAACAAGCGCGAATCTGATGAAATAGCTCAGCGGTCTCTCAATTTCCAGACGCAGGTTGATAGCCATATTCAAGACATCAAGGGACTCTTAGAAAAGATAGATCAGACGAACCAGAGAGAGGTCCTTGCAATTGTGCAGCAGATACAGCAAAATGTACTAGAACTACGTGAGATGACTCAAAAAGAGGAACCACCACCGCCACAAGACACAAGCGCATCGGCTGATGCCTCTCATAGTGAGGAAATTAGTGATGATGCCGCAAATTACGAAGACATTCACGCAATCGTAAAGGACACGGTGAGCGAAGTTGTGAAGAGGGAACTATTGACATTATCTCAAACATTAGAACAAAATTTGGCAGCTTTAACAGCTAGCAAAGAGTCCGCCAAGCAAGAGCTTCTTGCCACTATTGAAAGGGTTGCGAAGCTGTTAGACGATCAGAAAACAATTCAGTCGAACGCTCCACCTGCGGCCAAAAAGGAAGAGATCGAGTCAATGATTACCACCCATACAGAAAACATTAAGCAACTGCTAGAAGCTCAGTCTACGAAAATGCTTCACGGGGTATCGGAAAGCATCACAATGGGAGGGGATTCTGTTCATACCCAGATCAGCGACACCATAAAGAACACTCAGGAAGCTTACGAAAGGAAATTTCACGATGACATAGAGAAGAGTATGGCGAAACAGACGCAGGAGTTGCAGAGCCTTGTGGTTGATCAGATTAATAGAGTTGTGACGTCAACCAAATCAAGCCCTACAATCACGATTGATTCCGAGAGCGTTGCAAAACAGGTTGTTGAAATTCTTGAAATGGAAAGCAAATTGAAACATCCGGTCGTTGACTTGCCCCACGACGCTCCAGATCTAAAGGCGCCTGCAGCGCTCAAGAGTGGCGAAACATCCCTATCCTATTCACTACCTCCACTGTGGTGGCTTCTTTTGACAACTTTTTTGTTGTGTTTTGTAATTTTTGCGTGCGCATACTACCTTTTTGCGTGCTTTCTCTTAGCCTTTGTACCCGCTCCCGACCATTACCCTCCTGTTTCTACTTTAGAAACGTCTGATCCCTTTAATCCCCATAATACCCGAGCTCAAGAAGCTAAGCGCGGTCGACGAGTAGTTGATCAAGTCCTGTGATGGAGCCCCCGGTGCCAAGGGCGGGCTCTTGTATTTCAGTCTAGCAAAAGAATAAAAATGTTGTGGAGTGGGGGGGAAGGTACAATGCTGGGAATTGGGGCGCCACATGTCTTGAACGATAGATTGCGTCTCGAGCCGTTATGCCTTTTCGGGCTCTCCATAGAATCCTTTTCCTTCTACTTTGCTTAAAAGCCCTTCCATGCGCACGTACGCTAAGTATTTTCTAATATAATGGGACTGCTTTTTCTTTTATGGAGATGCACCTATTTTTTCATTTCCCTAGTCTGAAGCTCGGCATCTTTTCCCATGTATCGAGTGTGACGGGGATATTGAAACTCATATATCGAGTGAGGATTCATGGACAACGCTGTGACTCTCTTTTTAATTGTTTTTTCTTTTGTCTTTGGGGGAGCATCTGTACTATTTGCTAATGCGGAGCATTTCTTTAGAGGTAGACTGTGCAGTTCTTTTCTTTTTCCTCGTGTGTTTATTTATAATGGCGAAGGAATACATAGACTAGCTTTCTAGCCTGATTTTTAGACGTGGTATGATTACCTTCATTTTCCTCTTCCTTTACCGTACAGACGGTTTTGATCATAGAACTTTATTCAGCTATAAAGCTGCGGCTTTACTATCTTGTCATTATTATCACTGCTTAGGTGTATCTTTGCTTCTTTCCACACATCCTTACTCAATCTCTACGCACTGCTTGTCTTTATTTTTCCTTCCTATCGTCGTTTATAAACCGTTCATTGACATTTCTTTAGTCGTAGGTGCACTCATAGTTTTCCTTCAGAAGATATCAACGACACCAACACGACATCATTAGAAGGAAAAAGACTGGGGCAAACCCAAAGCAAACAATACATTTAGAAAACTGGAAAGAAAAAGTTCAGCCATCTTTATACACCATCTTCGCTTATTAAATTCTTTTCGTTGGGCCATTTCTGTCTATTGTTTTACAACCACCTGTACTTCATTACGCTTACCTTTATTTTTGTAGCCAAACGATAATGCCTAGAATATCCGTTGCTTCTGTGAAGAAGCCAACAACCCCCTTGACGACCTTCAAGTTCCTCCGCCGCGACGAGGGCCGGCTTTCGTACTCCCAGAATACCCCCGAGACGCCCTCCTCCAAGGGTGCTGAGACATCTCGCGTGGATCGTGAGCGGCGGGACTCGAAGTCCCTGCGGGAGGCTATCGCCTACGATATGCGCAACGCCCGGAGCCACGACCCCCTTGGCGAAGTCGTCGTGGCCGTCCCGAAGAAGGCCGTACCCCCAGGCCGGGGGGGTGACCCCAGCGGGGATCGCCCGCCCGACCCGCCGCTCCGACGCGCCCCACCACGGGGGGGGACGGCCAGCCGTCGTCCGGCGTGGGTCGACCCCGAAATCCCGACGCGCCGTGCGGAGTCCCTCGACCCCCCCCTTCCGGAAGAG
>HF955066.1:38122-50102 GCA_000582765.1 Phytomonas sp. EM1 | reverse complement strand
CGGGGGCGGGATGGGCTCCTGGGGCCACGCGCCGGTCCTGGTGGCCGCCGCATGGCGAGCGTCCCGCCTCATCACCTGGATCCGTCTTACGTTGATTACGACCACAACTACTTCCGTGGCTCCCCCCCTCAGCTCCGTGAGTACAGCCTTTCTTTAATAAACCGCAGCCATGAGGAGGAGAGCCTGGTATTCCAGCTCGAGCAGGAGATCCGTGCGGTGCAGGAGGAACGCGCACGATATACGTACGCTAAGAGCCAACTAGATCGTGAGCGGCAGCGATTTGAGACGTACAAATTGGACGCCCAGCAGCAACTCGATGATGAACGGGCAAACTTGGCGGCCCTCCGTGCGCAGGACCAGCGAGAGGCTCGCAAGGAGGTCAATTCCATTGACGAGCGGTACAAAAGTGTCACTACACTTTTGTCGATGGAGCGTGAGACTAATAAACGGCTTCACCAAGAGAACGAATCGCTGCATGCGCAGCTTGAGGAACTCACCTCCGCGATGCGGGAATCTCAGGCGGCGCACCGCGCGGAGGTCCTACGCATGCGCAGGGATATCGATTCGCTAACTCGCCGTAATTCTGAGTTGTTGGCGATGGCAAAGGAAGAACAAATTAACAATTTAGTCATGCCCACTCCCAAAACCAGGCCGACTACGGTCGTCAGTAAGCCAACCCCCCCCCTCACTCGCAACGACAACTCAGAGAACGCCCCCACCACGGTTCCTGCGGAACCCCCTGCGAAAGTCGTCGACACCTCGATCCCAATAGACAACGAGGATAATGGATCCACCCATAGCAGTGGAGTTCCGGCGAAACTAGTGCAACACGTAGTCTTTGATTTCACACCCCAGAGCTCGAACACGGCTGCTCGGCAGCGGCGGGCTAAGGCAGTGGAGGAGCGTTTACAGCGCGTGGAGGAGGAGCGACAGCGTGCTCGCGAGGAGGCAGAAGAGGCGCGTATGAAACAGGAAAAACAGGCAAAGGAACAGATAAACTTGCTTATCAAAAAGCAAAGCGAGAGATCCGAACGACGCCCATCGCAGGCTAATTCCAAGCCACCGGAGGACGCCCTAAAGGAGCGCAAGGCTGCTGAGCATCCCTTGCGCACCCCTCGTGTGATAGGGAGTGCCAAAAATACCACATCTGCAAAGCCAGTCGTTGTACCACTGAAGCTGAAGCCGCACATTCCTACCAAAAAGGAACTTCTTCAGGAGGTGGAACCACGGCCCGAGGAGGATTATCCGGACGACGAGATCATCACCTCGACGACGCAGGCCGATAGTCCTAACAAGCGCGAGATCGCCTACCGAAGTGGGAAGAAGGAGATCCATTACGCGAATGGCACCGTTAAGGTGGTTTTGCCCTCTCAGCATGTTATTTTGCACTTCACGAATGGCGATATTAAATGTACCTTCCCGTCTGGTAAAAGTACCTATTGGTATGACACCGCCCAGACGTCGCACACCCAACTCCCAAGCGGGGTGCAGCTGTTCGAATTCTGCGCCACCGGGCAAAGCGAGCGCCACATGCCAGACGGTACGAAGGAAATTCTCTACCCTGATGGGGTGTATAAGATTGTTCACGTGGATGGATCCGCTGAGACACACCTTCCAGATGAATCTTAGATGAGACATATGAGAATGATATTTATTCATTCCATTGAGGGGCGATTTGCATACTTGTCCACTCTCGTCCTCTATATCCCTTTTCATCTGAAAGCTGTCTAAGAGTAGGATAGTGGCTAAAACTGCAGCTAGATATGTGTGTGTGCGGGAGAGCGGATTTTTTTCCCCCCATTTTCAGGATGTTTGATTGCTGATGATGTTTCCAAATTTCAATTTTTTAAGTGACACACAACCCTCCACAAATGCAATACTCTTGTACACTTTTCCTTGGTTACACTTTTAGATTAAACTTTACAAATTGTATTGACCCCTTCCTTCCTACAAATGTGGAAGTGAACATTTGTGGAGCTAAGGCCTTTTTACCAACATAAGTTTTTTATTGTTTGTCGCTTAGCCTTTTACAGTTTGCTTTTATTCTGGTTTCGTATGCTAAAATTGAGTCCTTTTGCGGAACCTTATGTCTTTAAGTTTAAATACGTAATGAGGAGGTGTGTGTGATGTCTGGGAAAACCACGTTTAATAGGCTTTCCTTTGACATGTTAATGGAGACAATTTTGATTCATCATACCAAAAACATTTTTAGATAGTTTTGTTTTTCTCATTCATTGCTACTACAAGGGACATACGAAGGCGTATAGAGATTATTTTAGTAATTTGTTCTTAATTTACCTTTTGCATGAGCTTAAGAGTGAGGTGTGCATGATGGGGCGCGTTTGATAGAGGTGTGAATAAGCAAAAAACAGTTTCTATAGTTGTTGCATGTGAAAGAGTGTCACACAAGAGGAGGGGGGAATTTATGAAGCATTTGAAGACCTTAGTAATCTAGTACCCCTTTTTTTTTACCAAGCATCTTTATTCTCTCGTGGTCTCGTTGCTTTATGTATTTTCACCCCGTTTTCCTTGTTTACCCATTGCGAAACCTCTACTGAGAGTAATAATCAGATTATGATATGCATTATTTAGCTGCTAACTGATTATTATTTCTAAAACAACTTCCCTGCTCATGGTGACCTGCGATTATTCGGCTATAAATAAATGTTCTTCTTAAGAAAATGTTAATTACCCCCAAATGTGAGACAGAAGACTAAAATTCCTTTTAGTTCCTCTTTCTTTGAGTATCCTTTCTTTTGTGCTTCTACATATCTTTCCAACCTTGCTACGGATGCAAATTTGTTTGACCGAATCCTTTCTTTTCTCATTTTTATCTTCAAATAAAAAGTCAGAGAGAAAAAGAAACAAAACCGTCGTGGTACTGGTCTCTTGTTTACCGTGGTGAACATACAAAAAGAAACCCCCTTTTTACAGCACAACATCATGGTTGAAGTCCCACGTAATTTTCGTCTTTTAGAGGAACTGGAGGCGGGTGAAAAGGGAACTGGGTTGAACCAAAATGTTTCTGTTGGTCTGCGCGATACAGATGACATTTACTTTCACAATTGGAATGGAACCATAGTGGGACCCCCTGGCACCACGTTTGAGTATCGCATTCTCCTGTTAGAGATCTATTGTGACGAAATGTACCCCAAAGCTCCACCGCATATTCGTTTTGTGAGCAAAGTAAATCTGCCATGCGTCGATTCGGACGGTAACGTGAATCCTACTAAGTTTCATCTGTTCCGTAATTGGGATCGACGCACAACGATGGAGATGTGCCTCGCGGAATTGCGTAAGGAGATGCAGCAGCCAGCGAATCGTAAGCTTCCGCAGCCAGAGGAAGGGTCGGTTTACTAGCCCAAAGATCCATAGGGTTTAGACTTTAGGGTGGGTGGTGGTGGGGAATATTTTTAATACTTAACGTGGTTATTGGTTGCTGTTGTTGTGATGATGGGGTAATGGACTAAAGGGGAAGGTTAGTTGAGTTTTTCACCCCTGAAAATGAATATTTTGTGTCCATACAAAATGTCTGTTGAACACGTAAAAAGAATGATAACTAAATTGGCAGTGCGCTTGAGAGATACGAATTATTTGTTTCCATTCCCTGCATATGCAGAAGGCTTAGACTAGTTTTCTTGTGTACGCTACCCTGGATTTGTTATATAGGTGATATCTGTTAAAAATTAATGCTTTGGAGTATTTTCTCAAGCACTTTTTTGCGTCTAATACTCTTTCAGTTAGTCTGAAACCAGATATATTAGGGCTGTGTCAATATGTTACGAAAAAAAGAAAGCTAACCGGTGTGTGGGGGTATCCGTCTCGAAAAAGTTATATTGTATTATTGTTATTATTTTCAATATTGATTTTAATTGTTTTCTTTGGGCTAGGTTAAGAATTCTATGTGTTTCGATTCATCAGCCCTACCTTTTCTCACCATTTTCTTCTCTTTCTTCAGATTTATGGCTCGAAAATAGTCAACTTGAGCGAACTCCAATCACTTTATATGATTCATAGAGTGTAATGTGTAAGAAATTTGTAGTCGCTTGTAGGTAGCGGTTATAATATTTTTAGTGGAAAACATTGAATACTTACATTAATTATAGGGACTCTTGAGTGACCTCTTTCATAGAAGCTGTTCTGACCGCTTTAAGCAACATCAGCTTCTAGGTAGCAGGTCTTGTTACCCTTTCAATTATTGGGCGCAATATTCTATATAAATGATTCTCATTACATCTATAAAGGTACAAAATTTTTCGTTTTTTCTATACTTATTACTAGTTCAGTTCATTTTTATCACCATCGAGGTCAAATTTAGAGCTCTTTCCCTCAATTTGCTTTCTATGTTACCAGCAAGCGCATGAGCAGACGAGTTTCTTGCCCTATAATTTTTCCAGACATTCAAGATATAGGCCAAGACGCTTCTACACTTTTTGCTGGTGGAAGAAATGAGTAGTTAGATTCTCTGTAGCACCTCTGCTCAAAGGCGTTTTCAAAAGTCGTACTGCCTAAGTATTGGGGGGTGTAGACTTTTATTTTTACTCTTGGAATGTATGCGTCTTGACAAATTTAGGGGCATTCAAGTCCCCATTTTGATTCCTCTTTGTTTCCAAAGTTTTATATAAACTGAAACTTCTGCGTAGGGGATGGGTGATGAACTTGACTTATTGCACGATTATTACAAACTGATATCAGTATTAAACTCAGTGCACAACCCCAGGGTCTGTGCTCTCTTTTTTTTTCGAGCCCTTAAGTGCGTGTGTCTTGTAGGATGGTTTTAATACGATTATATTCTTTCCTGATGCTTGCGATAATAAACTCGATTTATTGCTTTCATTTCAAGGAGTTATTTCTCCTTTTTTTTGGACAAATATTCATTCCCTTTTTTTTCTATCCTACCCACTTTCTCTCCCTATGATGACGTTTTCTTCATACAGTCGGCAAAGAATGAATAACTAGGATTGGAAGCCTATTGTACTACCAACTACAACTCTTTGTTACTTCTCAGGTTCCATGACAAGGCCTTGTTTGTCGTGAGTGTCATTCTTTGATACTTTTTTTTACATGTGAAATTGATTTTTAGATGTCTGATATGTATCCCTGAGTGTCTTTAATCCTTTCTCATCTCCTTGAAAGGTCATGAACTAAGACAACTTCTGTGGTGATAGTGTATTTTAATTTTACGTTGTAGGTCTTTCAACGTTTACATTTCACACATGTTGTTATTTCTCTTTGAGTTTAACACCTTACTAACCTTTTTTTCTGCTTTGGAGTTTTTTCTTACAGTTCTATACAACAGGGTAGCCCTCATTTTGTTGTTGCTGCAGTGAAGTCGTTTATTTTGTCTTCTTTCTGCGATGGATCAGAAGCAAATGCACAAGTTTCTCCTTATGGGGCCAGGTGGTGCAGGGAAAACCTGTATGCGTAGTATTATTTTCGACAACTACCTTCCCCGTGACGCACTACGTCTGGGAATCACAATTTCGTTGGATCAAAGTCAAGTACACATTCTGCGTAACCTTTTTCTAAATTTATGGGACTGTGGTGGTCAGCATCGGTATGTCTCGGAGTACCTCAATCGTCAAAAGGAATACATCTTTCGCTCAGTTGCGGTTATGCTGTTTGTGTTCGATATCAATAGCATGAGCCGAGACAGTGGTAGTGCGGGTGAGAGATTTGTGTCGAGCGCTGCAAACAGTAGTAGTTCTAATATGGATTGGAAGTTACCGGAGATGCTCGAGTACTTTCAGATGTCTATGCGCTATATACGACAGTACAGCCCACAAGCTAAGGTTTTTGTGTTCTTACACAAGATGGATCTCATCAACAAAAACATGCGTGAGCGCATCTTTGAGATGCACAAACAGAAGATACTAAGTAGTATTGACTCTGACGGATCTGATATACAGTTCTTTGCAACCAGCATTTGGTTGCCTTCACTGTACTTGGCGTACAGCTCGGTTGTACGCGCCTTGATCCCGCATCGTGAAGTACTGATTGAGACGATGCGTTCCATAGCAGTCGCTTGCAATGCCATCGAGGTAGCGCTCTACGAGCGTAGCACTTTTTTATGCTTAGCACACATTAGCCGTCATGATTTAGATAAGACATCACACACCCCTGGTTCTGCTGAGCTCCGCACTACAGAGGTAAGTGATACTATAAAGCATTTCAAGTTGAGCTGTATGAACAACACAGCGAATCTGTGCGGATTGCAGATCGCAACAGGAGAGCTGACAGCATTGCTGGCTCCATTCACCGATTATACTCAAGTTCTTGTGGTATCTGAGGATCCAAGCGTTAATGTTGTGCAGCACCAACTAAACGTTACTTCTGTGAGGCGACAATTTCATCAATTCTTGAACTCAGACGCACCATCTGCTGTTGCCATGCATGAGGTTCTGTAATTTAGCGGAAGCGAAACGAGTGGGTATGGTTTTATCAACAATAGAGAAAGCATAAATGATTTACCTTTTCGTCCTCACCTTCATGTTTGCCATGCAGTTTTTTGTCGATTTGCTTCTACACAGCGTTCGCATGACGCAACCTAATTATAATAGGTATTCGTCGAAGTGTGCAGGGGGAGGAGTATTTCCTTCTTTTCAGCGTTCTGAGAATGAACATCACATCCCTCATCTGAGCTCTTCTTCCGCCACCGTTTGCCTCAGACCCACCCATGCATATATACACACACTTGGCTAAGACCGAAAGTCATGTATAATTGGATTAGAAAGGTGAAAAATATCCTATTTTGTTCCATTTCATTTTGACCCGTTAAGAGCATCTTAGGTTTACAAGATATCGCTCCAACTAAAAAGGGGAGTATAATAGAATAGAGCCTGCACGCCAGAAAGTACTTTTTCTTCTCTATACACATACATAACCGCTTCCTTGCTTGCATATTTGATCTTTTTATATCATAACCAATATAACTATACCGCTTTCTCAGAAGTGCTGCAACATTAGCAAGAAGCCCTGCCTATTCTGTGTTAGTACTGTTACAAATGAATCAGACTGTATTGCCATGCACGGTTACAGGCCATAGTGTCACTAACCCTTCGTTAGTATCGTTGGGCTATCATGAGAAGTATTTAGCATTTACAGTATCCCCGAACCTACTGGCGGTAACTGAATGCGGTGGCAAGCTAGACTGCTTGATAACTGATTCATCTGCGGTCTTTTGCCCGGTTGAGGATTTCACCACGGAGGTCATATCCGTGGTGCGCGTCCACGATGAAAAGGACCTGCTGTGCGTTGGGACGACGGAGCACGGGGTTTATGTGACCTCCGTTACGTCACCCGTACTATCCAGTGAATCCCGCCTGCCGCTGCAGTTCACTGGTGAGCAGATATTTAGCGCGTGTTTTTTATCGGTAGCTGCCTCTCTGCTTTCCGGTGCTAAAGGCTCGACGTTGCATTCGAAATCCGAGGACCTTTTGGTTCTTTCCTCCGCCTTTCTGAAGCACCACGACGCCTCGCCCCATCGACTGTCGCTGTGGCACGTCCGAGAGAGGTGTCTACTCTGGCGGGGTCCGATGGAGCCGATGCGAGCGGTCTGTACTTTTCCGAGGACGCCCTCCTTCGCGGGTTGCTTTCACGGCGCGCTGTCGCTCTTCACGGTGCGTCGCGCGGATGCCGGGGGGTCTGACGCGGCGGGAGGGGGGCCCTCCGCCCTCCCCAGAGACAGCCATCCCGGCCGAAAGGGCAGCGGCGTGACGCTGTTAAACCGCGTCTGCGATACTGTTGAGGTGTTGAAGGGGGTTGAGTACGTGCACTGCGCGGCGAGTCATGATGCCAAGAAGTGCTCCTTCCTCGCGCTCACCGCGACGGGTTTTTTGGTAGCGTTTGACCGCTTTACTGGCGCGATTATCCGATGGATGGATTGCAAAATTAGTCCCGCGAGGTCTGTGTCTTTTGCTGGGAAAGGGAATTATATCCTGCTTTCCGGCGCTTTAGCTCGTTTTTTCCTATCATCGAACTGGGGGTTCTGTGGTAGGATCAAGGTTGAGGGCACTGCCGCCGGTGGCCCCTTTCCAGAAGTACACTTCACCGCAGGGGTGTCCATTGGATCGTGTGCCGTCCTTTTTTCAAGCAATGGCGGTCATTCGATTCAGCATTTTGTTCAGTCCTCAACTGCAACAACGACTGCCAACGGCGGTGCGATTGGCGCCAATGTCGCCCCCCCTGTGACCGGGGAAATGGCCACTGGCGGAGACTCGCAACAAGGGCAGAAACTGCGGTTCCACCAACGGTCCTTCTGCTGCCCTGTGGAAACCGGCGAGGTTGAGGGCGAGCATTTAGTGCAGTGGATTCGACCATCACCTTCACCTTCGCCACATGGGACCTGGTGTCTGTGGACCCGAAGGTATCTTCGTCTGTACTCGCCGAAGATGTTCTTGCGCAAACAAGTTGTAGTGAATAGTTCTTGTGCTGTTTACCATGCTGCAAGTCGCGTACTCCTGACATATGAGCTGGACAACGCCGAGTTGGTGGCCTATGCTGGAGCGGATGAGTGGCGTGTGGCTACCAGTCTTCGACAAGCGGAACCCTTGAGCAGCTTATGCGCATGTGACTCCACCGATGTCTTTGCTGGGTATTGCCTGGATAATCATAGCGTTTACGCATTCAGTAGCTCCTGGAAGTCACCCACGAATAATGTCTGCACGACACTTGATTTAGTGCCGCTGTGGGTTAGACGTTTCGACGTAACAAACTGCCCTTTGAATCGAATTTTTTTTCTGGGAAACCAACTCTACGGCAGCACCGCCAACACATTGGTAGAGCTTGAGGGAGGGAGACTTTATGCTTTCGATCAATCGATACTTTCATTCTGCGTGGCGGGCACGGGGGTTTTAATTCTTCACACGGACAGCTGCGTGTACTACGTGCCCGACAGGGGGTTCCTTAAGTCGCTTAATTTTTTCCCCTCGTCGTCTCCGGTGTACGTCACCTATGAGCGGACCCTTGACCTTGTGGCCATAGCCGACTCCCATCGTGCGTACATCATGCGCCTCGGCGACGCGTCGCCTTTTTGGGAAGTGAAACATTGCTTCGGGAGCCACCCCTCTGGGGCTAGGGTCATTGGTGCTATCACACTCCGTGCCGATCCCATCCACCTCGTATTGAGCATATTGGACGCCCACGGAAACTTTGCTGAGTATGCCCTCAGAATAGATCAACTCACCCATGGGCCCCGTTCTCAGACGTTGTCGACGGCGTCGCGATTTCCTCGAAGCGGTCGTTTGTTGGACACGAAAAACAGCAAGAATCTGGCAGCGGACAGTTCTCGAGGGTCTCGGGTTAGGGCGCTTTCCGAAGGCACTCCCACAAACCGTGAGCTAAGGGATAGATTTGATGCTCTTTCAGGTTTTTTTGCGGAGCACAAAAAACAGCGTGTCGCCTCCAACCGCGCGCGCAGCCAAACATTGAGTGCCGGGACCCCTTCATCTACTCCACGTCAACTACGAAACGACGACCCACCCGTGCCTCCCAGCGATGTCGGCATTGCAGATGAGACGGTGGTCGAGTCTCCGCAGACGGGCCCCGATGCACCGATCCCTGAGAGCGGTCTACCAGAGGCTGGCCAAAAGAAGCCTTTGTTCAATCTTCAAAGTCGACGGTCACCCGATGTTGGCTCGCTATTGGCTAGACCTGCTGCACCGTCTAAGGATGTTACAATGAAAACAACACCACGGCTTTCTAATCAAAATGCTTCGGAGTCGGCGGTGTCGATGTCGGCAATAGTGGACGTTTCAGCACTTACACTGCCGTCCGACTCCTATGAAATGGAGGGAAACGCGACGTTTGTCAGGGGTTTGGAGCAAGCAGGTCTTGCTGATGCTCGGCCGCAGCGAAGCCCCTCAATCCCGTCACGAAATACAGTTGATGCACAGGCGAATTTCGACGCGGCAAATCTCAATGCCATCGCACCTGCCGAGGACGTGGTCAACAATAGCTTCACAGACTTCACCAACCCATACTCGCGTCCTGCACGTTTTGATGCAGGTGCGCAGCTTCCGCCCAACTATCAGAGAACACCTTCCTGTACTCTTTCTTTATCTTCCACAGCGAGGCTTTCGGAGCACACGCGACAGTTGCGCGAATCCCTTCAGCACCTCAAAGATCTGCTAGACCAACCAGATCTCCGCATCGACGCTGAGGATGACGTCGAGCTCAGCAGACTGCCATCTCTTCTTAGCGCTGTTGCGATCACACTGCAATCATGTCGAGATCGGCGATCCAATGATACATCTGCGAGCAGTTCGCTTTACATCACTGATAATGCGTTACTTAAGGATTATTCCCAGGTGCTTCTAACTCAGATGCAGCTTATTCAGCAGCAGAACCGACATCTGGAGGAGCAAAACCAAATTATACTAGAAAAGTTGTTGGGAAAAAATGGGAAATAGCATGCTTGTTGCCTTCGGAGGGAGTGTAGTTTGCATTTTTTAAATTGAATTTATATAATTTTTTGGGTTTCCGATAACTTTGCAAGTACAACACATCTCCAAGATACGTTTTGGGATCTCCCTTTTGATGTTTGTGTATTTTTCAGGCTTTCAATGTTCCTTTCAAATGATTGCTTAGTATTTTCCTTCTCGACATAACTCTTCATTATTATTATTTCTTGTGATAGAATATTCTCCCATACAAACTCTAATGGATGCGAAGCGGAAACATAGCAAATATGTCTTTTCTATTTGTGTCTAACCTACCAAAAGAAGAGTCCACTGAATCCATTCAGTCGTTTCTCGAGGATTCGTTCCCTTTGAGCACGTCCATAAGAATACTGCGCGATGGGCAGGGACACAACGGGCACGCGTACGTCCACTTTGCTCACGAGAAGGCAGCGCAGGCGGCTGCTCAGCTATACACCGTTGCTTGCAATGGGGGTTCGGGTAATGATCGCGTCAAGGCACTTAAATACCGAGATGGGGATACGGAGCTGCGGCTACGCGTTTGCGAGGCCAGCGAGGGGTGGAATAGTGAGCACCCTGGCGGAGCAGCGCGATCTTCTCCCTCCCTTGAGCCCTTATCTGCTCCCAACTTTCTTATCGAAGCTCTCGAGGGGATGCCTTTGCCGCCCCATTGTGCGGAGCTTGTATCGTACAAGTGTTGCCGCTATATTCTGGCTCCGCCTTGTGATGATGAGAAGAATTCTGCAGAAGTAGAAAATAGTCAAAGACCTTTGACAATGCGTCGGATTGCCACCCTGGAGGAGGATTTATTCCCTGCAAAGGTCTGTGTTGCTGTCGTGGGTGATACAGAAAGCGATAAGGTCGGCGAGGGCGGCCCCAGTGATGCTTCGGTTGCACGTTGTGGCCCACCATCGCTGACGGCGTTGCTCGGTCCGGCACGTGGGCTTAGGGAGCATTTGCGACTTAGTGAGAGGTGGAACGTCGAAGATGATCGACCCCGCAAACGGGGTCGTGAAGCTGATCGAGAGGTAGGGTTGATCGTAAACGGAGGTGAGGGATTTTCGAAGGGAGCTCGGTCTTTACCCCAGCAACACCTGGAATCAGATTTGGGGGTGAAGTGCATGCAGGGCTGTAGTTGGTTATCACCTTCCGAAGCACTTGACGAATTGAGGTCGTTTTTTAGCGGTGAGGGACTTGTCGCAGTGAAGGATAAATTTGGAACCATTGCAGTGATGAACCTTCCGACCTATGTGGCGTCTTTGGAGTAGGAAGCGGATATCGTGTTTTTTTTCCACGTTACCTTCCACGCTTTTACCTCCTCCTCTTTCAGCATTTCCTGACCTTCTCTCTTGAGAAAGTAAACTTGGTACTTATTTTCATTATATGGGTCAGTGCTACATCGTTCTTTATTTTTCTTTTCCATCTTAGTTACTGTTTTCGTAATTAGTATTAGAAAACAGTATTTTGTTCATCAGTAAAAGGAGTATTATTTAGTTATTTTGATTGTTAGTTAGTTGTCTGCTCATAGCATTCATACTAAAAAGGNGAAGAGCTCTACCCCC
>HF955066.1:0-30411 GCA_000582765.1 Phytomonas sp. EM1 | reverse complement strand
ACGGGCGGGGAGTTTGAGCCGCGGGAGTCGCGCGGGCAGCACCATCCTAGGGAAGTGGCGGCGAAACGGCTCTGAAGTCGACCCCCCAGGCGGCGCCCCAGTCGAGTCCTGCTTTTGGCGGCCGATGAAAGAAACCGGGGAGCGCTACTGGAGCGTCTGGTTGCCTCATTATCAGCAACACTGCCTGGTAGAGGGCGACCTAAACCGTCAGGTCGCGGAGGAAATACTGAAACAAGAACTGCTTGAAGGTCCTCATGGCATCTTATCGGAGCTGCGGAACTGTGTGGATGAACTGGTGATGATTGAGGTGCAAAACTTGCAGGCGAAAATGAAGAGTGAAAAGAAGCCAAAGAAAAAAAGCAAGAAAGCGCCCAAGCCGAAAAAACTAAAATTACGGGATCCCACAAAAGGGGTCGACCTGGAGACCTCCACGAACACGCTGGTGTACGAAAACAAGTGGCAGCTGGTGCCGGTCGAGGTACGACTGCAAAGTTTCGTCGGCCCTGACAACCTTATGGCAAGTCCACTCGGGCAAATCGTGCGTCAGCAGCGCCCGGATGAGGAGATCACGAAGAAATGGCAGAGAATCTTGCGCAATTGGAACGATTCGGTGGAGGCAGCGATGGGGGGAGTGAAGAAGGAGGCGTTCGAAAAACTCTTTGAGGCTTACATGAACCAATCAACCTGGTTGAAGGAGCCGTCCGCAGCCCAAATCCGGCGCGCCGCAACAGAGTACGGGATCCTGCCGCTGGGTTCCCAGGTAATCCATGACCTCACGACCCAAAAGAATGCTCTCCTTTTCTACGGGCTCCCAGCCTCGGGGAAGACTACCATGGCATATGCTATATGCAACGAATCCGGGGCCAATTTTTTTAACCTCTCTCCAGCGAATTTCAGCTCCACCAAGGGCATCCCCAAAATCGTGCAACTAGTTTTTTATGTCGCACGCATAATGGGACCGTCAATAATCTACATGGATAACATCGAAAAGGTGTTTCCGGCGAAAGGTACCAGTAAAAAGAAGGATCCACTCGCCTTACGTGGCAAAAAAATCAAGAAAGAAATTTTGAAGGGTTTAAATACCATGCAGCCGTCGGATCGTGTGCTGCTTGTTGCCACAACGTGTGAGCCGTGGATGGCAGATCGTGATACCTTAGTGAACGTCTTCCCTCATGCGTTGTGGTTTCCATCGCCCGATTACGCCACCCGGATATCTCTTCTCCGACACTTTGTCCTAAGCAAGATCCCTCCAGGGCAGGAAAGAAATGCGGCAACCAACGATGCGCGGTCACCATTTTTGTACGAGCAGTTGGCCCTCCTCACAGAAGGCTGGACAACTGGGCAACTGAAAAGAATGGTAGATAAAACATTAATTGAGCGTCGTATTGAGCAACTCATACAACGTCCATTGCAGGCAAATGATTTTGTGGTAGCATTAGCCGAAGAAAAAGCACGATCAAAGGAAGAAGACCAAAAAATGATAGAATTTCAGAATTCGATACCGTACACCATGCGTCGTGCTAACCCGCCAGAGGACTTTCCTGAAGAAGAATCAGCGCTTGGAAAATCAAAAAAAACATCCGTGAGAAAATCTAGAGCTTAAAAAATCTCACAGTTTCTTACAAGCACAAGGAGAAGCGCAGATGCTATTCTAAATAAGAGTTGCATTCTGGAATGAAAATATAAGTTCGAGTAATACACTCAATTGAAATGTAAAATAGTATATATTATTGCAAAGCATTTTTCACAATAAGCTTGTAACAACATCTGTTGTGTTCCCGAGCCATTAAGATGGGAGGGGAGGGGGGGGGGTGCGAGAAGCCGGGCGGGCGGCTCCCTTTTTTTCATGATTCTTGCATTGCGAAGATGTGTTAGTGGAACTCTTCTCCCTACCCCTTTCTCCCGCTTCTAGCTTCCCTTGGCTTAGGATGTATTGGGGGCGAGTCCTGTCAAGTAGAACGTTGCAGTGCACGCGCATGATGAGATTTGTCATATGTTTCCTGTCAGCCTGAGATTTTCAATATTCATGAAGACACATCTTCAACTCAGCTCACACTGATGTGTGCAATCGGACGTTTGGCGTGTGTGTGTTTCACCTAGGAGAAGCTCTTTGGGGCCGCGGCACTTTGCGAGGATGGACAATTATGTGTTGGTCCAAACAGTTTGACCGATATCGACATGATAAGCAAGCATAAACAATCACCTTTCGTCTGAGCAAAGTCCGGCCTCTGGTGCACATGTGCATTTGTGTTGCCGAGAGCGCCCCCGCCGCCCCCCCTCCCCTCCCCCCTCCCCACACATATTACTTTTGTTTTCCCCCCCCTATGTGTGTAGCAAAGCGGTATTAGCCTTGGCGCGGGTTTAACATATGTTTTTACCATACCCTACGCCATCTTGGTGCGCCTCGAGATATTAAATGTTGTTGTGCTTGTTGTTGCTTGAAACGTGGTGCCGTGAAGCTATTGGGTGACGTGATGAGAAACGTAACTTTTGTTGTGCGCGAGCACAGCCATGAGCGCACTGTATGAGCCAAAATCAAAAAACTCAACAGGTCTGAGGTCACCACAGCGGTACCGGTTGCAGTGTGAGGGTGTAGGTGTGTGTGTGTGGGCGGGTAGTTGTGTGTGGATGGGGAAAGGGGAGTCCGGAAGGTGGTTGCCGCCACGTGCGAGGCTTGCCATCGGATGTGAGTGTGGCTCCATATCCAGATGCTTTGAGAAGCTCTTGTCAGTGGCATGCTTGACGGGCCGCTTGGTAGGTTTTTTTTAAAAGTTTTTTTTTATATAAGGATCTTTTTTTTTCTGTTGGTTATTTTATTCAACTAAATATTTATTCTTCATAAATTTTTATCTTTAAATGTGAGCATTTAAAAGCTTCTTATGCTTTAATTTATTCTTCACGCTTACTTGCCTTAGTTTATTTTTCTTCAGTTTATACTTCTCCCTATTTATATATATTTTTTATAGGGTTCTCGGATTTTTTGTTCTGGGTGTCCCTTCTTTAGAATTCTACTATAGTATTCTTTTTAGGTGTACGTGTTACTTGGGATTCTGATCTGTTGTGAAGTACTTTTTTTTTTGATGTCAACTGATCATAGTCTACGCATTTTCTTTTTGCAAGCGGCAGTTGAATCAGTCAAAAGTATATTTTTCTAAAACAGATATTAGGTATAAAAGATTATTTATTTCTTGACTTTTGCATTTTTAATCCTGACTCAACCTTTCTTATGACCCAAAACTCATCTTCGTCGCTATGCTTTTCGAGGTCTTGGACTCGTGTGTTCGGGGAAACTAAAAGTCATTCGGTATTCTCTCATGAAGGCTCCGCCTCAAGACGTTCTTTTTGGGCTCTTGAAGCTTCTCAAACCCCCTTGAAGCCTTCTAATCCTCATTTGTTTGACCGTTTAGAACAGCTTCGTGGTAGTATTCACGAAAAAGCTGTTTTATCACTACGTGCCTCAGCGGAGTTGTCTTCAAGATTCAAAAACGATGAAGAGGAGGTTGACAGGGGCAATGGACAAAACGCGGAGCGGCGTCATTTCCGTGAGGTCCCATTGTTGGCACGCACAAGGTCTTTTCTTAAGTCCATGCCGCAAGGACTGGAGCAGACTGAAGATGAAGAGTCGCGGGGGGCCGATCAAAACCTAAGGACATCTCCGAGCCTTCAGCAGCTGCGTGATGACACTACAGGTTCAAAGCTCCAAAGGCATCAGGGACGGTCGAAAATGGAGTGTCTTTCTGCAAATAAATCATTGAGTAGTACTGACAGTGTAATAACCTCTACAGGAGTGTTAGGAGTTGCCGACCACCAGGTGTCTTGCAAAGGGGAGAAAGTTTTGGGGAGCGTCAGCCAACCGATCACATCACATGCAGTGCCTGGTATGCGTACACAGTCTCTCTCTTTCTTTCCTGAAGTGATTGCAACAGAAAAGAAAGTGGACAGCACACATAGTTATGAGCCCCCTCAGAAGCGGGGAAGACAGCACATTTCAATGTTTGCCAACACTACGCTGAATGGTGCAAGTCCCAGCCAGATGCGGCAATCATGGTTCTGGAGTGCGTCTACTGACAACGGCGTGAAGACGAGCAAGAATTCTGTAGTCATAGACCCATCTTCGAAGGAGAATGGTATTTTGCCCAAGGAGGCGAAACCACAATCCTCCTTGGGCTGGACGTTACCTTACAGTGGTTCAAATCTCAAAGTGACTAGTGTATTTAAAATGGGCCAAGACAATGTTCGCCAGGATAAAGAACATAACTCCGTCTTACGCGAAGACGAAGGGTGCAGCTCATCACCTACTGGGAATCTTACATCTGTCGCAGCCATGCGCCTGGCAGTGCACGATAAGGGTCACCTTGTTGAAGCATCTCAAGGAAGCGTTCATACGGATATTGTGTCTGATAGCCAGGGCTCCAGCCGAAGAAAAGTGACGAAGAGAAGCCGTAAACAAGCTTCTCATCATCCTTCTGAGAATGGGAGTACTTTTAACGAAGTGAAGCGTGGTAATAACACACTTGCTGTCACGGACATGCGTTATATTGTGTTTGATACGTCCTCTCTACTGGAGTCGGACCCTGGTGTGCTTAATTTGCTTGTCGAACGATGTGTGATATGCATTCCCTTCACCGTCATCGATGAACTCGATAAGCTCAACAAGGGAATCTGCAAGACTCTGGCATCACCGGAGATGGATCTGAAGCGTGAATGGCTTCGTCATCGATCCCGTGAAATTAGAAATTTTCTTCTTGCACAGCAGAAGTGCGTGCAACCGGATACACCAGAGGTTTGCCGCATAAGGATCCAAAGGCGTACCGAAGTGATACCGGAATACCATGGGCAACCTAAATGCAATGATGATTATATTTTAGAATTTGCAGTTTATTTGAAGGAGAAAGAAAAACTACATCCAGTCATATTTGTTAGTGAAGATAAATTTCTTTGCATCAAAGCGAAAACCGAGCTCGGTAACAGCTGCTCATATGCGGATTTGAAGCATTCTTTTGGTTTACGTCCCTGATAGTTACAATCCGCATACTAGGTGGGAGAGTCGTTTTTCCCCTTTTGAATACCCTTTGTTTTTGATAGATCTCTTGATGTTAATGCGATACCGACTCAAATTCAGATTTATTTTCCTATTGTCGTCTCAGTAGTTCAGGCAGGCGAATGTGATCCTGTGCGCTAACTCGACTGTGGATGTTGAATTTTTTTATTTAATAATGTTTTTTTTTGAGTCAAGGGAGCAAGTATGATATTTCTAGCATAATTTCCTTGGCTTAAAGCTTTAAGCCTGCAATTTTCACGATTACTTTATTTTGCTGATTGGTGATGATTATATAACATGTAAACATTAATACACATATTTTGGAGGGGATGCAGATGGAGATACCTTTATCAGATTATATGTATTATATATATAATATTAAAGGTCGCTGTGCTTCTAGTAAAGTGAAGTAAGCGCAGTTTCAGCTCCAAAACAGCGTTAGCTCCTTTTACAATGGATGTCATCCTAGGCCGTGTGCGTTGCGAGTATACCTATGTAACGATTTTTCGGAAATAATGTTTGTGGGGTGGGCTAGCTCAACAACTAGACACAAAGACGCAGCTAAAAGTCCTTTCTGTTCCATGTGGCATAAGTGTAGGTGCAATTAGAGCTAATTGCTCGCACCGTGAATCCTACGTCGGAAAAATCTGACTATTCCAGCTATAGGAATGATTTGACTCTGATTAATTTTCTGTTGATTGAGATTTTCGTGTTTTCGCATCACAGTACCAACAAGAGCTTCAAAATTATGTCCGGAGTATGGGCGGTGCTTTTCCGATTCCGTGACTTGAAGTGGTTGGGGAGTTTGCCTTAGTATTCAGTGTGCTTTGCATGTGGAAACGGCTGAATGTGGCTTTTTACACCTTATAATGGAGTTAATATCTCTGGATAGACTTGTGTTTATTTGGTGGAAAAGCAAGACAAATGCAGATATATTGGCTCCTTCATGTATGGTGTGCCACAGGGAATCATCAATTTCGTCGCGCCACTCAATACAACATTTGTAATTCCATTGTAAAATTGCCACAATTCTACTTCTTTTATATTTGCGCGTCTGGATATAGTTTGATGTTACCTGTTTTCACGAGTACTGAATCTAGGTATATTACAGTAGTAGCTATGATTGCTTCGTCCTCAATCTATCTTCAATCCTGTAAGGCAATCGTTCGCGGATCATTTTGGGCGCGCTCGTTTGTTTCTTACAAGGAGTGATGGCAAGGGATGGCTTCTGGGTCACAGAAAAGTTTTAATTGAACCGTGGTTTTGCTTTAAATGCTGATGCTTTGCCTCCATAATCAGCTTGTGGACCACTAAGGCAGTGTGCATATTTCTTTTAATGAAAGTGTTACTAGCTGATATGGTCCGTTTAATGGTTGATATCACCACTTTGGTGGATGAAGTTTCTCCGCGAGGGCTACTAGTGGTGAACAGAGATGAGCGTTATATCAATAATTTTAATCAATTTGAAACCCAGGGTGAAAAAAATTGACATAACGTATTTGAGAAGTAAACTTGCATGTCCAAGGAGGATTACGTGTATCAAGATGTGTTGGTGATGTTCATCTTAGCAATGCTACTCACCACATCATGCTGATGCGGAATCTGTTTCCTTATATATTGTAACGTTTATTTCTCTTTCACATCTCTAAGCAGCCCTCCTGAGCATTTTTTCACGAATAGATACTATTAAAGATGATACAAAGAAAATGAGACATAATTTTTATTGTATTTTGCATGCATTGTAGGAACAGTACTAAACTTTGATATTTCGATCTGAAACTAATCATGCTATATCAATACTAACAATAATATTCCCCTCTTTTTTTTTCTTAGCCTAACACCAGGCTATTGCGCACTTTAGCAATTTTTTCATTACAGAGTACAATATAAGGTGTTTCCAAACGTTTCTTTCAGCAAAATGTCAGCGAATCTAAATAACAATGCTAGCGAATTGATGGAAATCGAGGAGATATCCGTCTCTGATGGAGGAGCCGCCCGGTTCGCCGCAGTGGAAGTTAAGAGTGATACAGATATGTACAACATTAAGTGGGAGACTGCCGCCAAACTATTGCGCTTCGACGAAGGTGAGAACCAGTGGAAGGAGCGCGGTGAGGGCAAGGCACGCGTATTGCAATGCAAGGATGACCCCAACAAATACTTGTTTGTGTTTCGCCGTGAGGCAGTTGGCAAGCTAGCAGCCCACCACTATCTCCAAAAAGGCTTGAAGGTAAGAGTGCATCCAAAGAACGAAAAGGCATTGTTATGGTCTACCTTTAAGGACTATACAGACGATGACGAAGGATTTCCAGAGAGCTTTGTGTTGCGGTTGCCATCAAAGGAGATTGCCCAGGAAGCATTGAAGCATATGGAGGAATGCATTGCTGCTTCTAATATATGAAAAAAATTACTTGTAAATTCAAAGGGGGGAAATGCATGGCAACGCAATAATAATGCGCAAAGATTGATGTATTGGATATGTCTTAATTTAAGCAAAGGGGAGGGAAATAAACCACATCATCTTAACGGGACTCTGAAATCATTGCGATAGTTAAATATTAAATTTCCTCAGTATTTAACACATCGCTTTTTGTTATTATTAGTTGCTTTTGACTGAGGTCGATACATCTTTTCGGATGTATCATGAATAGAGACATACATTTTTTCCTTTTTATTTCAACTTTGAATTCGTTAGTAGATTTTTTTTTATGCTAAATGAGACTCGGTATACATACATACACACATATACAGCATTTGTATATAGACTCCAGATTTCTCTTTTTTATAAGAGTTTCTGAGAAGTTTGAATCAAACTAATATCGAGGATCTCCATCACTCGCGTGTTTCAAGTGTGCAAAAAAAAAAAATCACACTGAAAAGCCATTGCGTTATTGTTCCGTTTTGAAGGTAGGAAATCGCTCACTTTCTTTTTGATAGGTAAACCAATACAACGAAGGTGAAAAGACCATGGACCGACATAGCTTACGGTATGTCCTTATGGTTAGTGGACAACAAAGCCAACTTCATAATCCAAATGCTATAGTTTTTTTTTCTGAACAAATGCAGACAGCCATTATGCGTGGGTCTACTCCTAGGAAAAACTTTCTCATCGACACCACTACTCCACGTGGTGATGTTGTTATCACTGAAGATTCTGCTATGAAATCTGTGAACAGCTGGGTTACATTAAAGGTTACTGAAGGCATTCAAAGGGGTTTGCATGAGTGGTCTGTTTACATTGAAAATCAAGGTGAGACTAGCGACGGCAGCGGCCTGATGCTAGGAATTGTTCCACAAAATTTTAGCAAGTATGATTCCTTTATTTCACAAGGAGGTGGTTGGTGCTTAAGCCGGGCGGGAAAGTTCTACGGAAACTGGCGGCGCCAAGATGCGAATGTACCGACACTCACCTACGGTACCGGTGACCGCGTTGTTTTTTTGCTTAATTACGACAACGCTACCATGATGGTGCGCGTAGGCAACACATACGTGATTGGTGAGATTCACAACTTAAGCACTGAGGTTTTCCCGGCTATTTCTTTGCACTACCGCCAGCAGGTAGTGCGCTTCGAGTACCATCAGGTGTGTGAGAATTCCACCACTAAGCAGCTTGACTGGATGCAGCGCGGGGTCTTGCCCTCTGCGGCTGCGTTCATTCCCTTGACCTATGAGCATGTCGAACGGATGCCTTTGGCGTCCTATCTATACAGTGAGGCTTTCAAGGATCGTGCCATAGAACGGACTTCAGCATCAGTAAAAAGTTTGGATGATGAAAAAGATTTTAGTAAAATCCTGCCCTATGACTCTATAGAGGCTTCCAGAGCTCGTTTGGTGACCTTAGCCAATGCTTTTGCCGCAGTACGGCGCTATGCGATGCCATCAGGTAGGTGTCAGTTGTTATCCCCTCATGTCAGTGCTGAACACTTACGTCAGCGTGCCTATGACTCCCTACGAAGGACGCGTGGAGACGACATACCTCTCCATGATGTAGGTCTCAACTTCTGGGCGACAATGGTTTTCAACCTCTTCTCGTCCGCATTACAAGGATCTGATAGCAATCCCATGGCTTCATCATTAATCAAAAGCCTCATGGACTTTTTGCTTTCTATGCCGCCTTTTTCCCTAGCCGAGGTATCCCGCGGCCACGGTTCATCTTTGTTTCCGACGCACTCCTCCTCTGGGATAGCCACTAGTGGGTTTGGTGGCGATGTGTCACGCATCTTTCCTGGAATTCTTCAGCTTGGTGTGTGTGATATCTGCCGATTGGTGGAAACACCAAAGGGGGAGAACAAAAAGGAGCTTAGTCCTGTTCAAGAAGCCTTAATGGAGCTCATTGTGTTGATTGCTTTGCAACGGGGTCTAGTGCACGAAGTCTTACGAGTGTGCCGCTATCTTCTGCGCTATCCACAGCAGACTGTTTCACGTCCGCTTGTTAACTGGCTGTTGCACCATGAAGAAGTGCTTCAACCGAGTCTGGAACTCCCAGACTTCTGTAGGGCTTGGAGAGCGTGCAAGAGTACTGATAGCTTAGTCCCAACCGGGTTGAGTCCTCATCATCTAATTCTTTCGGTTGCATATGGTAATATGTGCCTTTTTGTGCACTCAACCGATGGCATCAGTAAGTGGGTGTCGAACTCCCAGGGTGTCGAGTCTCCATTTACGATGTCTAGTCATACCAAGGAGCCTAAACAGTACACTGTGGGTGTCTCACGCTCCAGTATGGCGACGGTCCGCACCCATCTTCTCCTATTGACAGATGTAATGAGTAACGCTGGGGTTGCATTTGTGGTCTACATGATGACGTTAGCGGTGCATAAAGTTTGCCGTCTGGATGATGTGGGGGATTCCTGGCCACGAGGGCTACAAGCGCTACCTCAGCTTGTCTCTGCCGAGGGAGATACGTTTCTTTTGGTGTATAAAAAGCATCTCAAGGAATCATCCACTGTGCCTATGGACGGCGCGGCGGCACTCTCTGCGGATCCCACTGTTTCTAAGGGCAATACGCTTTCTCATACCTGTTCTGAGACAGGCGATTACGTAAAGGTCTGCGGCTTCAGTTTTACGTCATTCTCGACACCTTTGTGGGTAACAACACTCGAGGCACCTCAGGTGAGAAGTTTTACACTTCGGACTTCTTTGGCGCTCATGAAGCGAAGCTATATTGACTTGGGTCCACCAGAGCTGGCCTTGCAGTTGAGTGGTGGATATGTCACAGTGGAGTTATGGATAAGGTTTCTCGATACCGAGAATACCTCCACCTTTTACCAACACGGTGACAAAAGTACCGGCGGAGAGGTGTTCCTCGAAACTGCACAGCTGGACGGCGCTTTCGGCATCCGGGGTGGCTATCGTCACGACACGAGGGGTTCTTGTGTGGTATCCGCTCCGTTGCCTCCCACGATCACTCACCTTTTTCTTCATATTGCCTTAGTTTTTGATGGGCAGTGGGGTCTATATTTTAACGGTGAGCAGGTTGCATGGAACCGCCAGGGACCGCATGTGTTCTTGGAGTCCCCCCGTCGGCGTTGGACAATGGGTAACAACTGCATCTGTGAGCTGGCTGGGCTACGCGTGTGGCGTATGAATCGCTCTGCGCGTGAGATTGCACGTGACTATAAACACTATCTAGCTGGGGATGAACCAGGCTTGCTGGCGCAGTTTCTATTCAATGAAGCAAGCGGTAATGTTGCATTTAACTATGTCAAATGTGAGAACGCACGGCACGCTGTATGCGTGGGGAGTTTCACTCATATCGCGTGTGATCACCATCCCTTGCGCGCATGTGTAGATTCTAAAGGAATCCGTTACGGTAGCAGCCCTAATGGTGATGCCGTTTTTGGAGAGAATCCGACTGAAACTACTCCTGTGATACCTTTTCGTAGTCCTATACATGATTGGAGGGATTTAACACATGCAAGATGCTCTGTTGTGCGCGGCTTGCTCATGATTGCTACCCCAATAGGAAGTGTCGCAGCCCCATATCCTGTGCAGAATGGCCACATCCTTAGCTTTTTTGATCTTCACTCGGGCTTTCTATATTCTTCCCTGTTTCACATAAGCAGCCGAGATCCTGCTAAATGTTTCGTAGGTTCTGACCCCGATGGGCGAGCCTGGGAGCTGTTCGAAATAGAGACTGACTCAAAGTCACCTGCAGAAGAGGGGTTCGCTCACACGGTGTCGAAAGACAAAAAAAAGTCCATTTTTGCGTCAATGTTGCCTTTTGAACGAGAGGAAGATCTGCTAACGACGTCTCATGGTAATTCTGCTGTGCCTCAACTGTCATCGTTATTCGCAGCATGCTCAACCATCACCGATTCAAGTTTGAATCCCAGCAATGAGGCTGCATACCCTCCAACCTATCCTGCTGTTTCAGTGGGGGGCACGTGCGGACGAAAAACCTTATCGGCCAGGGATTGTGCGCAGGTTCGTCTTCAAGGACCCTCTTCTGTCAGCTTACCAGGCGAGAGAAACCACGATCGAGGAGGGGTAAGCGGACCCTCTCCGCCGCATCGATCCCTTACCTACCTCGACCTAGCTATAAAATTGTTCGAGGTGCTAGGCAAGCGTGCCCAAGTGGAGCCGATGGGCGAAGTTTTACAGTTGTTTTCACCACTGGCCGACGACGTCGGGCAACCGTGCGTACAAGAGATTAAAAAGACCTTTCAGGAACATTTACGATGGATCAAAGGACCTGGCGCGCCACGGGCCGTTGCACTTTCGTCGAGTTCTTCTGAGATGATCCTTCATTGGACTCTGATTATCTTTCTGAGATTTATTCGTCGAGTGCAGGGGTATGGACTTCATCCATCAGCCCTTGGCTTAAGTGTGTGTGAGTATGATAAGACCTCTGAACTCTTTGGGGCAGTGTTAAATAGTTCGAACAGTGCCTTGTCTTCGAGGAGTTTACTAATAAGCGCTCTGAATAACACAAGTACTTGCACAGAAACTGGTAAACAGGACCGCGTCCTGTCGCCTTCTCCTGACGCAGCCTTACCGCCTGTGGACGACGGCACGACGCTTCTTGCTATTTTGAATGATATCATATTCGGGATAGGAACACAAATGCATTCCCACCTGGGACAACTGGCACAACAAATTGTGATGGAAAGTATGTCTATCTTCATGCCAAATGCTCGGTACCGAGCTGCTGTGTTGCGTGATTCACTGGCAAATGTTTCTCTGAAAATGAACTCACCACCATCCTCAACGGCCCACGTCGTTCCCTCAAAAGAGTCCCATATGGCAAGTCCAGAACAGACTTCCACCTTGGTTCCACTTTTGGATGGCATTGTGTGTAGCTTTTCTTCTGTTTGCTCTGTGTCGCCTCTTCTGTACACAGATTTGGATAACACTGATGCTCCCGTGTCACCAAATAGCGTGGAGAAGTTGCAGTCGGTTTCTCAAACAGCTCTCAAGGAGATTATCGATACACAGCAAGCACTTATGAAGTTGTGTTTAATGCGGCAGAGGTCCCTACTTTCTGGCTTCTCAAATGAATATAATCGCGGCCACTCTACCCAACCATTGGAAAGTCCCACATCGGCCTCTCCATTTTTTGCTTCATTGGCTACACAACTTCAAGTGTTGGACAAAACAGGAAAATTTGTCGCACTTCAAGACGCCATCAGCTCCTTTCAGCTTTTACTTTTCAGTACACTTTGTACAGACACGAGTGGGTTTGGCCTGTTTCTTGACAAGGTATTCCCCCGACAAACTAATATTGATTTGACGTCATCATCAAATTTATTTCATTCGACAACTGAAAATGATGATAAGGAGAACATTGAAGAGGTATTAATCTCCAACAAAAAGTCTCAGAAATTCAGTAAAACGAATGACGGGCCTGTTGTAGAGAACTGGGTGCGAAATTATTACGAAATTTTTTTCGATTTCGCAACAGAATCTCTAAAGTTTTCGAAAAGGGTTTTGAGTAGAGCTTCATCGCTTCAAAATGTCCATGAAGCGGAGACCATGGGCGATCAAACAAATAGCAGCCTTGCGCGAGGAAGCTTAGAAAACGTCCTGGCACAGCTAAAACTTTACGTGCCAGACTCTGTGTTGCATTCGGCAATCACAGCTATCCCCATTCTTCTTCAGCGCTCGGATGCATCATGGTTTCTGGATCTCCTGCATAATTTGATACCATTATGTAAAGATGTGCGTGACGAAATTCAAAACTTTGCTGCAGAAAAAAATGTTCTGGAAACGTACTCAACACCGGATCCTCACGCCTGCGGCACGAGTCTAAAGAACGAGGTGCCACATAAGCCCGGGGAAGAGTCTGCACTAGAGGCATTGTACAAGGCTGTGATCTTCACAACTTCATGTATCGCAACGAGTATGGTATTTACATCCACATTTACGTCCTCAGTCTCGGATGTGCCTAAGGTACTCAACACAAGCACCATACCGTCGAATGTTGTTTCACCAACACCTATTCGTCCAGATACTGCTTCCGGATTACCTCTCTTTCCAAGCGTCAACGGCTCCAGGGTTACTAATTCTACGGCAAAGATCAGGGAGTGCGTCGACAAAGGAAAGACTTCTGTGTTACAAGAGATCACAAAGAAACTACTACTCTCCGGGGGCGTGGTGCAGTCTTTTTTCGACGCAGCACACACACCCGAATCTTTGCCTGTTTTGAATGAGGGAAGTCGACGTCAGATATTTCTATTAAATCTTTTCAATTCCAATACGTCACATTGGATTGCCTCGCAACGTGGTTTTGACGCGCTAGCGCCTAGGGTTCCAGATCGAATATCTGTCATCTTGGCGTACTTAGCTGTTGCCTCCATTTTTTTAAGCAATGAGCCACTCCAAACCACCGGCAGCCGATCTGAGGAGATTGCCAAAGCGCTCGTGAAGCGTGTTATGCGTCGCTTAACTTCTGTTCGAAACGAACTCCTTTGGCACCATACTAAGGAGCAGAAAAGTGCGACAGCCTTTTCCGACATCCTGAATGATGTTCAATGCCGCTGCAGTATATTGCTTTCCACCACATGTTTGTTGGACGCCGCTGCGAGCGATGAAATCTTGTACCTCTTATCGCAAAATTCCACCGTTGATGGGGTCCTTGCTTTCCCAACACAACCGAGGCAACGATGGTTCTGGGTGCGTCGCCGATTGAGGCTTTTAGCCATAAGGTGGCGTGCAGATGTGTATCGGAACGATGCTTTAAGTCTTAGTTCTAGCATCAATCTAGTATCCCAGGTTGCCTGTTCGACTAGTTTCAGCGCGGTGGATCTCATAAACACTTTTCGTGAGCGTGAAGAGCTGGTGACTATTCGCCTTCGCGGCTTAACCCAGCTGCTACATCTGATGCAGAGTCAGCCGTCCTGTACGGAGAATGTTTCGTTTCTTCTTAGTGGTGGATTTGGTCATCATAAGCAAATGCAGTGTGAGGACAATCTAGCAGGCTGTCGTCACACATGCATCTGGAAACTTCGCAGTGTTGAATATGACATTTTGTGGCATTTTATGAAGTACGCTCAGGATCGCTCTTGCCACAATGTAGAAGGCAAGACAACAAAGTGTGAGTCTGTGTCGAATAAGGAGGCGTGTGAACGGAGTCGGAATGGGAATATTTCCTCACCAGTGCTTTGTGCGGCACTTAAGCTCGCTTGGCATCCCCGTGGCTTTGCCTTTCTCTGTAAATATCATGTGGTGGAATTCATCGTTAAAACCTACGCCTCAATTTTTGAGGAATATCCACAGGTATGTGCGGGTGGGCGTCTGCCTTCTTTGCGCGAAGAGGATCTTGTGGCACGCCAACATCGCCGAGAAGTGCTTCAGTTCCAAAGGAAGATTAGTCAAACGGTATCCCCTTCTTTTAAGCGACCGACTACTCGAGGAAAGGAACACTTCACTTCTGCAACGATGGATGGTGGTGACACAGACTCCTTGGAAGGCCCGCTCGTGCGGACGTTACGCGAGCAAGCAAAATACACGGCCCTTGACTCTATGAAACACTTGGGTCTGCGATGTGCAACTGCTTTGCAGAATGAGGATCTCACGCGTACTGAGAGAATGGCCTGCAACGCATTCCTCACGCATCTTTTCCAAATAATCATGACAGAGATGGATTCATGTCTTTCTTATCTCAAACGCAGTACACTGGAGTTTGAACAACATCACCTCCGTCAAACAAACCGGAATGAGGGTAGTGGAGGGAAGAAGGCAACGTGCATATTTTCCCCTGAACTTAATTTGTTGCTGGAACAAATCGAAGTTTTTTCAAGTCTCCTTTCTACTATTATGAGCGCCTTTTGTCCTTCTTACAAATTTGGTGATGCATCTTTGAGCCAGGCTGTCGCTACGATGGCATCGATTTTTTATCAGCTAGTTTCGTTAGAGCTTTCATTGTGGGCTCAAACCCCTCAAGATGATGAGTTCCCCGCAAATGTGACGAATGACGCTGATCAGCGAGACGAACTGAAGTTTACCACTCTTATCAAGCTCTCCGCACAGATCCGTCTGATAGGGTGTCTGCTCATGCATAATTCTCCGAGGATTGCAAACGAATGTTTTGCACGGAGTGAAATTAAAGAGCTCTGTTACCCACATATTTCCAACCCATCTCTTGAGCCAAGGAGGGAGAGCAGTCAGAACTCGACATTTCTATCTCTCTTTGCCTTTGCCGTGCGTTGTCTTTCTGCAACAGGTCTTAGCAGCCTCTCGAAGCACGCTTTACTGATGCTGCGGCAGGTCCTTCTACAGCTTGACTGGGCAGCAGAGCTAGAGGGACTTGTGCCTATTTTCCAAATGGATTTAAAAGGGCATAGTGCATTGTCAACGATGCGCCCTTCACAAACAAAAGTTGATTCTGGTTACCAAAATGGACAAGCACAGCTCATGAATTCCTGGAAGCTCTTGTGCTGGGTTTCAGCGCTGGGCGGTTGCACCCCTCTCGTGCCATGTGAGGGAATGCGTGTGTATTATCACGAGGAGGGCAATAGTGCTATTGTTGAGGGCTATTTGATCGATGCTCGGGCGGGGAACAATACTGTCACAATAGTCCCCACAAACCGCGCGTGTGGCGATATGAGGGACCTTATCGAAGGACGCCTGCGGCCTACCCGCGTCTGCCGTGAGGCTGACCCTTCGGGAAAGAGTTCTTTCGCTGTTGCGGGTGCTGCTGAGGATTGTTACAATCCAATCGTCTGGGGGAAGGAGGACAATGTGTCGCGAGATTTTGTGTTGCAGCCGTCTCCACTTGAGCCTGCATCCATCGTTCCATACGAGGGAATCGCTCACAATTTTATTGTTCCCGCACTCGAGCACTTTCTGTCCGATCTGCATAACAGAAACCGCCTAATGTGCTTGGATTCGGTAGAAGTGGTAGTCCTTAGTGGTTTTGTGTCTATGGCCCTCCAGTGCGCCTTGACGCACCCACCATTCTTTGATGAACTCCTAGAATGTGGGACTTTTCTACTTATAAGACGATTAACATGCATCCAGAAGCCGCATGTCCCGCTGCCCATGAACTATATTAACGACTACACAGGCCACGCATTGCATCGATACGTTACTTTACTCCGCTTGGAGTGCACACAAAATAACCGGATAGGGGTCGCTTTGGAAGTCCCGAAGGATGACAAAGGAGGCTTAAATGATCCTGGAAGCCCAAAGCGTAGTGGTGGCGCCATCTCCAATCATGAGGGTGAGGTAAAATCTCGCTTACCACATGCTCCTCCGGAGATGCGAGTGACGCTTCAAGCTCACCAGCGTATAGCATCCTTGCTTTCGAACTCGTTTCTTTACTATGATGGCGCTTCACTGGGTCAAATTTCTGATTCAGCTGGGACTGGGCTTGGCAACGGGGTTCGACCCATTTTCTTTCACCCAAATGCTTCACAGTTTCATGGTGTTTGCTTTCTTCGGGATCCGACGAATGGACCTGAAGCAGCGTACAAACGGAACTCATACGATCAAGTTCCCTGGTCTTCCTCCTTCGAGGAAGGTGATCCAGGCGACTCTGAAGAGCGACTTCACGCGATTGCGAGTGCATCCCGTTCAGAGGGTCAAACCTCTGCGCTTTGTTTTAGCCTTTCAAACCTAGTGAGCCAAGCACATCAGTGCGATGCCAAAGTTGTTATAGAACCCATCAAGCCCCGTACTCGTTCATTTCCATTGTGGGCGAATGCTATTGCATTCGAGGCATCCATAATGCTGAGTGACCAACTGTTTCCAGAGCTTGGTGACTACTGCGCGATTCCGTCGCTGCAGTCCTCCTCGATATCTGCGTGTGCCAAGGAGGCATTGGGAGGCCGGAAACGCGATGCGAGCGTTTTTTCCATTTTAACTGTATATGCGTCCGTCGATTCACAGTCCATACACAACACCAGCGGCAACGTTAACAAAGAGCCGGACAGTCCGGCTTCATCTGCCACTCCCATCTTACAGTTGTTTGTAGAGAAAGGGAACCTAAAATGTGCAGTGAACGTCACTTCTTTTCTCTGGGGAAGTGCCAAAAGGAGTGGTAGTAAGCCTCGTACCCAAGATAATATGAGTAATCTAGTTGAGTGTAGCTTGCCTTTGAAAAACAAGCACTGGAACTGTTTCATGCATGTCGCTGTAATGTTAGATGCCCAACGCTTGACTTTGGCTCGGGCGGGGGAGGTAACATCTGTACCTCTCACGCTAACCACACTAGACGTGCTCACTTTTATTTTTCAAACTGACGGAGTGGTACGCCAGCTTGTTTTGGGCAATACCTCACTTTTGGAGAAAGCTCCCAAAGACACCTCAAATAATCCAACTGAGGGTGCCACCTCACTTCCTGCCGAGAATGAGGATACGCCAGGCAACCACTACCATCGTATGGTGTTCATTACGAGTCTGCGGATGACCAACTCGACACTTTTCATGAAGACTGCAATCAAGGATATCGCTGAAATGGTAGCCCGGGACCACATCCTGATGAACCTAAACGATTCTGCTGAAGGCAATACATGCCTATTTCAGCTACGCGAAGGGACAGGTGACACAGTTGGGTCTTTTTGCCGACAGTTTAGAGGCAAGCTCTCAGGCCTGATTCGATGGGCTAATTGCCTGTTTCGCTTACCCTCTTTTCTTGTGGACTTACCTGACAAACCGCTTTTGACCTCGAACCGAGACGAGCCCTTCTTATTTCCTCACGAGGAGATCACTACCTTCATGAACGCGCTGGACTTTAATGGCCTCACGCTCATTACTGCCCAGTTGGCATGGTCACTGGTAGTCCGCCTATCGCAAGCGACTGTGAAACAAGCTATGTTGCAGTCCTTGAGTACAGACTATCGGCTACACGTGCTGTGCGGTCGAAGGCTAGATAGGGTCCTGCAGTTGCAACAGAAGGACGGTAAAGTGCCTGCACTCACAGAGTACAACTACTTTAACCCTTTTCGTATTTTCGACCACATCCAACTTTCCCGACAGTTGGCCGATCTATTTTCATGCGGTGATGAAGACTATTTGCCTGTTAGCAGTGCAAACTTGCTCCGTGACTTTATGCTCTATGTGGTGCGCTATTGCCATTCCGCTGACCAGCTCGATTTGTTTGATGAGCTCATTGAGGAAATGGCTGTCAACATAAAGCTGATGCTCAGTTTCGAGGAAGAGGTTTTTCATATGGAAATACCCCTTACATTGTGTCCTACTGGGAATGATAGTAGTGATTGCACTAACAGTCGTGGTGGAAGCGCTCCTAAGAGTGATGCAAAGTTGCCTTTGCTTATGCCACTTGCACTTTTCAGCGGTGGCAAAGGCCACGTGAAGGTTTTAACTACTATGAACGGTAGGTGTGAGCAACTTACCGTTTTTCGAGATAGAGCCATGAAGAATGTATTGGTTAAATATCCAGACCTCCAGGGCATATGGTCTGATACGGAGATGGCTCTAGTGCCAGACCGATCCATGCCCTGGACCTACTTCAGCGTCACTCCTGCGTCAAGGCCGCCGCCTCAGTCACTTGGTGGCCCTTTCGCGTCTCAGTTAGAGAAGAAGCTTTGCCTGATTGTCTCGGTTGCCAGTCTTCGAGGAGTTGTCATGGAGATCCTCTTCACTTCATTAGCGCAGGAGATCAAAAAGTCAGCCGCGCTCTCAGGTAGTAAAAACAGTTCAGACAAATCAAAATGGTGTGATCCGTCTCGAATGGAACGCTCTCTTCCGGCGTTTTTGAACGCTAGTATGGTGCATTATCTTTCAAATTCTGGTGTCTTTTCTCTGGTGCCCAAGGATCGTTATACCCGGTACCGTACGCATGCCATAAACATCCTTGCATGTGTTTTTGATCTGTGGGCTGCGTTTCCACACTTGCAACCCTACGATCATGTTCCCCTGCACGTATCCTTGTCACATATTAACGTATGCTTCATGGAGGCTTTACACCACCGTGGGCGATCGATGAGTTTGCCCTTTGATCACAACAGCCCAGTGGCATCTAGCCTGGGTGTTTATTATTCTTGTGTCCAATCGCTCTTCTCATTGATGTTTAATGCAATTCGCCTAGACTGCCTGTGGACCAAGCGGTCATTTCGGCAGCGTGTGGCATATGGATGGCATCAAATCCTGAAGGTCTGGGGAAATTGTGCGATAACGCTATCCACGGTGGAGACGGCCCCATGTGCCACTTTCAATAACTCAGGTGAGAGCAAGGTAGCACTTTCCGTAGATAGGCATGTGCCTCAACTGGATGTCACTGCTATTGCTCACCGCACTGTCGCTAGCAAAGCCATGAGGTGTACGATACTTCCTGATCCGTTTTCATCGGCTGCATCAACAGGGGTCGATTCCGGTGAAAATAACTTGGACACGGTGCTGCATTCACCAGATACTCGGTACGGAGGGCATATCGTCAGTATGCAGATTCTTCAACCATCTAATAAGTCCCTTGCCTTAACTAGCGCCTCGGTCTCCTGCACAGCCCTTGGGAATGGGGAGTGGCGTGTGCGGCGTAGCTGTGGTCATGCTATGGCTATCAGTTCATGTGGATTTACGTCTGGACGCTTTTACTTCGAGTTGCGGCTCTTGGAGACTGAGGGTGCGGTTTCGGTCGGCGTCGTTACAGATCGCAGCCAATTGAGCAAGAGTGGTGTTGAGATGATTGGAGCTTATCCAGACTCCTGGGGTTTTGATATCAGCCACCAGTGCTTACTGATCGAAGGTTACCGCTCCGACTTAGAGGAGCATATCAACTGGGCTGCAGGTGACATCCTTGGTGTGTTGATGGATCTTGAGCAGAAGGAACTCGTATTCTTATACCATGGGAAAAGGTTGGCGGAGCTGACAATGCATCGCAAACAAGCCTTCAACTCCAAGACTCCCACAACCTCGCCCCCCATATGCAGCTATTTTCCCTGCGTATCGGTGAATAGCTGCATGTGTGTGGTAAATCTCGGTGAAGCACCTTTCGCGGAAGACCTTCCATTAGGCTTCTTGCCGGTTAACCCCAAGCTCTACTGTAATCCGCAGATGTGCCGATTTTGGTACGCTATGATTGCCGTCAAATGGGTATCAAGAATAAAGGAAAGTAAGGCAAATGATGGCACGGTTCAGCAAACTTTTGTACCTGATGGGACGTTTCAAACTGTGCATAGCTACATCCGGAAGTATTGTGAAGGGCGTGACGGACCGCTCTCCGTCGACATCTTGTGTTCCGCGCCCCACGTGTGTGTGAATCGTCACACCAATGAGATCTATACCGAGAATCACACTACTGGACCGTGTATTATGCACGCAGGTGTGGCAGTCCGCCGTGGCCGTTGGTACTATGAAGTTCTTTTGAAGGGTATCATCGATCTCAGCGTTGGCTGGGTTGTAGCTGAATCCAACGGAGGACGAGGAGGTGGCACAGGTGGTAGCAGCAGAGTTTTGGGCGATGACAACGAATCATGGGTCATTGAAACGGAGCGCATGGTTGTCAGGCACAATGGGCGGGTAACTCGTCTACGGCATCATAACTGGCGTGATGGTGATGTATTGGGTTGCTTATTGGACTGCGACTCTGGCACAATGAGCTTCACAGTGAACGGGAGACTTGTGTTGGAAGTGCATGATATTGAGGGTGACGGCATTTTGTTCAAGAATGTTGTCTGCCCTGAGGTCGGTCTTTCACCAGTTGTGAAAGCACACTATATGCGGGGATCCATAGTATTTCTATGTAACCGAAGGGATTTGCTTTATCCTCCTGGCAAATCGTACAAACCCATTGGCGCTGAGGATGTTATAACCGACGCCATGCGGACATACTATCTCTCCGGGAAGGACCCCTCCGATGCGCCTTATAGGCAGCCATTATGTCTTTCCCAATTGGAAAAGATGGCGTCCAAAATTAGCAGAAGCATGGACCTTAGTCTTCACAATTTTTCCGCGTACGGCCTGTGCTACGCGCTAGAATCCAAAAATTTTGGGCGTTTCCCTTCGCTTTCCACCCTCGGCTCTCCAGCTTCTGCTATTGCCTTAACCTGTACAATCACAGAAAGTCTGGCAACTACCCAATGCTATGAAACTCCTCTTCAAGCTCGTGGTGCCGCTGCTGCTTCGCCTTTTTCAAAAGAAGAGGATGCCAATTCGGTGAAGGTGTTGTTTGAGCTGCTGAACATTTTCTCCAGCGCTGCCGAAGTACTCATGGCCTTGGCTCAGGAAGTGTCTATTCCGCATAGAACCGATAGCAACCTCGCTTATCCAGTCTATATTGGCCCTTTTAGAGATTCTTTGCATCGCCTAAGACGATTTGCATTGCCGTACTTAGGAATTCGCACGATACGTCATGCGTTACAAGAGACCTGCAGCGCGTCCAGTGAGACCCTGCGACTGCGTGTGAATCGCCGTAAGGCACTCGCGACCATGCAGACCAATATCACCAACTCACCGTCAGCCCTCGCGACTCGCATGCGTGATAGCTTGTTTGGTCAAATCTTTTCCCTCTTGGCCGATAAAGACTATTCGTTCTTTTGCAGGAATCGAAACCTCTGGACCGTTAGTTTTTACGGTGAAGGGGCTGATGATGTTGGTGGCCCCTATCGGGAAAGTCTTGCGCAACTGTGTTCTGAGCTCATGAGCACGAAACTTCCGCTTTTTATGCCCATTCCTAGTCAAGGATCCGACCTCAGCGAGCAGTGGGATGCGTTTGTGATCCATCCCCTCTTGGCACCACCAGTGAGCACCGCGATGTACCGTTTCATCGGGCGGTTGATGGCAGGATGTTTACGTGGGGCAGAGCCACTCTCACTTTATTTTCCAAGTTTTGTATGGAAACTTTTAGTGGGCGATGTCGTTGACATGGAGGATTTGGCACAGACTGACGTTTCGACCTTCCGTGCACTTCAATATATTGAAAACACGGTTTGCTTGGATTCCTCCTCTCTTGAAAGAGAAACGGAAGACATTGATGAGGAACTATCAACCGTATTGTGCCCTGATGGCTTTGTTATGCAGGATGGAACCGGTACCGAACACGAAATGATATACAACGGCCGAAACATTTCGGTGAATCGTGCTAACGCTCATGATTACGTCCGTCTGATGTTATCCTTTAGGCTTACTCACCTCGTATCCGCACAGCTATATGCGCTATGTGAAGGATTTCATCAGTCAGTCCCGCTTTACGCCGTGTCAAGCTTAAAATGGTTTGAGTTAGAGGCGCTGGTGTGTGGGCAGCGAGACTACGACCCAGACGCACTACTGGACGCAGCTCGCTACGAAAACCTGGAACCGAGCGACACCAGAGTGGTTTACCTGCGGCAAGTCCTGCGTGGCTTCACGCGGGAGCAACGGGCGCTCTTTGCACGCTTTGTCAGTGGTCGCGAGCGCTTGCCGCAGGGAATCCAGCTTAAGATTCTTCCGGATCACTCTAACGCTCGGTCCCCTAGGGGTCAGCGCTTTACCCCCCCACCCCCACCACAACCGAGATCGTCCTCAACGGAGAGTCCGTCCCCTAGGTCAACGCAGGCGGTGGTAGCATCTTCGGATCATGTGGTAGAATCATTTGATGATGACCGTCTACCGCATGCCTCGACCTGTTTTTATTGGCTGACCCTCCCTCAGTACAGTTCAGTGGAGGTGATGCATGACAAGTTGCTCTACGCAATCGAGCAGTGCACCGAGATTGATGCAGATTTTCGGGTCTATGACGATGAGGCGGGAGCTCAGCCGGATCAACCTACCTTGACCCGGATGACTTTAGAAGCCGAAGACGAGTTTGAGGATTTTTCCCACTTACTCTAGAAGTAGCCTCATACAGGTGTGTAAGCTTTTCAGTCGAAGCAAGAGTAGGAAGAGGAAGGTGACAGGTTATAGCAAGGGTTCTAACGGGCAGTGACCTGCTTTTATGTGGGGTTCTGCCAATGAAATTGATTGAACAAGTGGGTATACAATACACGGGGGCATATGCCTAATCGGGTGTGTGTTAGTTGTCCGAAGGACTTTAGAGGGGAATGTTTCGTCAACTGATTCGCCTCTCTGTTTCAATGCTCTTGCTTTTAAAGCCTGCCTTAAGCAAATGACAGGCTTCCGAGGGCATTGGCGATTTTCTTTATATACTATCAGACAAAGAAATTGTCAGAAAAGGTTTTTCCTTTTTTGAAGCATTGTATAATAAAACACAAATATTCAGAGATCATACATATTTATTCATTTTTAAAATCTCCAAGTTGTGTTTCTTTTCAAGGCGCATTTTCATTTCGCGTCTCATTAAAACAGAACTTAGATGTATATCCATTTCTAAAGAACTTCAGAGGAGGACTGGGATTTTTCCCTCCTCTATCGCATTATTGTCTCAAGGAGAATAAAAGCAGAATATGCTAAACGACTGCGTTGCTAGTTCGGCGACCTGGATGTCTTTTCATCCTTTTAACTATTTATTTGACTCTCTGTGACTATTAGAGAGTACAATGGTATCATACACATGCTAACCTGAAGCACTGAGCATATTCATCATCCTTTTTTTTCTCTCTTTCTACAGGTATTGTTATTTTTTTCAGTAACATTTCTTTTGCATATCGCTTATTTTTATTTTCAAATCACATTTGGGTGCCCAATATTTTCAGGTAACCATCCCGTAAGGTGCACACACAATCACAAACACACACCCATTTGTTGCATCCACGTTATATCCTTTTTTACCGCTTCTTCCAAACGACCATGTCTTACCCACCTCAACAGCCTCCCTACAGTGCGTACCCGCCTGACCAATGCCCCCCCCAACCCCCTCCAAAAGCTCCTGGGTACCCTCCCGCCGTGTACCCGAACCAACCTCCCCTATGTATCGGTGGGTACACTCAGCCTCAGTACTATTCACCAAGTCCCTACCCGGTTGACACTTCTATGCAGATGCCTATGCCAACGTTGCAAAATGCCTTTCAAGCGGTCGATAAAGATGGTAGTGGTTTTATAGACGTAAATGAACTGAATCAAGCTCTTTCCTCAGCCGGTACGACATTCAGTCTTGCTACAACGGAGAAGCTACTCAACATGTTTAGCGGGGAGAGGCCGGGGGCTCTAAGCTTTGGTGAGTTTGAAGGGCTCTACGCATTTGTTCAAGTCATGTTTGCACGATTTGTTCAACGTGATAAATCAAAAGAGGGACGCCTAGATGGTAACGAGATACGAATGGCGCTGATCGAGGGTGGCTATCCACTTTCGGAGGATACATTTCAGGCGTTAATGCGCAAGTTTGATCGTAGTAGGAGCGGCTCCTTAGGATTCGACGACTACATCGAACTGTCCATCTATATTTCCAAGGTACGTAGTGTTTTTATGTTCTATGATCGGCAGCGTACAGGGGAAGTGGTCTTCAATTTTGATACCTTTGTGGCTGGAAGCCTTTCTACTCTTTAAATAGACTTCCACTTGATCGTAAGGTGCACACTTGTGGGATCTTGTCGAATTCTCATGCTTTTTCTTTTTACGTAAATGTGCGAATTCTTTTTTTTAGGTTAAGGGATTTATTCAAGTTCTCTGTTTTCTTTTATATGATGATCCGTTTTATTACCTTTCGCTCTTAAGCACATCAATGGCTTTGTAGTGATGTTGCAATTAACTACGCATTTTTGCCTTTAAATAGGCTGTAATGAAGTTTCATTTCTGGCCTTTTTGACATATTTTCCAAAAAAGCAAGAAAATTTATTTTATGTTGTAAGACCTTGGAAAACTGAATCGCGAATAGGGGGATCAATTAGCGATGTTTCGCGCTTCTTTTCATCGTAATAATTTCTCAAATATTTACTTCAATGTTATTACTCGATATAGCTTCACAAAAAACATACTAATGGTCCAAAGGCTCATGATAGTAGGGCATGAAAAGTATAGGCGCTCTAAAGACCGCATGGACAACTCCCCATGCAGTGGGCGAAAAGTGAAATTCAGATAAGTGTTATAGAAAATCATTCATAAGCGGTACAGTGGTATTTTTTTCTTTTTCACTTACAGGCATGTGAAAATAACTTTCAAATCCATTCCCAAAGGAAGTATGGAAATCGTTCGAAAAAAAAATACAATCGCAATCGTAAGAACGTGCCTCTATAGCAAGGTGTGGTGAATGGAGATAAGAACGTAGGGCGTTTATGTGTATACCTTTCTGTACACTTAGCAATCATCATTCTTAACCGCAAAAGTTCGCAAACTCATCTAGTTTCTAAAGGAACGGCACCCAACATCACGTTGACTCAGCGTGCAATAGGTTTGGTACCAAAGGGAAAGTTCTACTACTCGTTTTACGAATTATGATCGATCATTCACTAAATGAATACTATGCAGCGTGTCGTCTGGATAGTGACAGCGACGGCTCATCTACAACCTCGCCCAAAGAAGCTGGTATCAGCTCGTGGTCTGCCGAATCGGTAGTATCCCCACTCCGCGGCCGCGCTCGAATGTTAGGTGGGCAGCACCGCATGAGCTGCTCGAATAGCCATCACAGACAGCTGCGCCTTCACATTAAGGAAACGGAGTTGGAATCGTGTGGTGCGAGTGAGAGCCAAGACAACTTCCATCGAATACAGGGCCAAACGGCTAAGCAAGTCATTAGAGCCCTGAATCAACCTCTTAGTGCGCATCTGAGTTGTGCCACTACGGGGGAAGAGGACGACTTTGCCCAGCGTGACTTTTCGGCACGTCCGTCTCAAGGTTATTCCTTTGACACTAGAAATGGCCCGCCAAAGACTTTCGACGAAGCAAGATTTCATGTTCTTCTGCTTTTCGATGTGATGTGTGCGCTGAGGCTAAGTGCGTGCAAGTTTTGTGTACAAGAAACCGGCCCTGGGATTTGTGACTCAAGTCAAAGCCGGGCAAGGTTTCCTGCTTCGTGGAGGCTCAAACCAGAGGTACGTGACCAATTGCTTTCTGGAAAAGACAGGACCATCTATGTAAGCGCCTTGCAAAAGCTATTGAACATTGCTGACGATATCCATGCTCTTCAAGCACGACTTGACGCTTTTTATGAGCAATACCACAGGGTAAAGGCACAGGCAGATTCAACCTATACTGTGGAAGCAGATTTTTTTTTTGGAAAGGCCAGTATTGGGGATCGAACGGTCCATGCAGATCGTGCGATTGGTTTGACTTCTCTCGGCACCCTCCTTCGATTTGCAGAGCTTGTGAGTGCATGGATTCAGGAGTTCAAAGTTTGGGTCTTTCAGGTACAGGAGAATCTGATGGTGAACTCCAGATCTGGTGAATCATCGGACCCGCTAATGAATGGCCCGGGGATGGGGCTGCGTACGAGCAGCCTTAACATAACCGGCAATGTACCACGTGCCTCACCTCCTCTAGTCAAGGACTTCGCCCCAAGAGGCGTGGGAAAGGGAGGAGACCATGTTTCTTTACAATCCTCACAGCCATATTCCATAGAAGGTGTGAGAAAGATGTACAAAACGGAAGGGACATCTGCAGATCCCACTTTAAAGGTGCATTCCACGAGCGGCGGGCCTGTTTTTCTCACTAATTCATATCTTCCCCAAATCATTTCCGCTGTCGAACGTAATGCCATACTCTTGCAGCAGTGTCTAGTTATCATTGATGGAAGTAGTTGTTTTAATACATTTCACACAAAGTTGGCTGATTCCGGTGGTGTGGCGGCACCAGGTGGGAGATCCGAAGAGGACCATAGAGAGACCACGGCTGGACAACCCCCACCACTGAGCACTTCCGCCATGGCGGAGTTTGCCTTCCTAAACCAATGCACTGAACTCGGTGCTGCACTCCTTGACTACCTCATCATTCAACTTAGTGCGTTGCAGCATCCCGGTGCGATGGATTTATACCGTTTATATATGTCGCTGCTTATTCATTGCGCTTGGCCCTACGTAATTCTCTCAACATCCACCATGTTTGGCTTTGTGCACGATATCGACTCACAAAAATGGCGTCACCAGCTACCGCGTCTCTTTCGCTCTTCATTTTCGCACATTCGTGTGGGTGGTGCGCACCGACGCTACCCAACTGATGTTCTGTCGCTGGTTCTGAGCTGTGTCGACTATCAGAAAAGCGCTGTTTCGTTAGAACCTTTCAAGACTCTTTCGATGCTTCTATCGGCGCGTCGGTCTATTCTATACAGTCTGCTAAACTTTGCACGACAAAAGCACAAGAGCCTAATCGTAAAGGATCGTGGCGAAAAGCAGGACGCTTGCATCGCACCAAACACCACCACCACCACCACCTCCTCCCCTATTCAGCCTACAGGCAGTTCTCTGAACCTTCCTACGGAGATACCTGCTTGGATGAACCCCGCGAGCATAGGGGGGAGGGGGGGGGTCAATCTGCCATGGGGATCCGGCACGATCCTCAGCGTTGCCCATCTGGACTACCCTTTACGGACAACAATAAAGCTGAGGGAACGAGGAAAGATACGTTACAGCCGTGGGGCTTGCCTCGGCAACGAGTCGACCCTTCCTGGAACCTATCTACCCACGAAGGTGATGGCCCCAGTTGCGTGGGTCAGCATACAGAATCTTTCCTGGAATTTCCAAGAGCGTTGCCACTGTGTTTTACCACCATGGCGCATGATGCATGGGTCGTAGGTCATTGCCTCTTCGGTGACGCTCAGGGCGCGCGGGGAGGCTGGAAAGGGAACGGAGAGAGGCCCGACCACTATGGTCGGGGCTCATTATGGTACCTCCAGGTGTGTGACTCCTCAACGTCGCCTGAGCTTCTTTTGAGTAAACGATGGGCCTGTAACAGGGCGTGTGATCTCGATAAACAGAAAGGGGGCCCCGAAGAAGGTCGCCGAGACATCGATAAAAGTGTCCTCTGGCTTGACACAACGACACCAGCTGCCAGGTGGATTGCCGCGGCATTGCTCATTCCCATTGGTGTCGTGGTGCAGCAACTCCAACAACGACGCGCCGCAGGGCTTTTTCAAGGTTTGGGCTCGGCTTTCCCTGCTGAACTGTCCAAAACACACCGAGGCGCGACAGAACTACTCTTTAGGTGGCCTGTCAATCAGGACGACGAAATTCTAACTAACGAGGTGTCATTTGTCGACTCTCTGGAATCCGGAAAAACGCACTTCGTGAGTTCAGAAGCGGTCGCTGGGCACAGAAAGGGGGACGTTTCGCTCTCCTTTCTTCCTCAGTCGCTTACTTCCTTTAGTTTTGCGCATGCTTTGGATCTCCTTCTTGATGTTGCCCTCTGCCGTGATAAGGCATGCATTCTCGAAGGGTTTTTGGAGCGTCTTTATAGAGAGCCGCGCTGGTGGCAACGCATAAGTACTTGCCGAGGCATCCATGATGGCGGTGGCGGGCCTGCTGAGGGAAGCGCCTCGACTCTTATCAGCACTCTCTTTGCCGACGCACTCAGAGGCAAGCGTTACGGTAATCTGGTTCAGTTGCGTGTGTTACCAAAACAAACGAAACCACCTCTGCCGAAGAAAATAAAGACTGACAAGGTATCAAAAGACATCCACGACGGACATGCCGAAGGCATTCTTGGTGGGAATGTAGAAAGCTGTACTCGTGACGAGAATTTACTTGCCTACGAAATGTTGGATGTGTTCGAGTCGTTTCAATTAATTTTTCATTTTCCGGAGGAATTAGAATTGATTCTGCTCCCGAAGCGACTTTCTGTTCGCCTCGGGAGTGAGGCAGGCGTCGTCGAGAGTACCTATGTCACTATGTTTTGGGGAAAGCGCCGTGGGAGGGTGGCCGATAGCCGTAGCGATGCCAAGCCGGTGCACCACGATCCCACTACGGGAAGTCCCAAGATAAGCAAAAGGGTTTCGGATGGGGATACTTTATCGGATGACGCGTGGAGCAGTGCGTTTGGGTATATGTGTGCTCTACATTTTGCGCAAATAACCTTACGTGAGCACCGCAAGTCCTTGCATATCCGAGATACTCAAGACAATCAGCTTCTTTCTGTCCTGGGCCGTCCGATCCCTTCTGCTTCATCCGGTAGCCATAATAACAACGGCCACTCTAATGACACCAATTCACTACGACTTATTGCACGCAGTCTTGGCAGTTCCTATTATATACTTTCGTTTGCGGTAGACGCACTTCTCACCTTCACGCAGCGCGAGGTCGCGATTGCCATTTACAAGCTGGAACATTTATTGGCAAAGACGGAGGCTCTTAATTCAGCAATTCAGCTCTGTCAAGAACTCGACACTGCTCTCGTGGGGATTGAGTACATTTCCTTCCTTAAGCAACGAGTCTCTGCTTCTTCTTGTGGGCATCCTCCTGAACAGGTTGATTGCGGGGATCATGGGATAGGCACCGAGTCGGATGCCAGGCATGCGTTGCGTGCACATATTCACACAATTCTATCTTTAGCCCTCGACCCGTCGCGGATGCCACCTAAATACCTCGGCACGCGTTCAAGGAATGCGATAGAGGCCCTCGTGGCACTGGTGGGTGCACTGGAGAACTTCTCTTTATTGAAAAATCGATTACGACCGTTATTGGTCCTTTTAACCTTCAACCATTTCTTTGGTGCAGATAATTCCATTTCTTTCCAGTTTCGGTAAATAGTAGGGTCATCTCCACAAAATTTTACTTTATCTTCTTCAGTTGAGCTTTGAACTTTAGCTTGAGGCTGGCTATATAGTTTTCAGGTATGCGGGTCTTTAGAGTAAGATTGTGCTTTCATTTTCCTCTCTCTTCCCTTCCTGCCTGCGGGTATTTTTTGTGGTGCGGATAAGATTTTGTGCCCATTAGGGATTTCAGTATATAGTCACATGCTGCTGCTGCGGATCTTCTATTCGCATCATGCCCACATCAACACCACTAGACCGAACAAGGTCAAGAACAAAACAACAAACTCAAGAATTTAGACATGTAAACTATCAGGAGAATGATAATGCTCGGGAGCCTACGAACGGTGTATCTCAAATATCCTCTTCGTTGCAATTCGGTTCGAGCGAAGTGGATGAGCTGACAACCTTGGATACCCTCGCAGCGCCG
>HF955065.1:689390-733930 GCA_000582765.1 Phytomonas sp. EM1 | reverse complement strand
AACCTCCTCCTCTTTCGATATTCATAAAATTCTCAAGGCTGAATATGTCCTATTTTTTATTCTTCTTGAGAACAGGTATCGTATTAAGCTTTCTATAACTTAAATGAATCGTACTAAAGGAGTGGGACGAATAGAGTTTTCATCGTCTGATGACGATGATCTAGAGCAACAACTATACCAACAGATGAAGTACGACAAAGACAAGCAAAGAGGAATTGTTCGAGCACATCCAATTAGAGGGGAGTATGAAACATTCCTGCATTGTGGACAAACGGTGCGCGCGCGAAAAGGGACTATTTTTTTACCAGTACGTGAGCGGTATATACACATTTTAGATGCAAAGTCTTGCCCTGAGCGTTTCTTTGGGGACCCCGGCCTGCGTTTCCACCATCGAGCACCACTATCGCCTGATGCTGTGGAGTTATTTGAGCTGTCCAACCTTGGAGGTGAGGGCAGTCGTATCGTTACACTGGCGGATGCAATGCCCAACGAATTTTACGTGTTCAAAAGTCTTAGAAAAGATGATACCGAGATCAGTAAGGAATATGAATTTATACGACAGAGCGAGGGAAGCGTCTTAGCAGAGCCACGCTATCAGCGTATTACAGACTACGCGCGTTGGAAGAGATCATGTCTACATCCCATTAGGTTATATGCTCGTGAGGGAGAGCGGTTCGATACAAATAAAAAGCTATTCGAGGTCATTAGTACGGATCTATACGATAGAATGTGGTGGTACGATGGCACAGATTCCCTTTTCGGTACCCTTCGGTACGAAGCCAAGATATGCAATTTTACAAAGGAAACTTGCTTTTCTAGACTAACCTCACAAAAAGGTATCGGGGTCGGCTATTTTCAGACTGCTTGTCGTTCAAATGATGAATTAGAAGGGGCGCTTCTAGTCGGAGAAAAATATTTTGCGTTTGTATATCTTCAAGACCAGCAGAGGGACGGAACACCATTGAGGCAAGACCTTTTTTACGCTGCATCAGCTACTCAGAACGAATGTTTTCAGAATTGTTACATCCCTGAAAAGTCAGTGCCGTTGCCTTGGTTGGCTCTATCGACAGATAGCACGGTGATGGAAGCAAGACTTAGCCTGCAAATAGGAGGGTGGGAAATGCGCAAAATACGTAGTTATTCTGCTCGTCGTCCTGTAACTTCTCTTTGTGCCATCGACCACAGCTGTGATGGGCCTCGCATCATTCTCTGTGGTTTGCGTAACGGGACCATTCAGGTAATTCCATTACAGTATAAATGCGCATCCTACGATAACACTTCCAGACATCACGACGCAGAAGTATCATTTCTATACCCGCTTTATACAGAGCATCAGTTTATTTCAGTTGCTTCTAATGTGGAGACTAAGCTATGGGATTTGCGCTATTTTTCTTGTAAACATTCCGTGGCGACGCTACATGAAGGTGTTCGCTTTGGAGTCCATGGTGACCTCAGTGCGTCGATTCGAAATGGTCTTGTTGCTGTCTCTTCACCTACTTTAGGAATCCGTTGCATTGATATCAAGACCAGGAACATACTTTTCGAGACTTCTGACAATGTTCCTACCAGTTCGACCATTTTACTTCATCAAGTTGGTATGGACTATGAATTGGTTTTGTTTAGTTCTAATTCCACACAAAGATACTTTTTGCGGAATGACACGTGATTGGTGTGATGACATTCAATTACTATAGTTTTAACAACTTAACATTTCTAGAGTTGCCCTGAAGTTTCGAATTTCGTTGCCTTCATGATAATCTGCCAGGTCGGTATGCATAGGGGGTATCGTGTGATGAACAGCTGTAGAAAGAGTTTGTATAAAAGTCTAAAGTGTCATTGTGGCCCAATGCAGAATTAAATTGTCACAAAATCAATGGAGTTATTTAAACTAGTGGCTTTGCCATCAATTTTTAGTGCGGAAAAGTATGCCTACATCGTCGCTAATGTTTGTGTCGGACCAATACGGAGGGGAAACTAGCATATAATGATGAACTCCCTGTGTTATTCTAAATGCTCGACTACAAGCTCTCCCTTTTCATACGCGACTGCTTCACCCTTGTAGTATTTTTTTTTGCTTGCGACAGTATTTTTTTACTCATCTATATTTAATTCTAAGATAAATAATGCAGGATTTAAATTTAGACTCTGAATGCTATCCTTTCGAGTTGGATGAAAGCCGTTATTACTTACGTGCTGCTTCTGTCTTTATCCAGACTAGCTTTCCAGAGGAAGATGCTTTTTGATCAGGATTAAATATGACGATTTTGTTGTTTATTATTAATCAAATCTTTTATATAATTTCATGTGTTTTCCTCCAGAGTAATTTTTTTGAAAAATGTTCATATCTGTTTATACTTTGTTATTCCTATGAATTTGTTGATGGATCAATGCTTTTTCCCGAGTTCTATAGCCTCATACTTTGTAAATTGTGTCGATTTGTTGTTACTCTCTACTCATTGTCTCGAACGCAGTTTCATAGTGTAAAAACAAAAGTATTAACTGCTTTCCTGTTTGTATCATTAGCTGAAGATACTCTGAGGAGTCATTTTTTTTCCTGATTCAAAATTCGACTTTTTGTCATTTTTAGTGTGTGCTGGATTAATTATTAACAATCCCAAATTATTTGATCAATTGTAGAGAAGCTAGTTGATAAGATATTCGAATTAGGCTTTTAGGAAAAGTCTGCCTCTCTTATTTTAAAATAAATTCCATCCACGCAAAGGAGATAGCATGTATTTAATTCTATATTGGTCATTGTCTTGCGATTATATTAGGTCATATGGAATGTAGTTTGACATTCATAACCTGAAAAATATTTTATGTGGATTAGCATTTTTTTTAAACACTGAAAAATATCGTGACAATGAGGTAGCCACCATCCTTTCTCCGGAGCCCATGTGCAATAAAATATAAGAAAATACATAAGGACAATGGATTATAACACACATAACTACTCCAAATCATCGTAGCATGTTACAGCTTGCATCAGCTGTCCCATAGTCTGACATTCCCGTGTACATATATCTGTGAAGTTTGAGGTGAAATATATTAGATCCAATTGCACACTGCTTGGGGATAGGGGTGGTATATGGTGATCACGAACTTCTCTAAAGTCATTGTATAAATATGTTTTGGAAATATATGAACCAGGGAACATAATTTCGTAAAAAATGCAATAATACTTTAAGCGGAGCAATATGTAAAAACAAAATCGAAGTAACTGTGGGCTCATATATTCCTGTAGTTGCGTTGGTTCTCCCACCCCACGAAGAATATTTTTTATGGAATTTTATTCAGGAGTTCCTTATCTTGAATCCATTTTCTGCTGAATTTTCCTTCCCACTGTTTCCATTGTGGCGTTCCCCTCAAAATTTAATTGCATAATTCCCATTTGCATGACCCTTTCGACAACCTCTCAAGATTGTGAAAAAAAGCGAATCAGAGTTTTGAATAATTTTTTTTGTTCTGATATATAAGTCCCCATATAATTTCCAGTACCGTAATCTAGGCCTGCAAAAGGTTATACTCTTTATTCGGTGAGTATAAGTTTTGGGTCCGTTGGCATCAACCATTCGTGTCGTACGATGGTGGATCTTTAACAGGTTTTGATGCCTTCTAATGGAGTATAGTTCGCATTGAAAACGCCTGCTACATTTGTTAAAGCAACCGCTAAATGTAATTGTTTTTATTTTGGTTCAGTCTGCTCTTAGTTCAAACCACGTGAATGTTTTCATTTGTTTAGTTGCCTGATTTATAATAATATATCTAAGTGAAGGCCATTCAGGGAGAATTATTACATATATTATTAAATAATATAGCTGATGTAATAATAAATTGGAGTTATAAATGCTTATAATGGTGACACCGTATATTACTTAAAACATGGTGAAATCTACAGTATATTTTGGTCTGACAATCACTACTGTAGCTCACTAATTCCAACTTTATTTGATTCATTTTTTCCTCCAAATTTATCAATACGTACAGAAAGATGTATCGATTTGAATACTTCAGTGAACGGTAGAAATTTCTCATTGTTATATGTGATGCAAATATATTACGACTAATATTTTTTCTCGATAGATTTTTGATTATTGAGACTACTTTAGGTGACTAATCTTTTTCCATTTCAACTTCAAGTCTACTGTGTATTAACTGCCTGTCTTTAAAATCAAACTACTCTGATTGAGTAGGAATGGCAGCGAAATATTTATTCCATGAACCCGGAAAACGGTTGAAAACCAAAAGGCATGCATAACATGCGACTCATAATATACATATATACTTATATCCGCCAATGAACGATAATAATTTTATAATATCTTTTTTTATTAAAAAAAAATGGTGTCACCTTCTAGCCTTTGCACTTTCATATCTTCATAAAATGCGTATTATTTGTGTAAATGAAGCTCAACTCCTCAAAGTATGGCTTGAGGCAAGAAATACCATCCATGAAATCAATAAACATTGAAAAATCAACAAAGAAGCTTGATATTAAATATTAACTTATAATAGGTAGATAATATAATGCCGTGTGTCTTCTAAACGGATTTCCAAATTGCAATGCAGTCAACTCCATATTACAGACAACTTTTATGGAAAAACATTAAGAACAAGATATCCTAAGCAATTTCTGATTTTGGAAGTCCAAAACATCGCACTTGAAAGATATGTTGGCCTGATGAAATTCACGACATCTAGATTCTTCTTAATGTAAATACTTATTATTATTACTAATATTATCTTAAGAGTAATATTTATAAAATATCTTCTTGATGATATTTATTTGTGTTGGATTTGATATCATGAAGATTTGTAACCTGTGGAAGATCACGAAGAAAATCTTCATGACTTTGTAGAAGATGGAATATATGTTGTGGGTTTTAATAATTTAATTCCATGGTTTCGATTATCTTATTATAAAAATATTCCTATCTCGCTTATTATAGTGTTTCAAATTAAATTATTTTTATCACTATATCCATATTCTTATACGTAAATTGAATCATTCTTAATGCGTTCCCGTACGTTTGTCAATATAAGCTCTCCTGCGGCATGCATTTCACTTTTTCCCAAAACTGTTTCCGAATGCCAGGAACTTGTTTCCGCTGCAAAAAAGCGTGCCCTTGCGTCTCTTAAAGATATTTATGATGTTGGCAAGGAAAATCGCACGTTCGAAAACACCGCTGAGTGTCTTGATATCGCCATTACTGAGTTAGACATCTCTACAAATCTTCTTTCTGTCATAGCAAATGTATTTCCATCTAAAGAGGTACGTGATGAGTCCATAGAGCAGATGAAAGAGTTGAAGATGTTTTCCATTATCCATTTTGAATCAAATCGACAGCTTTATCATGCTTTAAAAGATGTCCAATCGAATGAAGCGTATCAAACTGAGTACGTAGGGAAAAAAGGTCGAAATGCAGAGTATGCATTCTGGCTTGAGGAGACATTGGATAAATATAAGCGCGGGGGAATGGAACTTCCAGAACCTGAATTTCAGAATGTAGCAAGCTTGAAAAAGGATATCATGGAGCTGTGCACAGTATTTCAACAAAATATCAATGAGGACGCAACGGAGCTTCAATTTCCCACAGATGCATTGAGAGGTGTATCGGAGAGTGTTGTGAATTCGTTAAAGAAAGGGGATGATGGTAAACATATTCTGAAATTGGATTACCCAACGTTCTTTGAGGTCATGGCGAATTGTGAAATTGCATCTACGCGCCAAGCTATGTTCATTGCTTTCAATAACAGAGCTTATCCACAGAATGAGAATGTTTTGCGTGACATCATTCATAAGCGGCATCAGCTTTCTGTCTTACTTGGCTATCCCTCTTATGCTCATCTTAGCTTGGCTGACAAAATGGTGAAGTCACCTGATACTGCGCAGAGTTTTGTGGACCGACTAATCCCGAAACTGCAAAAGAAGTGGGCAGATGAAATTGAATTAATAAAGAAGCATCTACATCCAAGTTGTTCTCTTATTGAGGGTAACATTCAGTCCCACGACATCACTTTCATGAAAAATCAAATCGATAAAACGCTTTTTAACGTGGATGAAGCAAAAATTCAGGAATACTTCCCGATGAATTCTACTGTGAAAGCCCTTTTCAGTATTTATCAGGCTTTTTTTGACCTTACATTCAGTCGAATTGACAATGGGAGCGAGCTGTGGCACAAGGACGTCTTCACACTTGAAGTTAAAGATAATCGAACTGAGAAGTTGCTTGGGTACATCATTCTCGATCTGTTTCCCCGCGAGGGAAAGTACACCCATGCTTGTTGTCACACTGTGGTACCACCAGTGCGTCTTAGAAACAGTGAGAATGAATTTTACCCGTCACTTTCTGTCGTCATTGCGAACTTTCCAGCAGCAACCAATGATCGGCCCTCACTATTTCTACACAGGGATGCACAAACATTTTTTCATGAATTTGGGCATGCTATTCATAGCCTCATGGGCCGCAGCCAAATGTCAACGTTCGCAGGGCTTCAAGTTAAGCGTGACTTTGTGGAATTGCCCTCGCAAATGCTGGAGGAATGGTTGTGGGACTCTGAAATCTTACAAATGGTGACGTGCCACTACGAGACTGAGGAAGCTTTGCCGAAAGAACTTATAGAGGTTAAGATTCGCTCTAAAAATTCTTTTATCGGTTATGACATGTTGCGACAGTTGTGCTTTGCGTCGTACTCCCTCAGTATTTTCGGTATTCCATTTTCGACTCAGCCGATCGACAGGCTCAATACTTCTGAACTTTTCTACGCTACTCGGTCCCGCATTGCTCCAGGTGTGAGCGACGTGGGGGACACTCACTTTGAAAATTCTTTTGGCCACTTACTTGGGTATGGAGCTGGCTACTATGGCTACATGTGGTCGAAGGTTTTTGCGTTGGATGTATTTAACTACATAAAATCCCACAACGGCTTAATGGATCCTAAAATAGGTCGCCGGTATGTGGATAGCATCATTGGGGTTGGGGGTGGCCGAGATCCAAACGAGTCACTTCGTGAGTTCTTGGGTCGCGAACCAAACGATGATGCCTTTTTCCTAAACATTGGCATTTAACCGCATCCCATTTTTTAGGCTTTATCAATTCAGAAGCCTATTTTTCCTATCCAAAGTGGTATCAATCAATTTTATTAAAGTAGTTATTTATTTGGTTTTTTTAAAGCATTAATCGCCTTTTCTTTAATATCCCTGAGCGTAGTGATCATACTTTTTCCTCATTTCTCTGTATATTTTCAGAACTTCTTGGTTCATTTTTTTCTTTCAATTCATAGCGATAATATGTGTGCTGAGTGGGCGCGGAGTATTTTTTGGTTATTTAGTAGACAACTACTTATGAGGTGTGTGTGTGTGTGATGGAAAACTCGAAGCGATTTTGGTCACCTCTATCTTTTTGTGTAAGGGTACGGAATCGCCTGTTTGTATCAAGGTAGCAGGCGTCTTTCCGCTTCAGTTATCTTGTCAATCATCGCATGGGACAGTTTTCACGCGAGATACCCATTCGCATTTCCACCTTGTAGGTTTAGATTCTGACATGAATCAAATATATGACCAAAAAAATATCCTGCATGTAATATTCGTAACACCATAATCTAGATTTACCCTCCTATCTATATTTCTAAAAATCCCTCTTTGGTTTTCAGTAGAAGCAAACTCAAAGGATCGTTTCGTATTTTAGAAAGTTTTTTCCCCCCCTTACTCTTTATATATATATATATATATATTTATATAGATTGTTTTTTATCATTTCCATGCGGCGTTTGGTTCATAACTTCAGCAGGCCACTCGGTTTGCTCGCCACTTCCCAAGCCTTCAAGACAACTTCACCCACCGTCGATGCAGATTTGAAAGCAGTAAATTTTGAGGATACATCGGCTTATAAGCAGAAAAGTACTTGGAAACTTCTAAAGTACTTTTTCATTTTGAAGTTGTGCAGCTATGAAAGGCTCACTCAAAATTCAATTCAGTACATGCGTTTTTTTGAAAAAATATTGGGGAGCAAAATAACTTACGATTTTTTCGTTCGCAAAACCATTTACGACTGTTTCTGTGCCGGTGCGAATGACTATGAGCTCAAGAAAACTATTCGCGCACTAGATAAGGCGCGTATCGGCGTTGTCCTTGATTATGCTGTTGAGGCGGATTGTGAGGGTTTCACCCCCGCACCTGGGATCGCGGAAGCTCCCGACCTCTCTATGAGCAGCCTCGTGAACAAGAGCAACATTCAATACTTGATGAACGAAAACGCCTTTGATGAGAACATGAAACTTTACATGGTCAGCATCATGCACGCCTCCCTGCATTGCCCGGCGGGGAACCATGGTCTAGCCGCCATCAAGGTAACAGGTATATGTGACCCACAGCTGTTGGCACGTGTGTCAGCCATTTTGATGTCCATTCACCAAAGTTGGTACACGTGCTTTACCAAGGAAAAGGCACCCAAGCTGGAGGAATGTCGTGTGGTAATGGGAGTGGGCCGCGAACACCAGTTGTACATCACCTATGATCAGCTTCGAGAAGGATTTAAGGTTCTGGGTGACGGGGTCCCGCTGTCTGAAGAGGAATTTGATCAAGTAATCACGCTACTCGATCCTCATAAAAAGGAGAAGATCGACTATTTTTGGTACAAGGAAGTTCTTACAGAGGCCACTACCACACCGGAACCCGATGCAGCTCAGAGTATCCTCATCAAGAGGTTACCACACATGAGCGCTGTGGAAAAGAAATTATGGCGAATTCTTGTAAAGCGGCTTGACCACATTGTAAGCACTGCTCAAGCGTTGGGGGTTCGAGCTCTAGTCGATGCTGAGCAAACCTTTTATCAGATTGCCATCGATGCGCTTGTTGTGTATTTACAAAAACGCTACAACAAGGATATACCAGTGGTTTACAACACATACCAATGCTATCTAACCTACGCAGAGGATCGTGTTGCTAATGATTTAATTCGTGCAAAGAGGCTTGGGTTTCAGTGGGGTGGTAAGGTCGTGCGTGGTGCGTACATGCTGCAGGAGGTGGCGACCGCTAAACAATACGGTTACGCCAGCCCCATTTGGCCTACTTATGAACAGACAAACAAGTGTTACGGGCGCGTGGCTAAGCGGATTGTGGAAGGGTTTCTGGCAAATCCTGACATGAAATATGAAGTATTCTTTGGTACTCACAATCGCGAGTCACTCGAGGAAATAACTGATTTGGTTCTAAAGAATCCTATATTAGTCAAACACGTGTCGTTTGGTCAGCTCTTTGGCATGCGTGATAACCTTACGATTCCTCTCGCTAAGGCGAATTTTAAGGTCTATAAGTACTTGCCGTACGGACCGGTAAAGGATTCTGTACATTACTTGATCCGCCGTGCGATTGAAAATTCATCAGTGCTGTCTAACCCAAACAACCAAGAGGGCAAAATGATCAAGAAGGAGATACGGCGCAGATTTCTCTTACCTTAAATTCTTACAACGAAATTAACTGTCTATATTTGTTTTGGGAACTTATTTAAAAAAAAACGATCATTTTTTATTATTTTACTTAAACATTCTTTGAAACGATTTAACTCATTGCATTTGAGCATGCGCATTATTGTCGGTATTTTTTATTCTTTTGTATGTTCCCGAAAATATGTTACCGCAACTGTGAGTTTTATGTCAAGATGGCGAGCTCGGATGTTTATCCTTTGGTATTTTTTCCTACATTCTTTCAGAGAGCGATGATTACGATTAGAGAATATATTTGAGTGCTTATGTTTTAGGAAAGTCAGTTTCGCATTTTTTTTGTTACTCTGCGCATTTTTGTATAAACATAGATAAGTAACAATGAATGTAACAAGGGGAAAACTTGAATTTCCACCTAGTAGGGAATAATTTTTTTTTATCAATCGTATATGTAACTAAACATTTTTTGAGCGAGTATATCTATCAATAGCGATATAGTTTTCATTATTATTGTTAGCTCATGCCATTGCAATGAGCATTCAATAGATTCCTGCCCCAAGGCGATACGTCTTTAGGGAAATTTTTTCTTTGCTTGAACTTCAATCCTTTCATTAGCCTAAAGTCCATACTATATTTCAACATGGAAAAAGAATTAACTAAGCCTATTTTTGCGCCATTAATAGATGCCAAAGGTATGCGCAGTGATACCCCTATTCAACTCACTGCCTTGGCCAACCAGAGTCCAAACAAGATACAATCTTCAGGTACGACCGTGCCGACGGAAGAAAAGAAGGAAAACCGGTACTCTAATTTTATAAATCGAACGATCTTTACCATTCTTATGGTTTATATATTCCTTACATTTATTTCACTCGGCGTTCTATCTGGCATTCCACTTGTTGTTATCATCTCTGTTACCATGTTTTATGAAATTACACGAATAAATCAAAAGATTCGTAAGGAACGTCGACTTCAGTCAGTTCAAATTCTGAAATGGTACTTTTTGGTCGTTTGCATGGCCTTTGTGACACTTTCCAACTTGCGCCGACCCCTTCTGGACACCTACCCATCACTGCTGCCACTTTACAGTAAGTTATCATTTTTGGGCTTCACCTTCTTTGTCATGGGGATTGTGGGATTTGTGCTTAGCTTGCGTAAGGGGATGTACCGATATCAGTTTATTCAACTCACATGGACAGCGATGTCGCTCATCTTTGTTGCAGTACCGTGCATTGGAGTGTTGCGAAATATGGTACGAGGCATGATTTGGTTTCTTCTCCCAGTCAGCTGTGTTATTAACAACGATATTTGGGCCTATGTCTTTGGCAAGCTCTTTGGTCGTACTAAGCTGCTTGCGCTTTCTCCCAAAAAAACCTTAGAAGGCTTTCTAGGCTCTTTTTTGTTCACTGTTATTTGGTCTTTTTGGTTCTGTGGGTTCCTCAGCTATTTTCCCGAAATGTACTGTCCAGCAGTTGGTTTCACTAAGAGCGTCAATTTCGAATGCGAAAAGGACCCGTTGTTTGTTCAGGTAGATGTGCAGCTGCCATCGTGGGTGCAGTGGATATCCGGAAACTATTGGCACAGCTTGAAGGTGTCCCCTGCACAAAAGCATGCAATTGTGTTGGGGTCCTTTGCATCACTGCTAGCTCCTTTTGGGGGCTTCTTTGCGAGTGGTCTTAAGCGGGCGTTTAAACTCAAGGATTTTGGTGATCTTATCCCTGGACACGGTGGAATGACGGATCGAATGGATTGCCAGGGTATCATGAGCCTTTTCACTTTTTTTTACCTGCGAACCTACATTTTTGGTGAAGTCAAGTGTCCTACTCCCAGCGAAATTACTCGTTGCGCGTTGAGCATGGGCATCGACGGTCGCATGCACCTTTTGAAGGAATTAGAGCGCTCGTTCCAAGGCTAACTGGCTCGTTTAGTCTGTGCACAACATAGAAACATTCGTCGATGACTGGGTGGAATGACGGGACGAGTTGAAAATGCATTCTACTCTTCAAAAGTAGGATGTTTAGTTGATCTGACTATTGCTATTTTCAGCCTATATACATTTCTTAAGCTGATTTTCGCGTAAAGCGATGACAGGGTAACCAAAGTATTGCATATCCGTTCAAAACTATAATCATTCACTGTGAACGTGTACGTATAAGTCAATTCCTGATAACTTTTGGGGCCTGTATTTTCTTGATTTTCTACAAAAGAATCTTTTTCATTTCCCCGTCTCATCTTCTATTGTAAAAGTTCCTTCCAATTTAGGGGAAACATGACGGATGTGAAAAAGGATACCAAGAAGGCCGAGGATGTCGTTGCCCAGACTGACGAGGCTCAGGTTGGGATCGTGATCAAGGTTATTGGTCGCACCGGCTCCCGCGGCAACGTGACTCAGGTTCGCGTTCGTCTCATGGCTCCCGCTGGTTCTCCTGATGCGAACCGCACAATCGTGCGCAACGTGAAGGGCCCATGCAAGGAGAACGACATGCTATCCCTCATGGAAACTGAACGTGAGGCCCGCCGCCTGAACTAATGGGGTCATTCTATTTCACCTTAGTTCAACAACTGCTTTAGCTTCACATATATTTTTTTCCTTTTCGAATAATATCAATGTTATCATTATTTTGACTATCACTGATCCCACCATGAGTTCAATTCTATGCTCTTATTATATATTCATTCTTTTACTTTCCCCCTTATCATCTTTTCTTTTTCGAAAGCCTTTATTCTCATGACTGACGTAAAGAAGGACACCAAGAAGGCCGAGGATGTCGTTGCCCAGACTGACGAGGCTCAGGTTGGGATCGTGATCAAGGTTATTGGTCGCACCGGCTCCCGCGGCAACGTGACTCAGGTTCGCGTTCGTCTCATGGCTCCCGCTGGTTCTCCTGATGCGAACCGCACAATCGTGCGCAACGTGAAGGGCCCATGCAAGGAGAACGACATGCTATCCCTCATGGAAACTGAACGTGAGGCCCGCCGCTTGAACTAAAGGCACACTGCTTCCTTGAATTTAAGGCAATTTTTCGCTACGTTTTATTTAGGATTTGACTAAAAATATGAATTCGCCATAAGCGTTTCTAATATTCTATGAACTCTTTTGTACGATTTTTTTTCGAATTTAATTAAACTTTATTTCAACACTCCTCTCTGCTCCTTCTTTCTCTTTAGAGTATGCACATTTATAGACGCTTTTGATTAAGTGGCTTTTTATTCATTTCAAAATAGTATTATGGATCTTTTAGCGGAGGAGCTAATCCAGAACCTCACCATACTTCAGCAGGCAACGTCACTGAACCATGCAGATAAAATCAATGAGGCTGTAAAGATGTATACAGCAGCCATGGTCCGTCTTGATGCTTTGATACCTAACCTCTCGCCTGAGTTAGCACTTTTAGTGCGCCGGAATACTGAGGATGTGGGACGGATAATCCACCTGCTGCGGAGTTCGAGCAGCAACCAAGACGAAGTTAGTCCGTATCCTACATTTCCGATCCAGTTTTCACCTGTTTCCATACCTATGGAAGTCTATAAGGCTCCAGAACAGCCTGGTTTCCGCGTCTACTGGCTTATGCGCTTGCTCATGCGATCTATCCAGAGTGGAGCCTTCTTAACGCCTGATTTGTACGTCTTCAGGGAGGTGTGGCATCAATGTGGTGCTGCTGCATCGTTGTGCTTCATTGAGGCAAAGATATGCTACTTTTCCTCGCTATGTAGCGCGATGGAGCCATTGACCTCAATGAGCGCTCCCGGTGATATGTCAAAGGTTTTACAAGCGCTTCAAAAGTTTTCGTCCTGTGAGCGGGAACTGCGAGAGACTCTTCAGAGCTGCATGGAAAAGCGTGAGGATGCCAAGTCAACTAGGAAAACAATGTGGAGCCTCTTTTCGAAGATGAAAAAGTGGCGGCATCAAGAGGGGGATATCGAGGTGGCTCTCTCATGGGCTTGCAATGTGCTTGAACAGGCTCAGTTGTTTGAGCATTGGTATATTTACTTCACTCAGGCCACTCTTTTCCGAAACCGTATGTCGCATCAAGTGAAAGAAATAATAAACACTATACAACTCATCACTACACAGCTCTATAAAGGCCCATGTAGTCTATTGTTGCAAGACATGATCACACTCGTGCAGCGCTTTCAATGCAAATGTCGTAAGAGTATTGTCCATTTGCTACCTGTTGGGGTGGAGTTGGATCCAAGCGGCTTGTAAACTGTATTGTCTTCCTCCAGGTTGTGGCATGCAAACTCTGGTAAACGACAGGAGTGGGACAGCTAGCCTGCTATAAGAGTGGTGTGGAGTTGGAGAATGCCAATGGCAGCTTAGTTTATCGAAGGCTTGTCAGCCTCAGCTGAGTGTTGCTTAGTTCTAAACCAGACAAGGATTGCTTGCATCCAACCTTTTTTAACAGTGTCTATAAATTTCCGTGGAATATTCTTGGTTCAGCAAAAAAAAAGCTTACACAATATCGAACTACTATTTCAGGGCACTCGCGTTAAAAGTAGGCCATTGAGGCAAGAGTTATTGTCTTTTTCATTCGCTTTTGCCTTTACAAACTTAGGTTTTTAAACCTTCCAGTTCAGAGCTTTCGACTAAGAGGCACGATATCAAAATCCCTCTCCATCCCCCTTCAAATTCGCAAACGTCTCTTGGGGGAGCGGCGGCCGAGCAGGGACTGTCCCCGCCCCGTACTAACGCCAAGTCGCCTCCGTGGTAATATTTTCGCTGTGTGTAATCCAGGGGCCTCTTTCTTTGGCTTCTTTAATACCCCAAGCCGTTTTCCCTTTGTCATTATGCTACGGAGATATCTTATCCCCTTGAATGACATTTAACTGAGCAATGCCATCGACCCAACTGACTGTTGGCATTACCAAAGTCTTCTTTATCGCATCAAACCCGCATTAGCAGCAAACATCATTTTTTTTCAAATATTGTAGGATTGATTAGAATTCTTATGTCAAATTTCTCGTAGGGATATGTCTTAGGGTCCGGGATTCTGCAGCGCATATTGAATGAAATCACCGAACAACAGAGCCTTTGGAATGCGAAATGCCTACATAGTTAACATATGGCCTAGCAGTAGTCATTATTACTGCGTTCAAATGGTTTGGTCCCCGTGATTCTGTCCTATAAAGACGAGGTCACGGTAAAATTAAACCGTTTGAGTACCATGGATTATTATTTTTTATTTACAATGTGAAAGGATTTCACGCCAAACACAAATCCCTGATCAGGCTCGTCTTCTAATCGTGTTGTCAGGGCTAAGCATCTTGTATTGGTGGGGAAGAAAAACTGAATGATCGCCGTTATCCTTTCCTCACGAGTTGGGTTACGGGATGGTGGCTACGACAAATTGATCGAGGCTAGAGCCCCGTCAGCAGGGGCTGGGGCCGGGCTTCCCGTTCAGCCGCCGTTCCGGCAATATCGTAACACGCATGGATTCAGATAATAATACGCTAAAATGGGAAAAAATGAGTGTGGTAATTGTAGTCAAATGTGATTCAACTAGTAGTTACAAAGACGCTATCCCTTGTATGGAAATGAAACTATTTCGATGAGGAGGGTGAACAAGATATCGATAAAGATACTTTCGTGAGAAAAAAAGGGAAACAACAGCACTGGTGTCAATCTACAAGCGTTAATAGCTTTAAGGCTTTCTAATACATAAACTTGGGCAAGGAAGCAAAAGTGAGAATTGCGTATTTAACTAATATTGACTAAATTACATTTAATGGGAAGGAAAGGCTTGGCACAAACTCTTGAGCGCAACGCTTCAGAATATGTCATGTAGGATGTTCATTGTTGGTCTGCCACCTCTTCTACGGAATGCTGCTCTATCACCGGGCTCTGGTTCCAGCGACCTGATGGTCGACTTCCCGTAAGCGCACCGCAGAATGAGATGCCAGCAGGGCTCAGCGGGCGCCCTACTGCGTCCACAGGCAAGTTTTCCAGCTTTCCCAGCACCGAGAGACCTGTCACGATTTTTCCAAACACTACCTGACGAAAGTCCATGCTCGGCGATGGTGCAAGTGTGATACCGAAAGCGTAGTTCGCGGTATGTGGTCCGTATGAGATCATTGTCAGCAGACCACGCTCCGCGTGTCGCAAGGCGAAGTTCTCGTCGGCGATAGGGTCTACCCATGCCACATTACGCTCCCCGAAAACCAGCAATTTGTGTTCCCTTTCGATGAAACTGAGAGGGCAGTGCAGGTAGTCCTTTTTAATCCCAGTTGCGGGGTCGGTGCCGGCACTCCCCGTGACCAGGGAGCAGAAATGCGACACAGTGGCGGGCACCACCTGGTCAAACAGCTCGACAACGAGGCGTCCGGTCAGAACGTCGCCGATACTGATGTCGAGAAACGCCCGGCTGCAGTTCCGCATTTCAGCAGACCGGTGGCTTCGCTGGTAGTTTTCCCATTCCTTTAATCGGCGCTCCTCGATATCCTGATACTGTTGTTGCCGTACCGCATCCGTCGCGGCGGCAGCCAGCGGCTCCAGAGACTCCTTTTTGGCCTTTGCCTGCCTGAGCGGCATAAACGAACAGCCAAACCGGACACGGTTCCTTTACAAACGAATCCTAAAAAACTCAACACTCAAAGACCCGGAACAAAAGTACTGAAACATTATTATGACCACTAGTGGAATTCACGAAGCCGTGGAGGAACAAGTTATAATATGTTTGTGTAGTAAGTTGAAAATTCACAGAATACTTAATTCATCCTCACGGAGGTGCGGGGAGGGGGGGGAACACCACTCGTCGAGGAGATGCACTGAAGCGATAAATCCCTCGTGCGCTTTCTTTTTTACTTCTTCTTGTTTCGCGGATCCACGGTTCGAAGCCAGGCGGCGTACGCCTCATTGATGTGCAGGTTAGACCCTTGGAGTGTGAGAAATTTTTTCTCGAATTCCATAAATTTTTTTCGAGTGATTCTGCCATACTGCGGCATCCCAACCGTCTGCTGAGCCAGCATTTCACGCGTCACGTACTTAGCAGAGTCCTCCGAAAAGCGATCGTTCATCCAGTTATCCTCCATGTGGCGCTTACGGAGGTGGGAGTATGGGTCGACACGAAGCGACGGCGGGATCAGTGCTTCTTCCAGAAGTTTCATCGCCTCGTATGATATAAACTTGGCAACTGTGTCATCACTGGGCTTGTAGCGACGGTACCACGGCGTCCGCTGGAACTCCTCTACGGTGGACCACGTGTTGAGAGATGCGTGGCTGCCGAGCACCTTACGCTCAAAGATTTGATCCAGTTCACGCTGTATTTCAGATTCACTCCATTTGTTTTTTTGTAAAACATCACGAATCACAAATTCCATACGATCAGAGAGTTTATAGGCGCAATGCCAGGCATCTTCACGTGCCACAGGACGGGGATTGCCAGTGAGAACAGGGATATCCTGCATCTTATGCCCAAAGCCTAATTCCTTTCCGAATCGCTGAGACGAGTCGAAGGCCCGCAGGGCAGCTGCGGTGATCAACTTATTAAAATGTATTCGCCGCATTAAATTTCCATGCTAAAGGTGAACTAAGTAAATAAAGCAAACAGCCAAGTTGGAGTAGAGTTATTCACTATCCTTTACCTACTTCTTCATCAGTTTGGTATAGGGAGCGAAACATTTTGTATTACTGTGCTCTTCTCTAAAAAGTCGGTGAAGTCACCTTTATATTCTGCTACTAGTGCTTTTATTCCACAGCGCTCATTTTTTTCTCATTCCAATATAACAAGACAGATTTGTGTATCGAATGAAACGTCGTAGGTATCGATGAAAAAATAGTATGCTAAAAAGTATATCACGCAATTCTCTAGACTTAGCGTCCGCTTCTACCAATCACTGCCGCTATCAGCGCTCCGACTCCACCACAGTATGGAACCGGCGAGGGGGACAATACCTGTAAACATGGCCAGCTCAACACCGGGTGCGGCCCGTTCCCGATTTTGCGGGCCCCTATAGCATAGGAATACGACCGTTAATGCTGCTAAACTCGAGCTTAACATACATAGCCACGAAATAAAGAGGACAACCTTGGCTTTGCTTCGATCTTCCCTGATATCTGAGGGTGCGACGAGCATAAACAGCAGTAAACCCACAAAAGAGAAAATCGGTGGAACACATATAGAGAAGGACAACCCATCGGCAGGAACCACTTCTTTTTTGGCGAGAAGGATTCCGTCAATTAAGAACATACATGCAATACCAAAAACAATGCCAGCGATGATAGCTGGCGCAACGAGCTTAAAAGAAGGCATCTTCTGTGCGAAATCGCTCTCAAAGATACGCACCTAGAGGAGTCGATACAATGAGTAAGAAAAATGGAAGAGGGAAAACTTACAAGAGTAAAATAGGTTAGTTTTGAATGGAAAAGTCAAGCTGAGCAATTAGCGCTGAGCACATAAGAAGTATGGGCCTTCTGGAGGGGTACTATTATTATTAAGTTATAAATACAAATACTTACCGACTTACACATAATAGACAGCCAAAAAAACAACAAAACAATCACCATTTCCTTATTTATAATTCACTCATTTGGGATTAGAGTTGTCAAGCCTTTCGAGTTCGAAAAAAAGAACGACACAGATGAAGCATCAACCAAGCGTGGGGACCAAGAGAGAGGTAAAGCCAAAAACAAACAAAAACATCCACCCTTGAATTAAACGTCCACAGTCATTTCATCAATAAGTCGAGTGAGATTGGCATTTATGAAGTCATTTTCGTCCTCTTCTGAGGAACTTGGCGTGACAGATTCTTGAGTCGAAAGGTTTTGATAGCAATTTTTGACTGATTCGATCTTCTTTTCCTGCGCTTTCACTTTCTGCTGGGCTGATTGCACCTTATCCATGAGTCCTTTGAGTTCTTGGTTGAGCTTCTCTGTTTTTATCTTCGCTTCCTTTACTTCGTGGGTGAGCTGCTGTTTCTCCTGGTTAAGTTCGACATTTTCCTTCTTCAACTTTTCGAGCCGCATCATCATTTCAGCGGTTTGCTCCTGAGCATGTCGAATCTTGTCGAGTTCCAACTGTCGCTCTTGTTCCTCACGTCGCTCGCGGTCTGCCAGCTCCTTCAGGACCCGCTTCGTTTCCTGCCTTAAGCGCTCTGACAAATCATGGTACGCCTTGGTACTTCGTTGGGTGATATCTTTGCGGGTTCTTTCCTCTTCCTTGATAGTTTTATTGATGTCTTGCTTTATCTTCTTGCGGAGATTCTCGGTCTTTTCGTCCTCGAGAAGTTGGCGGACCGCGGCCTCATCGACGATAGGCGCAGGCGCTTTTTTCTCCTTCTGCGGCGCCGACTTCTCCCGCGCTACGGCCGGCTTGAGTGGCTCCACGAGAACGATGCCGACCTGGATTAGGATACTGTCCGTCTCGGGGTTGACGAATCCTTGCTCCAGGTTCATGAGGTCGTTGAACTTGATTACGTTATTGAAGCCCCAGTCATTTTCTTGCGACACCGCAGAGAAGCTCTGTGTGCCCTCGTTGCATATGGAATCATCTTGATTGTTTTGGTTGATGACGGTGATGAGAAACTTGCAGTGGACGCTACCGGTTTGGCAAAGATACAGGGCGAGGGACTCCTTGTTCGTCATGCACAGCAGACTCCACTTTAGCTGGGCGAAGTTGAATTCGGGCGAGTAGTGCCGCTCTGACTCACGTGCCAGCATCGAGATGTTGAGAACTTCGAACGAAATGAAACCCATGTCGCCCTTTGTGTACATGCCGTCCACTGGAACCGCAAATTTAACTCTTTTCTGCTTTGCTTTGGACATTTTGGCGCGGAGACGCTCACGCGGAAACGCGGAGAACACGATTGCCTCACAGAATGTCTCGGTTGAATTCGATTCCGGCAGTTCGATGTTTAGCTCAGTTACAATCTTCTTCAGTGGCTTTAGCCGCAAATTCGTCAGCACCGACAGGAAGCCCATAGCCACTATGCGCTCCCACATATCCACCACCGGCGGCTTTTCCTCTGGCAGGCCGAGTATGCTCCCCAGCGACTGCTTGAGGTTCTCGGGGAGTGTGTTCAGGAAGTCGATGCTGGCAGTGGTAGGCAGTGTGCCGGTCTGCACATGCGTGGTTACGTCGTCGATGATTTTTTGACGATCCATCAATGCACAGGCCTTTTCACAGCCCAATCGCACGGCTGTTTTGGCGATTTGTGAGACAAACTCGTCGTGGGGTGACGAGGGCCGCAGCTTTGCCTTGGCACTCTCACCAACCTTTTTGAGTGAGTCAACCGACAAAGGCTTTAGGAACTCTATCAAGTGGTCGACCGCGTCCCCACACTCCGAAGAGCTCCCCAAAGGCGGAAGCTCTGAGTCCTTACTTTCGTCATCCGAAGACGACGACGGAGATGGGGTTTCCACCGCAGTACGGTGCTGCAGCGCCTTGCGGCTAGGGAATATGCTGTGTGAGGACCGTACTGTTAGCCGAGGAGCAGGGAACGGTCCAATGGTTCGGTACACGTTGTTTTTTTCATCCAGAACCTTTTTTTCGTTCAGCAACATTTCTTCCTCCTCCCGGCGCTTCTTTTTCACCTCCTCACGTTTGCGTTGTTTCGGATCTGAGTCCCTGACATTCGAGCGGCTATTGCTGCTGGTGTTGGTCTCGATATCATCAACGTCATCTTCGGCATAGATATCGTCCTGCATCAGCTGGTATTCCTTTTCGTCCGTCGCGATGCACCAGTCGCTTCCACTGTTGTTGATCAGCTCGTGTGGCGCGTTTCGATGCGCGGCGGAAACCAGACTGTCAGTCACAACTTTGTAGAGTTCACCAAGCACCGCGGTGTACTCCGGGAACTCTGTGTTTTCCATCGAACGAACCAGTTCCTCCCGCAACGTATGCATCATCTCCGCACCAGGTTTGGAGCCAATAGGCCCCTGCAATATTTGCTGGTACAGCACAGACCGGTAAAAAAAAAGGTCCTGAGGAGCTACCTCATTGGTGTTTGGCATTTTTGGAGAACGTAACAACTGTATGAATTAAAAGGGTGCACCACCAATATGTAGTCGTTCGCAAAAGTAGTAACAGTAGAACTTTGAATAGACGGAAATGCGTATTATCAAATACACATAAATATATCACTATTTGATGCTTTTTCAATCATATATTTTCACCGACCATAGTTGTTGGTATCGGTATTTCAGGAAAAAAAAGTGGAATGAGACGGAAGGGATTATATGAATTACTTAAGGGATAATGCATATGCTACTACAGTGTGCAGTGAAGGTCGAGGGAGTAATATCGGTTAGTTCACCAGTTTACCCCCGAAGCACTTTTCTGAGACGTCTAAACCTCAAATCATCTTTTTTTAGCCTCCTATTATACAAGAAAGGGAGAAAAAACCCACGCACATGTAGAGTAGCAATACGACTGCTAGCTTGAATCATCGCGATTTTTGAACGTTCTCCATCTTCATCCTGGATTCACTATACTGCTGCTTCAATGGGCTACTCATTCAACTTCCCGCTAGTGTCTTCGTTAGAAGGCGGAAGTGCTGCCTTTGTGTCTACTGTTTCGTACCACCACATGAAGTTCACCTTGCCGTTAAGATCTGTGTAGGGAAGATAATCAATCTCTGTTCGCTGGAAACGCCTAAGGTGGGCCGCCACCTCGGCGACTTGCTCCGTCAGCAGGTCCAGATGCTTTCTTTTGGTCTCCTGATCCATTTCTTGGAAACTCATGCAGAGATTGGCCGTCTCTTCCGTGGAGGGCTTCAGCTTTAGGTTCTGCTCGATTGCCTCATTTCTCGCGCCCACGAGGCGGCGTACCTCCTCGTAGCGCTCCCGTGTGAGATGACAGAGCCAGCGGTGCGTGACCGGATCCATCTCAAAGCTAATAAAACCCTCGTTTCTGGCCTGCTGGAGCACGTCGCGGAGGTGGCGCTTGCTATCTAGGACAATCTGAGGGTCGTCCGTGCAGTACTCCCAGAGTGCACTCACCTCGCACGGCTGGTGGCGGTAAAGGACGGACAGGACGAAATCCCTGGGTATTTTGCCCGTGTCCCTGGGCATGGCCTTGGCCTTGAGGCGTTGTTCTTGGGTAAATGCAAAATTTTCTGGCACCTTTTGGGAGGGCCAGTGCTTCATCTTGGCCGCGTTATATTGAACCCCGAAGGGGACGTTGGCGCCTGTCTGGAAGCAGCGCCAAATGGACCGCCGCATTGTTGGCAAGAACAATCGTGGAGCTATGGAAAGATGATGAAGAAAGGATTGATGAAGTCGGAAGCCATAATTCACAAAAAGATCATGTGCTATGTTTCAACCGAAGTGCTTCACGTTGAGAACCACTAATACTTGGCTTTTTTTCTTCCGAAAGCAAGAACCAGTACATATTTATGTTAAGTGTATGCAAGCGAAATAGTAAAAAAAAATCAAAAAAGGCGCATTTATTAGCAAAATATATCACGCCCATTTTTTATCTGTACGGAAACAATGTATTTTTTATTGGCACTGCGTTTATGGAAGCTGCCGATCAAAGCAAAACGAAAGCCGCTTTCGTATGTCATCAGAAGGTGCCAAGAGAGAAGGACTAGGCGGCAGAGAAGCTATCATATCTATATACTTGGTGCATAAAAGATCCGCAGCGGCCAGAGCTCGTGTGGGGGATATCTTTAGTGTTTTTACAATATGCTGAATCGCTGTCTTTTTTTCTTTTAATTCACTGGAACTCGAGAGACACAGTGCGAGACCGAGCACGCCAAGCGTATTGACATGGCTCCGCAAGCGGAGAAATTCGACGTGAAGGACGATGTTTTGCATGAGAAAATTACACAAATCCAGAAAATTGTAATTAACCAAACGCAGAAAGATATACCCGTCGTTTTCTACGAAAATCGACGCCATCTGCGAAGTCGTCAGAGATAAATAGAGGCGAACTTCGCCGTTTCCGTCACCTGGAAGTTCATTAATTTTCATGTTCAGCTTCACGCGCTGTGCGAGCAAAAAGTCGACACCAAATAATTGGTACACCTCCAGCGAAGACGTCAACGGTATCCTATCCACCATGCAGAGCTGTGGTAGTACCTCCTTTACCGTGGCTTCCGCATTTAAAGCAATACTGCTCCACACCCACTGGTGATTTTGATCAATCCTGAGAAGTTTCACCAGCAACGAATTCGCATCTGGTTTGCACTTTTCGCTTACTTCTTTCCACACTACTAGTGACGCATTACTGATCATATGTATCTGCAGATATAGGTGATTAACAATGGTTGTGTGAGGGAGGCACCATTTGAAAAAGTGGAGAATGCTCTCCTCCATATCCAACACTTGATCAGCACTGTAGGCCCCGTCGCAAACACCCACAATTTTGGAGATTCCTGGCAGGTCCGTATCCACTTCCTCAAACTTCGCCGCCACCCACAGGCACGCCACGGCTGCCAACTGACAGCTGTCCACTCCAATGGTTCGCATGTTTCCTAACAAGTAGGCGTCCGTCAGCTGTATTGATAGACACAGCGTGGTACTTTTTAGATGGAATGCGGCACACACATCGCGTAGCCACTGTGTGATAATCCTTCGATTCTTGTAGCTGTAAATAGAGGCCTTCATAACACTCAGGTCCTCAATAGGATCAGCTTCAGTGCTTTTCATAGATTCGAAAATTGTGAGGTCATCACGTGCCCGTGAGCCAGGGTGAGAGCGGTAGTCAATAGCATCTGGGGGGCCAAAGTGTTGCTTGCTAGAGTCCAGGGTAAGTGTCGTTCGTATGTATAAGTCTGTCATTGCAATGCCGCTGTATGGTATAAAGATTTAATCACTTCTTTTTTTGTTATCCCTGGTATTTGGTATAAGTTACCTGTCTTATTAAACTTTTACATGACGTAATAAGGGTTTCAACAAGGAATGACTTAGTAGGTGTTAGTCCTCACACAATAGATGCTACTCATTAATATAGATAACTCTATTCTTCCCCCCCCCCCCCCTTCATAATACTAAACGAGGAAATGTAGTCAAACAAAAGAAGAATATCCACCATTATCATAAGGAAAACAGCAGCAGTATCGGTAGGAAGGTTCATAAATATATATATATATATACATACATACAACGGAAGCTTTCAATATCCTTTATGTTTTACGTTTTACCAAGCAAAGTCCTATGCTTCGAGCTTGATGAATGTGATCACCCCTGCATTTAGATCAAAACGAGATACCCAGGTTAATGCATGGACAACCTTTTGGCATATTTTGCGGTGTTTCAGATCATTAATAATCCATTTGTGTATGTAATAGGAAGCGTACACACATGCAATCAAAGATAAACCCACTTGAACCGAGCACTACGCACATGGAGCAGCCTGTATAAGTATTCCGATTACTTCACCAAAGATTCTCCAGTCTGAGAGAGCAAAAATTCGGGAGGGTTTACATCGATTTGTTCTAGAAACGATCATATCGTGCCAGAGTGGCGATAGTGCTTCTTGAACTAGTGCCCATTCCACGGGGTTGGTATGGAGGAAACAATCAGAGACATTTCGATAAAAAAACATACAAATTATCATGAGTCATGTAAATAATGCAACGGTAATGAGAATAACAAGGATAAAAATGATGAAAATTGAGTAGCTTGGTATTTTTCTATAGAATATTGAGGAAAGAGGTCTTGAGTGCCGAGCTGCATCATGCGAAAGATAAGCGGTCGCGCGTGTGCAGATAAATGCATGGTAACACCAGCGAGAAGAGATCGCAGCGTGGCAGAATACCCAAAGGAGGTCCGCCTCTGGAATTACATCTGCCCAGATGCACAAGGCATAATGGCCCTCTTATCCCCCTTCTGCTGCATTGCATTTGCCAACGTTCACATCACATGCCACTCAAAAAGGACCACTGGATAGCAAAGAGACATAAAAGAGGAGGAAAAAAGGGGCAGTATAGATTTTAACGATAAGGACCCGAATCTGGGGAGAGAAAGGAGGCGAAAACACTGGCGATGGATCCGTGCGGAACCGTTTCTCGAGCAGAAGTACACCGCCTTTCAAAGGTTGAATTATCCATTTCACAGGAGTATTGCAGTAATACTTAAGTGCCGAACCCAATAGACTCTAAATAGGGGTTGGTTTTTCCCTTGTTTTAATATTTCCCGGTCTTCTTTTTTTTTTCTTATATCTTTTTACGGATCAAGACTTAAAATGTTGCCTGGCCTCAAAATCGATTCACCCATACATATACCCATATAAATAAGTAAATATCTTATATTTGTATATGCCTATATACGCCTCTTATTATTTTTCTTCTTTGCCATGTCGTCACGACAGACAAACGTTGACAGACTCTGCATTCCTCTTCTTTTCCCATTGTCTAATAAATCATCCTAACATACTCGCTCCCACCCATCGGGCTAGTTCGCGCGAAACCGGTCGAGCTGCGCGTCCAGCTGTTCACGTGTGGGGAACTTCTCGCGCGCGGGGCGAGGCCGCCGCTGGTTCCCCCCGCCGCGCTCATTCAGCGCCCCTCCGCGAGGGGTTTCATTCCCACGCCCCCTCGGCGGCGGCGGCGGCGGACGCTGACGTCGGCGGAGGCGAAGACGACTCCGTGCGGCGTCGCCCAGACGCCCCCCCCGCTCGCGATTCCCACGCCCCCCTCCCCGACGACGCTCCTGGAAGCGGTCCTGAAAGCGCTCCCGCAGCCCTTCCCGGAGGTCGCCGTCATCGCGGCGGAAGCGATCGCGATTCCCGCGGCGGAAAATCCCCCGACTGCGGAACATCTCCCGCGGGGGGAGTCGCGTTACGCGGCGGATCACCTGTCGGACCTGCACCCCGCCACGGCCGAAGCCTTCCGTGCGCGTGCGGCGTTCACTGACGACGTAGCGGCGTGGCGCGAAGACCTCATCGTCGCCCTCCCGCCGACGGTCCCGCGCGTCGGCCAACGCCGCGACGCGGCGTTTGTTACGATCGTAAAGACCGCGGAGACGGCGACGGTTGAGATCATCACGTGTCATGGTTGGGGTCTTCGGTTTCTTCTTGGTTTATGTTTCCCTCGGTGTTGGGATTTTTTTTTTTTCCCTTTTCTTCTTCTACCTTTTTTTTTAAAATCGAGTTAGCCAGCAAGCTGGTAAGACACGTAAAAGGAGGGATAGACGGGGAGGTTTTGACACAGCATGACAAACGATGAGTTGTTTATCCAACACTTACTATATGGTCATCCATCAAGGTGTGAAATTTATATCCTTTAGGAATAGTTTCTTCACCATCTCCATCATTAGATTGCCGGTATTGCGGAAAAGACAGCCTTATAACAAGTAAATTGATTTTGAGGAAGTACGGAAAATAATAACGGAGAAGGCATCTACTTAAGTGATAAAGGTAGAATTACTTTTACTTCTGCATCTATATGACGTTGCGATCTACAAAAACAACAACAACAAACGTTCCGATCTATGAAGAAAATCATGTGTGTAAGCGAAAAAAAAGGAGTGGCGAACAATCAAATGGCGAAGATAATAATAGTATAAACAATATCTATGAAGATCGCAATAAAAATAGAGAATCGCGAAAAAAAAATGCACGCTAAAGGTGGCAGGAGCCACACTTATCTAAAAATGAAAAAAATGTCGATATATTAATCTATATATATATATATATATTAATATATCTCATAAATCTATCATTGAGGCCATTTTCATGGAACCAAATGAAGAGGCCGTTGGTCGAGTCGATCGAAGAATTCGTTTAGCTCACGCTGCCACTGCGTAGCTTCAGGATCTATGTAATTAGAAAAGTCAGCAGAGCAAGAGTCATTGCTCTGCTGGTGTTTATAGTTCAAGCCTTGACCTCCACGAATATCTAAAACAAACACACTATCGTCTGAAAGTCCCTCAGTCCCGCCTGTGCAGACGGAGACCGAGCGTGCGGAATAAGCCGCACATGGCGTCAATGCTGTCAGAAGATCTAGGTTGATCGGGCGGCAGGGTGTTACCATGGAGGGTGGGTAGGCAGAAGGCCCATTGCGCGGCAACGGACTGTTCGACTCGCTTCTTTGCCGCTTGTAAACGCTAGTGCGTTTTCTATGCATATTATTTTAGTAGTTGGGCCACAATTTCTTGCGTGTATTAACTTCCAAACGGAAAAAGAAATGAATGCGGAAGAAAAAGGTAAGCCACAGGAAAAAAAATTATTCTTTCTTCGGATAGACGCCCCGGCATAGATTATTTCGCACATTTTTAATGAAACGGAGTTGAATTGATTTATCCGCAACATATGCCGTCGTGACCTGGGAGTCTAAATGGAAAAATATGAGTGAGAACTAAATATACATAAATGTTCAAGTAGCAATATACCTTACATTAGTTTCCAAACAAGACAACACAATTATCACCGTGAGACTTATCCATGAAAGATATAAAAGATGCAATTTTGCTTGTTAATCCAAAGTAGGAAGAGGTAATCACGAGCGGCGTAGAAGAGACATAATTTAGACTGTGGGCTCCACAACACGATAGAAAAGTATGCGCCCGTCTTCGAAGCCGATAACAAGCACTTCGTCGTCGTTTCTTACCCCGATGCTAATACAGCTAATCCCATCGATCGGCGTCTCATGCAACACATCATCACGATTCGCTGCTGTGATACTAAGTCGCATCGCTTTTTCATCACTTCCAGCACTCAGTAGGACGATGCTTTGTTTTATACATGCCATGAAATGCACAAGATGAGACGAGCAGCTGCGGCGGAGATTCGGGAGTTCAATCTTGGTGAGGATAAAACTGGCTTGCGTAGAGGATGTAATGTTACGAACACCTACACAATACATCGTTTCAGTATCATCGAGACACAGTATCGCATTCTTGATCCCTCTGCACTCTGCCGCCACCACTATAGGATGAGGATGTTGATATGACGTCCGTTCAAGCCCTTTCGAGAGGTTCCATAGCCGTATCCATCGCCCCTTTTCCACTGTGTAAGCGAATTGTTCCAGAAAAGAAACAAACATGATTGCTCCCCCGACAGCCAGCTGAAAACACAGACCAGGGGTGTCCGTTTTATATACAATCATCCGATTTCGACCGTGGTAGGTGTAGGTCAGCCCCACATACGACGGCTCCTTGTGGGAGGCGTACAGATACGCGTCCACCGCCGGCTCCCACAGAAGTTCTCTCGGAATCGGGCGCGACGTGAGGGTCGCCGGCGCCTCCGGGGCGGCGTCCTCAGGAAGGCTGAGGAAGTTCACACACGGGCTCGCGTAGCTGACGTAGGCGACGAGTTTCGACCCCGCGACGACCGCGGCATGCACCGGCGCGTCAGGCGGCTGAGGATCCACCACGCGATCCAGCCGCGCACCCGACCGCGTCGAAAAGACGAAGAGCCGTCCGTTGCGATTCACACCGGCGACGAGGTGTGACCCCGGAAAGGGGCTCATCGAGACGGATCGGATGCCACTGCCGGAGACGCGGCCGTTCCAAAGGTTGTCGCCGTCGACCATCCCGCTCTTCGCCTCATGCGTCGGCGGTAGGGGGTTCGTGGCGAGATCAAACACCTTCACCCCGCCCCCGCTGCTGAGGGTGGTGAAAACCAGATTATGATGTTCCCACATCCGCGTGAAGACGCCATTATGGGCGGTGAGGGCGCCCAAAGGGGTCCCGCTCTCGGCATGCCACGCGACCGCATGCCGGCCGACGCGGCCCAGCAAGAGGCTCCCATTGCCACCAAACCAGACCCCAGGGCGAAGGGTGCCCTGCGCCTCCTTAAAGGGGCTCAAGAGTCGTGAGAGGGGCATCCCTGTGGCGGTTTGCCACACCGTCACCCCGTCCCCTCGCTCTACTGCTAAGACAAAGCCCGTGGGGTTGAAGGAAAGGTGGGCGATCCGGTTAAGCGACGCATCGATGCGATGCAGCAACGCGCCGGTGCTTTTCCACAACCAGAGCACGCTGCCTACCGCCGACGCCACCAGTTGCCCGTCGGTTGAGCAGTCCACTACCCCGACAAGGCCGTCGTGCAACAAGGAGATCGGCTTGGAATCGGCGAATATGCGCACGGTGCTACTTTCCACGACCATAGGGTAGGGCCCACAGAATCGGGCATGACAGGGTCGATCAGACAACTGAGCCGGTGGGAGTTCTTGTATCTTCTGCCGTTGACTGACGCTTACTATCGAGAAACAGTTACTCTTGGCGGGCTGGGATACGATGAGGGAGTCACCAAATATGTCCAGCGAGCAGGGTGCCACGGCTGCCGATGTATCCTCGAGTACAAGGGAGACGTTAGCGCCAAAATTCCAGAGCAAGACTCGTGTGAATGCCAAGATCACCACCCGTGACCCGATGCTTACGAACGAGCCCAGTATGGTATCACCTCCTGAGTCTTTGAACGGCAAGTCCATATGCGCAATCTCGTCAAGCGTGTGTGCGTCGTAAACCATCACGTCGCTGAGAGTGGATGCAACCAGATAGTTCCCACGGCAGTGAAGGTGAATGACTGGTAGCATGGAGGCACTCGTCAGCGTTGCCGAGCTCTGGTCTTCGGCATAAGCTTTAAGAGGAACCAGTACGGAGTACAGCACGCCACCACCCTCATGATCTAGTCGCCGGTGAGCACTGTGATACAGCGGTGATTCACTATTCGACAGTAGGCAACGCTGGAGGAACCCCGGGCCCCGAGCTAACTGCACATCCCTGAGAGAACATTCAATTTTTTCATAATTGAGCGTAATGCCTTTGAGGGGTTGACCAGCGGCGGCTAATTTGTCCACTAGATCACACGCACTAAGCAGGCGGAAAAAGGCTTCCATTGTGTGAGAGAATCCTTCATATCCGCAACTAAGCATACGATCTATCAGATTTGCATCGGATAGGAGTTTTGCCGCGGCATCAAAATTACCGTTGGCTAGCATACGAGGAATTAAGTGACGGAAGTTATGGTGGATATCCATATTCTGATCACTCATGAGATGCAAATGCGTCTCTACGGCCACACTCACACGATCCAATTCATTAGCGTACAAGTGAAGTACAATTGGAGCACATAGCGCGTAATGGAAGAGACGTGCCTTTGCCTTATTATCAAACTCAACTAGACCCAACTGGACTAGATGGCGAAGAGCTGGAACGGAAGTGTGTGCTGGGCAGCGCCCTAGCCGTTCGCACACCTCTTCTATATCCATTGCAGCCAAAGGGCAGTGCGTGAGAGATAACAAAACCCATGAAACAGTGATTTGCCCATACACCGTGGCAATGTGATGGTAAGCAGCGCGTATAAGCTCCTCCACGCTGCCCGGAAGCTGTTCTTGAATGAGAAGGGCGGCCTCCTCTTCGCTTCCCACGACATTGGTTTTCAGTAGATGCTCGGTGTAAGCAGCGGCTAAACGACTGTAGAACATCCGGTTCGAATCAGGCTTTTGTGCATAGCTTTTTTCTGTTGCACTGAGGCAGTCCCTCGTTTGACCCTGCTTGATTCCTGGCAAGAGAAGACCTCTTTGCGTCAACATACGGCAGTAGGCATTGATACCTTCATCATCCCCAGCGGGGTAGATCAAGCATTCCAACGGTTGTGGCAAACGTTGACGAAGGTGGTGGAGCAGAGTAGGATCGGTATCAACGGATAACACAACGCGAAGCCTCGGCGGTAGAAGCAAAGGCACCCAGTCGACACACGTTGCGTCCTCCATCCCACAAAGCTCCAGACGATCCACGCGCGAAACGATCATAGCGACTCGCTTGGGCCCACTATATCCAGCAGCAGCCTCCTTAACGGCCAGTTGAAGGGCCTTGGTGCTGTAGTACTGCTTCTGGGCGGCCGCCGGACTGAGGAGCTGGAGGACAGAGTACAAAAACGTCACTATACCGCCGTTCGGGCTGTCGATTTCGATAAAAAACACACTATACTCATTTAAATCATTTTGTAAGCTTTGTGCTAGATGTCGCAAAATTTCCCCCTTTCCAACTCCTGCCACACCGTGGATAATTAGGGGAGCGCCTGTTTCTTCTGGAGTCGATTTAATATAATGGAGGACGATTTTCGACAAGCGCTTGACACTAGCTGAGTTTGGATTCACAAGTGTCGACATCTGAAGTGGGCCCAGGTCTATTTTTCGAGGCATTTCACCAACAGGGCCCGCAACTTCATTGTAAATGCTTTGATCCCCGTTGCTGCCAGCTAGATACGCGCTCCGCAATGAGCTTAGCAGATCGCTCTGACATCGGAGCTTGTATATTTCAGGCGTCAGTACATATGCCTCACGTCGAGTTATAGAGGCCGACTCAATATGCTGCTTGTCATTACAGCCCGTCAAAGCTAACCAAGCGCTAGGGGAGAGGGTCAAGCTAGTGATTGGTTCTAATTCATTCATTGTTTTATCCTGGATAGGGTAATAGACAAACAAGCTTTCTACTACATCAGATAGCTCTTTTTTATTAAGCTCTTGAACCGTGAGAACCATATCCAGAGCCAGCTGCTGGGCATCTGTGAAGGGGGTGCCGTCCAATAGTACCACACACCACACACGCCTCTGGGGCTGCTCTTCGAGACAGTACTGTACCTTGTTCTCTATATATTCCTTTGTTTCGTCCGCACCTACCACGATTGAAGCGAGGCGTCGCGACAGCGCCGCCGCCTGAAACGAAAGCACCTGTAAAACATGACGACTGTAAAGCTCCGTTTGTTTATCATTGGCACTAATTAATAAAACAAACGTAGTATGCCATTTAGAAGCCATATCTACTGGGTTGAGCACCAAGCGTCGAGAGGTGGCCAACTTTTTCTGGATCTCACGGTTCGTCGAGAGTTGATGGTCTAACCGCTCAGCCCACTCTTGCGGGACGTCGCTGTTATCCAAACGCACCTCCGTGAGGGTGTGCACGTCCCTGGCCGTCTTCCACAGGGTTCGCATCGCGGGCACGGAAAGGTTGCTATAAGAAAAATCGATACTGCATAGCGACGGATGGCCGTTTTTAAGGATCGAGCAGAGGTGCTCCACACATGCCGTGTCGACGTCGTTCTGTGGTAGTATCAGTTTCCGTAGGCAACGATGTTGCGAAGCGAAGTCCAGGATAGCAAGCACACCGGTACGACCGATAAAAGTATGTGAGGCGTCGATTACTTCCACAAGAACAAGATCTGGTCTGTCTACCTGAACGATGATATCCCTGTTCGGCTTTGCTTTGCGTCGAAGACAGCATTGAATATAAAGTTGCTTCCCATAATCCAATACCCCTTCCATGGGATGGAGTTTCTACGAACTGGAAATCTGTTTGTGTGCACCTATCACGTGCTGGGCCGCCTATTTCAATGCACTTGAATTAGAGAAAACCGTGCCAAAAAAGAAGAGGTTGTCATGTAACAATAAACATGCTCCCAATTGTACTATGGGGAGTGATACACAGCGCAAAAAAGACATTGAAACCACAAGCAGATGGGTAAAAGTCAACGTGAATAATAAAGAGAGAGAGAGAGAGAGAGAGGAATGACACCTTCGACAAGATACTCCTGTGCGGTGCATTTTCTTCCTACTACACACCTGACTCTACAAAAGAATCAAGAGCAGGGTTCCGATGTGTCTCTACTAGTTTTTTAAGATTTTAGCAACAGTTCTGTCGTAGGATTTACTTGTCCGGCTACAAACAGGTCTATAGAGTACCGCCTTTGAATATGAAACATGAACTTCAATCTCTTAACCATTCCCAGTAGGCGACACTGCTCCGTGAACCCGCTAACAGATAGCCAACAAAAATTGAAATTCGCAACATATCATCGCGATCTGGTGTTCCTGAATTTGTAGATGCTATGGAATGAGTTTTGCCTTCAACGTAAATGAGTAATGCTTCTATCTTTTAGAAACTCTTTCAATGAATTCAGATTAATGAAGGAGTTTTGTACTTCATGAGAGATCTCAAATACTCGACAAAATATTAATAACTCCCAAACGTACTGGTAGACTTTCTATAGTGCTTCGTAAAGGGCTTCACCAGGGGCAAAATGCATCTTCTCAATTAAGCCAATCGCTTATTAGTGACGGAGAAGGAGTTCAAGAATAATTATCAAATCAGAGTTCCACTGAAGGGCCAAAACGATGACCCATTGTCGAGGATGATCAAATCAAAGGGGCATATCGTTGAAGATGACCATGTGCAGCGACTCGGCGGATTCGAGAAGATCGCCTAACAATGTCACCACAAAATGAATTGGATGAGGGTTTCACAACCGCATGAAAAGCTCTGAGTAGAGAAGATTTTGTAGATCAGTCTAGCGAGAACTCTGAATGATAATGATACTGCACGCAGCAACCTCGAGAGTTTATAATGAGCTATTAGTGCGTTAAGGGGCTTTCCCATGGGGCACTTATTAAGGCAGATAACCTTGAAATCATACACGTTCACGACCAATACACTGTAATCGACGTACAATATGGCTAGGGATCATCACGGTTTAGCGGTGTAACTTCGTGGATTACGTGTCATGGCTCAATTTGTGATAGTGGTAACGACCACCTCACATGTACAGAGAAGCTTCCTAATTTCAATGTTTCATAAGATGGGAGTTAATCGCCTCGTAGACATACCAACAAGAAAGCATTAAGTCAGTTCTCACATTTTTTCTTAATTCTGCGTAAGGCGATGGGCTAAATTTCAATGTTTATGAAATAAAAATATCCAAAGGCAAATCTTTTCTCAATAAGATCAGCTTGATATATCAGGACACTTAAGATTGCTACTATTAGTTGAATTTTTTGACGGATTTACATTTAACAGCGAGATTTTTACCCTTAAAACATAAATTAGGAACACCGCACCATTACACTCCCCCTCCACTGTTCGCCCCAAATAAAGAAGTATACTTTTTCCTCCCTTCGAATTCGATTTTGACACTAGGATTAGATGTAATAAATATAGATATGTATATGAATATACATATATAATTCTTATCTTAATAAAAGAAACACTTAGCCCTCGTTTTCATAGTAGCTATATACTATACAACCACTACATTCGATAAAAATGCTGAAAAATTGGGAGCCCATATATAATACATGTTCCAAAGAGCTATTGTCATCTTTCATAAATATCGTTGCAACTAGCCTCTTTCTCACTATGCGATTTACCACTTAGGGTATCAAACGACGGACAAAGGTGTTTGTATCTACAAACTTTACAATGCAATACTCCTCCATTAATTGCAACTACAGACAAACGAATCTACAGTTTGCTTCATATTCGTGAATTCCTCAAAGATGAGACTTTATTGAACCTGGGACACCCATCTTGTCAAACATCATTTCGCGTTCTTGACGAGCCTTTAATTGGGCATCCGTTTCGTTGTCTTGCGGTATCGAGGGAAGTAGCTTCCCAGGGTTGCAGATGTTTTTGGGATCCAACTTTTTCTTGATTGACATAAGAAGGTCCATGCAACCCTTTCCCATGAAGCGGTACATCCATGGCACATGCTCGTAGCCAATGCCGTGGTGATGGGTCAGGTTACCTGTGTACTTGAGCATCGCCTCTACGGCACGCGTTTTGATTTGCAAGAAGATCTTCATGTCGTTGTCGTCTTTCTGTGAACTGGCAAAGGTAAAATACAGACAGCATCCGTGTTTATACTGGTGAGCCGTGTGGCACCCAATCCACCCATGCCGACCATTTTCCTTCCAAACCTGCCTCACGGCCTCCTTCACGGCACGCCAGCACGGGATCGCGTGGGAGTACAGCACGCTCGTTTCAAAAACATCCGCCCAATGAGTAAGGGAGAGACTGAAATCCCGAACGTAGGGCAGATCATATTTTTTCTCTTGCCACGAATCCCCCGCGCTCCTGCCGACCCCGAAGGCGCCGAACTTTTTTAACACAGCTGCCACCTCCTTGCGCTGAAACTGCACCCGCCGTTTGGTGCCCTCGCAACCCACTATCACAAGGCTCACCTTGCGCATATCCCATCCTTTTACAGACTCGAGGTACGCTTTTACGCCCTTGAGCGCGAGTGACCCCAGCGGACCGTGCGTATCGGTACTCATCGCGCTGCTCATGCGGAAGTCATCCTCATCGTACAGGCGCATTGTACATGGCCTGATGCCCTTGTTGTTGCATTTGAGGAAGGCGTCAAAGGCGGTTTCGAAGTTGGGAAAAAGGTAGCCTTCGTAATACTTTTCTTCCGGAATATCCTCTACTTTTATGGTGGCCTCGGTTATAATACCAAAGGCCCCCTCAGAGCCGATGAAAAGATCATTAAGACCAACTCCACACGTCCGGGAGGTCACCGGGGTCTCGATGACGCCGTTGGGCGTGACCACCTTCAGGGCCACCACCATGTTTTCAATATCGCCGTATTGATTCGACATCGCCCCACTGCCCCGTGCCCCAATCCACCCCCCAAGCGTCGAGTGCACGTAACTGTCCGGATCGTGGCCGCACATCAGGCCGTGGCCAAACAGCTGCTTGTCGAGGTCGGGCCCCAGCACACCCGTCTCAAACGTGGCCATGTGGGATTCCTTGTTGATCGCCAGCATCCGGTTCATGCGGCGCATGTCGACGGAAACGATCATCCGCTTCTGCTCCATCGGGTTCGCCTCGACGCCACCCGTGACGTTGGTGCCGCCACCAAAGGGGATGATCACGACGTTGTGTTTGTGCGCCAGCTCCACAATCTTCACGCAGTCGGCGTGGTGGTTGGGTAGAAGAATACAATCAGGGGCCTTCTCGACGATCCCTTTGCGTATCCGCCAAAGATCACGGTAGTTCTTCCCCGCGATATGACATAGACGACTCATCGCGTCGGGCCGCACCTGCGTGCTGTCTAGCGCGGCGGTGATATCTTTCATAAAGGCCTCGTTGATATACGGCACGTTAAGCTTCGCGATGGCCTCTTTAACCGTGATGCTTGGCGAGAGAGGGGGTACTTCCATCGGCCCAACGCCACCACGGATCTCCTCGTGAAGGAAGCGAAGAATTTTTTTGATTGGCTTGCCATCTATGTGGCGAGCCCAGAAGGCGTGCTCAGGGTCCAACTTCATCTCGACACCGTAGTCACCCCAGCCATTCCATTTTATTTTCTCGTATACTTCTGGCTTGTGATAGGACTGATAGTCGGAGTCCGACTCAGCTTTGGGGGCACCTTTTTCTGCCATCCTCTTTTTTATCTTAGAAAAATCTTCGAACCCTTACGAAAAAAAAAAGGGGAAATGACACTGTGTAGCCGGAAAAGAGAGGGTAAAATGCAAAGAGGACCTAGAAAGTGATTTTCCGACTGTGAAAGCAGTTCTTTAGTATTAGATGTTTCCGTGATGCTACATGAAAGAGAGCAAATCTTTCACCTGAACGTCGAGTCCAAAGCGAAATGCAAGATTAAGGTAAATCGACCATGAAAAAGCAACTCTTTCTCCACCTTTTTCCCTCCTCAGCCGAAAAAATTAATCCTATACAGTGTATGTGAGGAAAGACTGCTATTGTAAAGCAACCCGGTGTCGTTCAGTACAAGACGGCTCACATTCACTCACAAAGCAAGGATAGTGAGACTCACCAATTATTATGACCACAGACTATTTTTAGTATCTTCATGGCTGCCTCATAGCGCCAACCATTCATCGAGTACTGAGTCATCGCCTCAACAGAATCTACGGCGTCGCGTCGCGCGACCGCACTCATGGAGTGAATGCACTTACGCAGCTGCCTGACCTTTTCAGAAAAATCCCGAGGCACTTTGCACTTGATCATTTCATCCTCTAGAGCGCCTAGACAGAAGAGTGTCAGGTGTGAGTTAAAGCCAAAATAGGATGCCGTCTTACGCCGCTGCTTGGCGTCCCGCGAATCGGCATCCTTTCTCAGAAGTGGAAAGATAACCTCGTCTCGAATACTAGAGGAGCCGTTAAGCAGCATCATTACGCGGTCGATACCCATGCCCCAACCTGCCGTCGGCGGCAGACCCACCTGTAGGGCCTTGAGGAATACCGCATCGAGCGCCATTGCCTCTTCATCACCTTGCTGCCTGTCTAAAAGTTGCTGCTGAAAGCGATGATACTGCTCGTGTGGGTTGTTCAGCTCGCTGTACGCGTTGCAGATCTCCATCCCGTTGATAAACAACTCGAACCGCTCGGAGAGCCCCGGGCGCGAGTCGTGCTCCTTCGCCAAGGGGCTCATAAACAAAGGGTGATCAACCAAAAAGGTCGGCTGCACGACTCGGCTAACGATAAAGAAGTCGATGAGCTTATCGAACATCTGCGCCGCGGTGCGTACGGGCGGAAGAGGGATGTTATGCCTAAGCATAATCGCCGACATGTAGGCAAGGCCTCGCGATGTGTTGAGCTCCAAGGGCGGCGGCAGTTCCACCTCCGCCACGCGCTGGATCTCGTCGTAGACGCTCACGCGATGAAAAGGCGGCATCAGATCCAATGTAACCAGCTGCCGATCCACACACGAGGTGACGGTGAGTTTGGTGGTGCCGTTCGCCGCCCGCGCCATGTGTTGCAGAATGGCCTCCGTCATTCCCATCAAGTCCTCATACGAGTGATACGCCGCGTAGAGCTCGCAGCTCGTGAACTCGGGATTGTGGCTGCGGTCGGCGTCCTCGTTGCGGAAGACGCGGCCGATCTCGTACACTCGCTCCATCCCACCCACGACGCACTGCTTTAAATGGAGCTCCGGGGCGACCCGGAGAAACAGGCTGTCGTTGTTGTCGTTATGATAGGTAATGAAGGGCTTCGCGTTGGCGCCTGAGGGCACTTCGTGCAGAACTGGGGTTTCCACCTCGACAAAGCCGCGGTCATCCAGGTAGCCCCGCAAGGCTCGAATGGCTTCGTGGCGCTTACAGAGGTTCTGCCGGACGTTAGGGTTCGTCATCATATCCAAGAACCTGTAACGATACTTAATTTCATTATCGGTGATCGGTAAAAATCCTTTGAGGTTTGGGCAGATGGATTGGTCGGTGCACACGTAGGGCGCCAAGATTACGAGCTCCTTCGCGTATAGTGATAGCTCCCCTTTTTCGGTCCGACCGGCGATCCCGACAGCGCCGATGATATCCCCGACGCGGAGTGTCGTTTTTAGCCTTTTAAGGTCTTCCTTATCAAAGTCTTCGTCTACCTGACGTACCACCTGCAGTGAGTGGCCGTCTCCGTGGATGGTCAAGAACAGGATACGACCCATATCGCGCAGGCTGACAACACGGCCGCCAACCCTTTCTGAAACACCAACCACCTTGTGCCCCACCGCGACGTGATCGTAGCGTTGCAGAAAATCTTTGAGATGTGTAGCATGGCGAAAGGACGTGTATGACGTGGGTATGTCGAACCCCGTGCGTGGAAGCGACGGGGCCTTCGCAGACGCGTGATTACGCAGTTTAGTCCCATTTTCGCCTTTGGCCTTCTTTCCTTTGCAAGGAGAGTAATCTCGCCCGTTTCCTTGTAGAGAGTCACTCAGAGATGATGTGGTTGACGAGGAGGAGCTTGTGGGGTTAGCATTGCTAGAGGGTACCCGTTCCTGGGGGCTTTCCAAGCCTGTGGTAAAAGTGGGGGATTGCCGGAAGAGCATATCTCTACTTCTTTCGTGATTCCAAGTAGCCTGTGGGGAAACTCCATGGAAGTGGCGATATGTTAATGAGGAAAGGACCGGCATCACAGAAGCGGTGGCCACGAAAAGAACCTGACGCATGATGGAATGCACCTGTTGCTAGCCAAACGTAGATAAATAACACGTGAGAGGCAAGATTGGAAGGTTGATCCTTATCATATGGTTGTAAATATAAGTTAAAGGATTTTACTGTCTTATCAACAGGGGGGAGGGAGCGGAGAAAAGGATTTAAATGCTTAAAACGTTTGGACACCAAGAAAAGTTACACAAACCAATAGATAAACTGTGAGAAGAAAAGGTTCGGTACCCATATTTGTTGCTATCTAGTACCATACAGTTGGTTGTGTCTAAATGCAACCATAACTCCTTCCCTATTTATGGCTAATGGCACCCAAACAAAGGAGTGCGGTGCAAATTGAATTTCATCTTTTCCACACACTAAGTATATACTCGACACTAAAGAAGTATAAAATAATAATAATAATAAAACAATCATCAGTAAAGAAGTATTGCACCTAGGTGATTGAAATCCCTTCAGTCAACATTAGTGAACCTTCCCATGCAACTACAAGAACGAAAATAAACGAGTCAACTTTGGTTCACCCAAAATTTTTTAGATAGAAAAAGCATAATAACAATCCTAACTTGCGTTACATCTACGTTACTCAATAGGAATAATTCATAAAGTAAAACTTAAATGACAAACTCAAGGCCATATGGAAGACGCCAACGATCCCCACGATGATAAGAAACGACTTTGGATCAAGAGCCCTCTTCCACATATACCAAAAATTGCTTACAAGGAAGAAGGTCGACCACACCCCGCAGAAAATGACGACAATCCATTGAAACATGCTGACCGGAAGCATGCAAAGCAGCGCGGCGAGGATAAAGATGAACATGCTGTAACCGTAAAGACAGAGGGTATCGGTGAGCGTGACGGGAAGATTCTTCCAGTGCATCAGCCCCCACACCATCGCACCGAACACAAAGCAGTACACGTACATCAGCACACACGCAACGGTGGCGACGGAGAAGTCGTAGGTCCAGGTGCTATTTGATGCGCTCTTGGAGCTCCGCGTGTAGGCGATCCGGCTCATGATGTTGCTCACCACCCCCAACATCATCCACAGCGTTGTGCAAATCCAAAAGGGGCCGTACAAATCCGGCTTTCGCGAGAGTAGGATCCCATCCACGATGAGATCCCCTTGCGGGATCGCATCCGTCGGGGCGTTCACCCCACCTTCCCCACCCGCCGTGTAGTAGTGCCAGTTGCGATCCATCAAAAAGTCCGGGGGGTTGATCGGTACGATTGTGTTGCTGATGCGAATCAGAACCTGCTGGGTGGTGATGTCGAAGAATTGCTGATAAAACTCTATCGTCCAGAACTTCGAGGTGGGCTTGATCGCTTGCTGGGGGGCTGGGGGGGCGTCAAGGGCTGCCGCCGCGGCAGGCATCGAGGACGGGGAGCTTTCCGCAAAGCCTTTCGCGGAGGTGGAGTTTTCCGCTCTGGTGTTGGGGATCCCGTCGATCGCGGCGCCCCCGTATACCGACTGAGGTCGTGTGTTGATCGGATCTGCGGGGGTATTCACCGCGAGGATGGTCGGCGGGAGGTAGGTGTCGATATCTTCGACTCCCTGCTCCTTGAAAGGATCCTGGTTGAAGTCTTTTTCAAAAGGGTTCGACATTCGTACGGACTATGTTTTTCTTTTTTTTTTCGTTCTTTTTTTCACGCTAATTGATCTGCAAAACCGGTTGGGAGGCTTGAATTTCTTGATATCTATCCTTTTCAGAAGCAGAGGAGGGAAGGAAAGGATAAATCAAAGGATGGAAAGGGGAGCACTGACAACGAGCAGAATTGTTCCAGAGATATAAAACGTTGAACACCTTCTCAAATACTTCTTTCTTTAAACATGAATCATCTTGAATTCATTCTTCCAGTCTACAACGCTATTTTCAAGTATGGCGAAGTAGGCTTGAGGTGTTACTCGATTTATGGTTGTTGTTGTTGTTTAAATAAGGTAGTGGGTTCTTGCCTATATTATACTCTCATTCAAGACATCCTCAGGACGTGTGGAAAGGAAAAAAAGAATCACACGCAGAAAATGAAGCTGAATCTTAACCACTGTTATCCCCCTCGATGCCTGCCCGCGCACTCTTGCACCACTCCAGCGCCCGGTGCGCAATTTCTTTAAGGCCAATACGCAATTGAAGACATAGCTTATAATTATCGAGCGCATGCGGGTTATCGCCATCTTCACCGTCTTGAAAACTCTCCGTATCGACTATTGCCCCTATCATTTCAGCTAGGATTACCTTATCTTCGTCGAGGGAGTTGGGGAACTGCTCCAGGACGCACTGCACCACATACTCAACCGTTTGCACCACTTCCACTTCGGTGGTGGCAGAGAGAGGGGTAAAAGGGCCGTGAGTTTCCATCACTTCGAATTCCTCCGGCTGCGCTAGATTCACACGGAGTAGCGCGCGCAACGCCTCCGAGGGTACCCCATGCGCAGCCAGCCAACACTCGCCATGCAGATGTAGGTGATACTTTTCAATGAGGAGGTGTCGTCGACAACTCCACGTGTCGTCTTCATCGGCAGGGGCGACTTGAAATGGAAAAGGCAACTTGTCGTGCTCATTCTGCGGCATCACAAACCCGTAATTGTGCAGGAGCTCCCAGTTCTGAAGGGGACCATAGCTCATCCATAGTTCTCGTCCGACATCGGACTCGTCGAGAGGCGCGCCTGCAAGCATCACGAAATCGCCACCATCGACATCCACCTTACGCACCAGCACATCCGTCCGGTTCTGGTGGTTTATCATATCCGCAACCGGGACCATTGCGAGAACCACATCCCCGTCGATGTTGAGGTTAAACGCGCGGGAATTGAAGACGGCCTTGGCGAACGAGATGGACTCCGCGGAGAAGACGGACGTGAACTCCTCAAACGTTACTTCACCCAGCGTGGGCGACAAGTTCTCCCAAATTATCGGGAGGAAGTACTGAATCGTTTGGGCGACCTTTTCCGATTCCTCCCGCTGTTGTAGAACGACATCCAGTATATCCGTCCCGACCAGCTCGCGAAGGTCGCTTAGCTCCCAAAAAAGGGGCACTGTAGGAAAGCTCGAAGGGCAGGACTCGAGGAGTTCCCGCCAGTGCGAGCGCGCCGCGCCGACGACGCGGAGTTCATAAAGAAAGCACATCACGAGCAACGCCTCCACGCTTTCGAGGAGGTTCCCCAGCCGAGCATCGCGCCGCACGACGGTCCCCAACTCGCAGTACTGAAGCGCGGTTTCTTTCACAAACATCGCGGATCGCCGCACACGCAGGAGCTCCCCAAACGCGCGAACGACCCCACCACAGATCAGCCCCCCTTCGCTGTGCGCATCCCCGTCTGCCATCGGAACGACCGCGAGGATGGAGCTCGACACCCCCCCTTGCGGGGATCCCACCGGGTGAAGACCCCCACGCCCGCACACCCCTTGCATTTCGCGAGGTTTAATCCATCTCGTCATGTGCGCCTCGAGCGCCTTGGTAAAGCGTATGGGTTCGTGATCGGTTTCCTCCGCTTCACCGTCCGCGGCGGGGCGGCGCTGGACGAGGAATTGATACACCAGCTTCACCGCATTTTGCTCATTCCACGGGTCGAGGGGATCGGCGAAGCGCGCGGAAAAGGCGTCGCCAAGCCGCTCGCACAGCTGCCGCTCATCGCAGACGATCAAACGCGCGGCGCGGAGCGCCTCCTCGAGCCTCCACGGCGCCTCGCATGACAACTGGAGGAGATCCTTCCCCACAGAGGGGGGAAGCGCGAGGTAGAACTGCTTTACTTCCGCCCGCTCGCTGAGCTGGAGCTGTAAATGAAACCAATCGTGGTCTGCTTGTGTGACCCTCATGGTGTCGTGTAGGATGGCTACCTCACTTTTTTGTTTGTTTTTAAACTATTTTCTCCCTCCCGTGTTGTAGCTGAACTCCGTAAGGGGTTGTATGAGGGGGTGTGTGAGGTGAGGGAAGGGTACTTTGCAACCACCCACGCACAAGACGAGCAGGGGTAAAGGGCTTGGCGAAAAAAAGAGGGGGAGTAAAGAAAAAGGTGAGCTAATAGACGCTTTGTAGAGAACGCAGGAGACTTTGATCTGAAAGCCCCAGACGTCCATCTTTTCCTATTTGATACCTTTTAGATGTTACAGACCGCAGTACACGTCGAATTTTAACCTCACCTGCAAGAGGATTTATGCCCCAGGAAGATTGCTTCAAGCGAGGCTAAGTGAGCAATAGAAGCTATATTTAGGTGCAACAAAAATAAACACGAATTAGTAATCCTCTGGGATTGCATGGTGTTTGTACCCCTGAGGGTCCATTTTTTCGAACGTTTCGTTGAAATGCTCCCTTAACATGCTATACATTTCCGGCCGCCCACGTCGTCGGCTGAAATACTTGCTCTGTCGATCCTGGGCGACGGTCGCCGCGCGGCTAATCTCCGTCATGATCTGCCACATGATTTTACCCGACACCCAATTAATCACCGTCTGTGGAATGACAGGAATTTTCGGATCAATCGACACGACCAGCGACAGACGCGTCGTTGTAGGGGAGGTGACGTCGATTCGAAGGCCGCTGTTGTAGGCCTCGCAGCGGAGGCTTCCCTCCACACACGGCGGTGGTTGGATGCCGCGTGGCAGCTCATCACGTGTTTCGTCCAGGCTCTGCGCGACCACCCATATCCGCCTGTTCGACTCCAAGTCGTCGACGCCGTAACCTTCCAGGAAAAGATCCCGATCCGAAAAAGGCCAGACCCCTTTCACGACGAAGAACAACGCCTTGTGAAAATGGCTCACCTCGCCTTGGTTGTGCAGGCGGCAACAAAACGGAATCCAATCCGAGAACAGATCCACCTCCATTATTACACAGCACACGTAGATCGCGCTCACGGGGAGGTCACTAATGACCTTGAAAAAGTGCTTCTTGCTTGACGCGTTGAATCGGTAGAACGTGCCGCAGCCGTTGCCGTACGCCTTAACGCAATTCCAGCCCTGATTATCCTCAATGTTGTCTTGGAGCAGTTTACAGGCCTTTACGCGGGAGGTGGAGGTCTTGTAAAACGGCGCATGCATCACAAAGCGGATAAACAACTGAACGGCAAAAAATGTCGGGGTCTGGACCGCTTCGGTGGCGTCGTAGGCCTCGCGGATGGCCTTTCCCCGTATCACCTGAGGAAGCTCCGGGGCGATATTCTCACATATCCAAAGTATCTTGTTCACCACTTCTACCACTTCCAAATGACGTTCTCTGTTGAACAATTCAAATGTTCGAAACATTCGGCGACGCATATCAACTCGAATCACATCAGGGAGATAGCTTAGCAAAGTCTCTAGCGCCTGAACATCACAGATATCTGCATCTTGATAGATATTGGATACCATGCTTTGCATTTACTAGGCTAGAATCAACTGAGAAGACAAGAGAGAATTTAAAACTGCGCGAACTTTCCTCAGTATGCGATAATGGCTTAGCATTACACAAACGTCGGAATCGGGGTTCTAATATGGAATAGGCTCCTTAAGACTAATATTTAACTATTAAAAGTAAAAGAAACTAAGGGTAAAATAAGAGTACCAGTTATGATTGGCGATGGCTCATCTAAATTTATTCAGCATCATCACCGATATACCCTTTCTCGATATTCTAGGAAATATTTTTGAGATATCATACCTATTTTTAATAACAACTTACGATAGGAAGTTAACCGTATGCGGTTTGGTTGGATTCTGCGAGCTTCGAGATCGAGAGTAAAGCATTTGACAAATATCATAAAAGGAAACCTCAAAGGAAGCAAAGAATCAACATTTTTTTCGAGAAAATTTAACTTTAAGATGAGAACATACGGCAAAAGCAAAAAGACAAAAAACTAGACTCGATAAAAAAGAAAACAACGCTTACTAAGGCATTCCAAGTCCATTCCCAGGAGTGCATTCTTAACGTGAACTATAAACGGGGAACCAATTAAAACATACTTGCTGAGATAAATAATAGAGATACTCAATTCAGTTCAAAAATTTCAACAAAAAATGATGGATTAGACCACTTAGAAACGGTATCAATGCCTACACTATTGAAACAACACAGCGACCCTATTTTTTCTTGGGCTCGCTTATCTTGACATTTGCCATACGTTCGAGCACGCCGACAACCGCCGAGTTGTCTAGATCGCCGTCCCCACACCGCACCATCGACTCATAGAGCTGGGTGTGGATGGCCGCACTGGGCAGCGGCACCCCATACTCCTTCGCGGACTCCATGACAATATGCATATCCTTGAGCTGCAGGGCGGCCTTAAACCCGGGGTCCCGATTCCCGGCGAGGAGGCGATCGGGTTTGACATCGAGCGTCCAGCACTGCGCGGCGCCCCCTTTGATGGCCTTGACCACGACCTCGCCATCGACGCCGCACTTCTCCGCGAAGACCAAGAGCTCCCCCATCGCGACCATCTGCGCGGCGACCATGATTTGGTTGGCCGCCTTACACACCTGCCCGGCCCCGCTCGCGCCGAGGTGGGTGATCGTCTTCCCCACCGCACGGAGCACCGGCCGCACCCGCGCGAGCGCCTCGGCGTCGCCGCCG